>VWZO01008842.1:0-495363 GCA_013396975.1 Bucco capensis | reverse complement strand
CGCCACCAATAGGCGCCGCTGCCATATTGTTACTGCCGGCGCTGCGAGAGGCGGTGCCGGCGGGCGCCTTGGAAACCGATGGCCATTGGCTACCCGGAGAGTCAATCCGAGCTGGGCGAACCAATGGACGGCGGCCGCGGCGAACAGCGGGGCGTTCGGAGTTGGAATGTTGTGTGACAATAGCCCACGCGGCTCGCAGGAGGGAGGGGACGGACTGCTCCTCCGAGGGGCGGTGGGAGTGGGCGGTGCCGCTTGCAGACCATCTCAGCACCACCCTCCGCATCGCCGAGCCCGTGATGAAAGCGACCAATGGGGCGTGGGGGCCGCCCGCCGCCGCGCGGCGGAGCCTGGCCAATTGCGGGGGGGGGTGGTGGTTTTACGGCGAGGGAGAGGTGAAGTTGGCGCGCGCGCAGAATCGGTGAGGAGGATTGGCGGCGCGTGGGGAAAGCTTGACTTTGAAGTCAAACCGAATTCTGAGGGGACTGAGACCCCTCCTACCAGGGCTCCGCAACGCCCTGCCCTCGGCCGAGCCTCCACGTTCGGGGAAGAAGGTTCCTGACTGCTGCCAAGCGGTTGGGAGCCATGAGGTGAAGGCACCTCCAACGTCAGTTTGACTCTCCTTACATGGCTCTTGAACCCCTCCAAGGCCCCTGGAGCAGTGCTGTGCTATTCCCCATTTCTCCCTCCATGACGTCCACCACACATTGCCCAGAACACGTTGGTGGCACTGGATCTTTGACATGAGCTTTGTCCACACTTGCTTCCCTTGCTGCAGGCAGCATCCCACACCCTTTCCTTCTCTGCCATTTACCAGAGACCCCCAAGCGCCAACAGCAGTCTTCATGGCTCAGAGAAGCAAACAAGGTGCAACAGCTTTTTCTCTGTGCCAGCCTGCTCCTGAGCTATTTCTGTATCTAAAGATTTTGAGGGAATTTAAAGTAGTACTTTAGTTGTGCATCATGAACAGACTCCATTTGATGGGACACAGAGAAGCCAGGGAGTACCTTATCATGAGCATTGCCTTGGCTGCCAAAATGTTGGAGGGTTTTTTCTGTAATGACTCAGCTCAAATCTGGATAAGTACATTTTAAAATGCATTAATAAATAAACATGAACACTGTCTTAATGTATTTTAAAAACCTGCCAAAAAACACAAGTTGATTTTTAAACACAAAAAGGTGGAAGCACCTCCCCATCAACTTTGAAAGTCAAGATGACGAAACCCAAATCAATTGTCATTGTTAATCTTAATGTTTTGTTGTGTATTGAATAAAGACTATTTATTTTCCAGTATTGTGCATTTGTTCTGCCTTTAAAAATCAAATACAACATAACTACCTACTCAATAATCACTATGTTACTTGCAAATCAAATCCAAATATAAAATGTCAGTTTTCTTCATCAAGCCATTGATTAATTAATGGCAGGTTTTAAATGGCATTACACCCCTAAGCACTTCAGTGAAAGCATTTAATCAGCAAAATTAAATGCAGGTCATTTCCCGACATTGATTTTTAGGAAAAATTCTTCACCAATTCAGCCTGGGGGTCTTACTAAATTTTGGTAGTGTGCTATGGCCCCAGATCAGGAAAATTCAGCTGGTCAAGTGGCCACTGAGAATAATCATACAAACCTAAGCAAGTCATAACTACCTCAGGTATGCAGTTTGTTTTATAGCTCACAATGAGTAACGTAACTTAGAACCAGATCCTCAAGGTATCCATCAGCTTATAAACAAATATATCTCACCAGACTCTGGATTGCACATCAAAATCTCCGTGTTCCCAAGAACTATCCTAACTCGGTGTAAGACTGCTGCACCTCCTACAATGTCCCAGAGCAGGAGGACAGCCCTGGTCCTCGGCCACCTCAGCCTTTTAGTCACCACTAGGACCACAATGGGAAGTCATGCTTAACCTTCTACAGTCATAGAATCAAAGAATCATTTAGGTTGGAAAAGACCCTTAAGATCATCAAGTCCAATCATAATGAAATGCCTGGCTTGGTAGATTAGAGGAGAGCAAGTGAGTATTGTCTACTATGACTTCAGTGTAACTTTTGACACTGTTTCCCATAAGATTCTCATAGACAGGATGATGAAGTATGGGCTGGTTGAGCAGAGAGGTGGAATGAAAACTCATGGAATAGCTGGGCCCAGAAGGTGATGTTCATTTGTACAAAGTCTAATTGGACGCCAGTGACTAGTGCCGTACCCCAGGAGTTAATACTGGGTCCAGTCCTGTTCGGCATCTTCATTAATGGACTGGATGATGGGGCAGAGTGTACCCTTAGCAAGTTTGCAGATGGCACAAAACTGTGAAGAGTGACATAAAAGAAAGTCATGATGTCATCCAGAGGGACTTAGACAGGCTGGAGAAATGGGTTGACAAGACCTTCATAAGGTCAGCAAGGGGAAGTACAAACTCCTGCACCTGGAGAAGAACAACCCTGTACATTAATATATGCTGGAGGCCATCCAGCTGGAAAGTAGTTTGGTAGAAAAGGACCTTTTGCCCTTGTAGCAAAAGTGGCAAATGATACCTTGGGCTGCATTAGGCAAAGCATTGCCAGCAGGACAAGATTAGCAAGCCTTCCTCTTTATTATCCACTGGTGAGGCCACACCTGGAGTACTATGTCCACTTCTTGTCTCCCAGTACAAGACAGAGAGACACAATACAGAGGGTCCAATGAATGGCCACAAAGATGATGGAACTGGAGCATGCCTCCTACAAGGAAAGGCTGGAAGAGCTGGAATTGTTCAGCCTGGAGAAGAGAAGACTCAAGGGAATCTTATTAAGATACACAAATACCTCAAGGGAGGGAGCAAAGAGGACGGAGCCAGACTCTGCTTGGTGGTACCTAGTGACAGGACCAGAGGCAATGGACACAAACTGAAGCACAGAAGCTTGCCTCTGAACATCAGGAAACACTGACAGTGAGGGTGACCAATAACTGGCACAGGTTACCCAAAGAAGCTGTGGAGTGCCCCACCTTGGAGATATTCAAAAGCTGTCTGGGCAATTAGCTCTAGGTGGCCCTGCTTGTGCAGAAGGGTTGGACCAGATACCCTCAAAAGCTCCCTTCCAAAATCAGTCATTCTGTAATTCTGTGGCTAAATCCTATGTACCCTGGTCTCCCTCCCCTCCTGCAATTATATCTACCTCCTCCACTTTGGGCTTTTTACGTCTGAGATGCCTCATTTGCACCACCAGCACCTTTGGCTGCAAGTGCAAACCTGGCCATTGGGCACATGCAAGTCAGTGGCTTGGCCAAGTGAGGCCAGGTAATGCTGCTTTGTTACCACATGCCAGCTAAGTCTGGTGATCTACTGTCTCACCAGGAAGGTGTGCTTGGCACGGCACGGCTTTTTTCTGAATATCCTGCAGCCCAGGATTGACTTCTTCCCTGTTGCAGGCAGCTCCACACAGCCCAGGGAAAACCTGCCCCCTAAACCCTATTAAAAGCTATGCTTGGCTCATTAGCCAGTATTTGGACACACTTGATACACATCCTTTTATACCAATGACTTGTGAGTCTTTAATGTCTCAGACCCTGCCTTTTAGTTGTATGGTTAATGAGATTTAAAACTCTGATTTGATTTGCCATTTTGGAATACTTCTAGTGAAAAGGAAGGGAAAAGGCATGGGAAAATAAAAAGTGGGGAAGAACAGAATTTCAGTTCTTAACCAAGGTAAAGCTACAAGAGACCACAGAAAATCTTCCATGTGGTATGGTTGCTTTGCCCAAACAGTGGTTGAGGAAAGCTATATCACCTCCTAAGTTTGGCCAATACTATCCAGCAGTGAACTACTTTGATGATGAGCTGTCCTCAAAGAGCAAAATCAGGACAAGGTGTCAAACACTCCAACTTCATGCAAAGTAAAGCCAGAACGACTGGATTAAACTGAGCACACTGAATTGTCCATATGTTACAGATGAGACTACCAATCTGCTACCACCCCATGTGATAAGCAAAGCAGTTCAGAGAGAGCTTCATTGAAATGAGTTGGGGAGAAGGAAGAAAAGCAGAGAGGAGAATAAAGGTTTTTTAAGGAGGGCTGATAAAGGCAATATGGTGCAGAAGATCCACTTTCTACATGGAGTGCTATTGGCATCAATGAGACTGTGTATCATGGGAAAGTGAAGTCAGAAGGGACTCCTGAGAGTCTCTAGACCAATCTCCTGCTCAAAGCAAGGCTAATTTCAGTAAGAGAGGTTGGGCATTGACTTGCCTCATCAAGGTTTGAATAATTTCAGAGCTGAAGGTTTCACGTCTTCTGGAAAGACTATGCTGCTTACATACCATGAGCTCCAACCGCTAGCTCTGTGTCCTTCTACTAGACACACTCCAGTTTGCCAGTCTCCCTCTGGTACAGGGGCTTTCATATGTGTCCAAAGGAGAGACAGTAGCTATAAGCACGGTTTGAGATAAATAAAATGCAATAAATCAGGCAATCTTCCAGCAGGTCCTGTTGCACCCTACCTTCTCCATTTCACAGCCTATGGCTCCTGCAGAGCACCATACAACAGAGTATTGTATAGCTCCCCCAGCCTCCTCTTACACCTAGTATCAATTCTGTCTACCATCAGACTGAATCAGGGAATATTTCTGTTCCTGTGAAAAGCTCCAGATGTCTGAGGGAGCAGGGGACTGTCCTCCACCCAGATCAGCTTCTGCATCCCATTCACCGCTCTGCTCTACAGATGCTTGTGCCAACACCAGCAGTGAAAAAGGGGCCAAAGGCTAAAACTTCTGCTGGGATTTCTTTTCTTCGCCATGGCACAGACTCAGGCACACATCAAAAAACAGCACAGGAGAAGTCAATGCTCCCATCCCCTTTCACAGCCCCACACACGCTGAGCACAGCCTCCACAGTAGTGCATATGTGGGCAGGCAGCTGTGCCTCGGCAGACCTGACTGCACACCAGAGGCTTATGCCAGCTAATATAGGCATATTTTTAAGTAATCTTGCTTCATTAGCTACTTTTCTGGAGCCTCTGCATATAATGAGTGAAATCCATTAGTCATCTGATACTTCTAGTTATTCTGCATGTCAAGTCTTATCTCTTCATTTATACATCTAGACTGTTACGGCAAGCTGGTGTGCTAGTTGTACCCCTCCACCTACTCAGTGCTAATTTAAGAGTTGTTATTTTTGGCTCACAGTTATTGTGCTCACAAAAAGTTCAGTTTCCTTAAAAAACAAATTAAAAGGAAGCAGAACACAGGACTGAGCAGAAAACTCTCCTTGCTAAACACCATTTGCCCAACATCAGCAAACTGTGTTTTCAGGCAATACAGAAGAAATAAAGCATCTTCCTCTGAAGATTCTGTCTGAGTTTGTAAATGATTGAGTTGCAAAAAACATAGCTGTTTTTGACAAGGGCATGCATGGGTAGCTCACTCAGAAAAAACAACGTGGCAATTCACAATGAAAAGAGTAGAACTTATTGCAAGGATGGTAATTCTGTGATTGAAAATATGAAATAGCATTTGCCTATCAAAAAGAAAATTGATGAGAAAAACTCAAAAGCAAAGTTGTCTCTCTACTCTAGATCTTTACTCTACTTGCCCACTTGTAAAATTGTCTGTAAATAAAATGTTTTTCTCTTTATAATGAGTATTTTGATATTTCTCCTCTACAAAAAAAAAAAAAGGTTTTATTCTTGAGCAGTTCACTCGTGTCTGAGAGACACAAATGGCAGAGGACATTTCAAGTTGAAAAAAGAGGTTAAAAAAAACAGGGAAACTGTTCTTCAAAAAATAGTTGTAGGATGTTCTCAGTAAATCCTTTGGACAATGTCCTCCTGCATAGGTGTAAACTGGTATTTTATGTCCTGCACACAGCAGAAGGATTGCTTGCCATCAAAGTCCTGTACTTATTTTCCTCTCAGTTTTGCCTTGTAGCTTAAAAAAGATGTTCACCACAATCCAGTAATTGTTGTTGGCTTCTCTGCAGCATCATCTGGTGGTAGCAGCAGGGAACAATTACCTCTCTTCCGAGTGACACTGAATCAATTTGCCTTTTAAAGGCAAACTTACAGCACAAGCATATTTATGAAGAATTATTCATACTTTACCCCATAATGTGTCAGGACTGTGAGACGTAGAGAAGCACAAAGCTGCTTAGGAACCGATGGGGAGAGAGTACCCCTGCCCGTTCTGTCTAAATCATTAGCCTGGAGCTTTTCTTCCTCAAATATTTATGTTTTCTTGATTACCTGCTCTTTATAGAAAGGTGATTGTGCCTGCAGACTCTGAATAATTCATTTAAAATATTAAAGCCAGAGAGAAGTGAACTTTTACTTAACAGTGGGTTACAGCATGGCATGCCGATGCCACCCTTGCCCAGGGGAAGGAAAGCAATGAGAAGCATTCCCAGTGTCCTAGTCCTTTGGAGATGGTAGCACAGAGAGAGCAAAAGCAGTGGCCAGGTCTGAAACACTGGGTCAGGCACAATTCCAAGTTGAGGTCTCACCTGTTAACATCACGAGTTGCCAGAGACCATCTCCTACATGTGTAGGTGTGGAGTGGGGAAGGCAGGAAGGAATTGAGGGGAGTGGGGGGCAAGGGCAGACAAATTAATGAGCTTTCCTTCAATTTATCTAAATTTTTAAGCCACTCAGCATCATCGCCTTTGCAGGTAGCCACTGATGGTGCCACTGTCTTTCCTCTGCTTAATTAATTTATTAAGCAGACAGTGCAAACCTCTGTCATTCTTACTCTTGCTATCTGTGGTGCCACAAGCAACCCAGGTGTAATCCACCTTTTTGTTTTTTCATGGCACTTCCCAAAGTCAACCAAGAACCTGGGTTCACTTACTGCAATTTAAGACACCTTAACAAATGGATTGGCATGTGAGTGACTGAAGGCTTGGAGCAGCTGGTCCAGGCTTTTCACCTCCAGTCCCTTTGGAAGGGCATGGTCTTGAAAGCAATTTGAGGCATGGTTAAGATGTGCTGGGAGATGAAGTTGTCAGAGGAGACAATTCCTTGCATATGTGTCTCACCTAAAGTGGAGACCCTAGGCCACTGTGGGACAGCATCAGGTTGGCTCTCTCTCACTAACTCAGCTTTGAACATGTGCTGACAGGAGAAGAGATCATGGTTTATAGGACTTGGAAGAGGACTGCTGCTCTAAACCTGAGGCAAAGGCTTTGACTCGCATCATGTCTCAGTGGCAGGAGAGCCCACCACAATCACCGAATGGGTGGCTCCAGTCCAGTAGAAAGAATGAATGTCCCAAAGTCTTCACTGTCACTTCTTGTTATACTTGTACTGCTGAATGGAAGAAAAGGAAGGACCAATTCCTAGTCTAGCAGCATATCCCCTGTGCACAGCTATGGGTTATCCTGCTCTGTTGGCAGATGAACCTTGGAGAGGCTGATTGAAATGATCTAATACATTGACCTAATTGCTCAGTACAGATTATCAGGAGTCCAGTGCTTGAATTTACTCCCTGGTCCTCCCCAACTCATCAAGTGTAGACATACCTTCCACCTTTATGAGGAGCCAGATACAGAAGTACTACCCTGGAAGGACCCTCACAAACCAGAATATGTGCTGTAAGAACTTAGGGGAAAAGGTAGAAAGAGACACAACCAGAATCTGAGTTAGCTTCTCTGGAGCTGTGTCCTCCAGGGAAGTTTTAAGCAACCCTATGACTTTTGTGAATTCTAGGGTTTTTTTGTTTTGTTTTCTACTTGGACTCTAAAGCTCTGAGGTGCTTTGATGGAGGCAATTTGCCAGTGCAGTCTTGGGCAGCTCAAAAGTTCAGAACTGTCTGGGCTGAGAACATACCCATCCATCTTGCCCTCGCATGCTGTGATGGATGTTAGATCCCATCTCAGAGGGGACCAGAGGGTGTTAGATGTTGCTGAATGCTTGTGACTATTGATTTGTGTTTATTAGTTCCATAAAATCTACTTACTTGAGTGCTTTTGCTGTCCTGCAATAACTCAACCCTACCAGGCTAATGCAGGTAATAAGTCACTCTACCCTCTGATTCCAGCAAATGGCCTCTCCATGGTGGGCATTTGTTTTCTTTAGGAAGAAAACTACAAACTACAGTCTGTGTCTGTGCTAGAAGTAGAAGGAACAAAATGGCTATAAGGACCAGCTATAAGCACTCCTCTTAGAGGGTCTGCTGAGCAAGGGGAGTGCAAAAATCTTGGAGGTTCCTTGTGGAATTCAGCCTTTGCAATGTTAAGTGAGCAACAGTACTGCCCCTGTGCCCTTTTGCTACTAAATCTGTGATGGGATTAGTTCTTCCGTGTCCTCAGCATTTTGCTTTCATCTTTAAAGCAAGGTGAATTGTTTAGTGGTCTGGATAACTTGGAAATGGTGTGTTGGAGGAGCCAGGTGTTTCCTAAATTGGTATTCCCATCTCATGCATACAAGGGAATTTCTATTACAGTGGGTTGCTGCATTCCACACTTCTCTCTGTCCTGGCAAGGTCCTATGTGTTGTCAAAGGGTAAAAGATCACATCCTGCCACTTCTACTTGAAGCTGTTGACAACATGTGATTATTGCAGTACTAGAGAAATGACAAAGTATTTCTCTGCCATTCACTTTAAAATCCTTTTCCCCCAAACATATCATGTGAACCTGACAGAATGGTTCCATGTTCTGCAATGGATGGGGTTTTTGGTCCCTTGTTTTTATTCAGTCTGATGTAAGATGCTATATAAAGATCTCCTCTGTGTCACCAGAGGAATGAGAGCAATCATTTGTTCAAATATGAGGGCTTTCTGATCTCTTCAGTCTAGTTGTTTTCAGCCTTGGTGAGACAGATTCTATCTTCCAGAAAACTATCACCTATCCTCCCCAGGTATTGTGGAGTAAGGAAGACTTTCCCCACCACCACATTTTATATTGCCACACAGCCAAAGATTCATAAAAGTTTTCAAATTACAAACCTAATTTTAAAAGGGTGAATTAACTTTTGTTGAGCTGATAGGCCTATATAATTTCTTCTCTTTGCTTTCTCAGACCTACCACCCACACATCTAAATGTTATCAAGCATATCCAACAGACTACTAGGTTTTAGCCAGGTCTTGCTTTTGCTGGATGATCTGAAGTTAGAATCTGTATAAAACAGGATTAGACATAAAGCATTTCAGCTCATTAAAGGGATGTACTGGGAGGAGGGAAAAAAGGAGCCTACCACAACAGTTCTTGTTTAATGGGGGAAGGATTGTCTTCTTAAAATATTTCTTTCAGGCCTTATTTTAATTGAAATGGACTGATCTATGCAGCAACAGGTAATTAAGCATTACTTATAAAACATTGCCTGGCTCAGCTGGGCTTCAGTTTCTCGCAGTCCCCAGATCTGAATGCCTGGCAGAGAGGTGCAGGGGTTCCCCACAGAGGACTTTTTTTCTGAATTGCTAAATACTTCCCAGGGGCTGGCACTAGCAACTCACACATTGCTGGTTCAACCGAGCAGGACCCACTTGAACCCAACACTGCTAAAAATCAAGTGTCCAAAACTGGGATCAGGCACAGTCTGAAAATCACTTGGGGTCTTCTGTGGCCCCTGGTGCGATAACTGTGCCAACAGCAGAGGGAGCATTAAACTCATTGCCCACGGTAAAGTGTGGGGAGTGATACCCATGTTCCTATAATCCTTGTATGGCTAGGATGAGCTCATTAGCCTTCTGGCAGTCATCCTAGGAGAAGGACAACTCTGATTCCAAACCCGGGCAGATGGAGCTCGTTTAGCCCTGTAAGGCCTTCCATCTAAGAGAAGGACGCTCTAATAAAACCTCCATCCTAAGGACTTTGCTGCCAGCATCCAAGCTTGCTAGGCCCTGGCAGATGAACCTTAGGACTAAAGGATGGGCCCAGCTCTGTGCATGCTGTGTCTCACCTAAAAAAAATCCATTGCACAGGCTTGATAGCTTGATAGCTATCCGCTATCCTCTTTTTATCAGCATGCTTGGAAAAGGCGCTGATGAGGAGCGTGGATGGAGCCCTCCCTGGATCTTCGTTCGCGAAGCCTGGCCATACACACATACACATACACAAAACTGGGATGAGATGGGCTGCAGGAAGTCAGTGACTGTTTCAGCAAAGCTCGTGTATGGCCTGCTGGTTTATGAGCTGCAGCTGGAAGGATGAAGATGGTAATACTTACATGAGAGTTGGTAGGGGCAGTTGTGTGTATGTGTCAAAAAAACAATGTGCCTGCCTATCTGCCTTCTTTTTCCAGCTACTACAGATTTCCCATTGTTCTAGTAAAGGAAGAGCAATACTGTGGAAAGTAGAGTCTGTCAAACGAAACCTGGACCACTAATGCCATCCAGTGGCTGTCACACATTAACACACCATTGCTAAAGAACCCTGAATTGACTGGAACAAATATTAACTCTAAACTCCTCCCACTACACTGTTTACAATCATTCACACAGCAGGTTTTTTGCAGTTAGTCCCATTGGAGCCCAGCCTTATACTGAAAAAACGTAAGAAACCACTTATGTTGCATCTATCTTGTTTTACGCAATTATTCCTTTCCCACCTCTGTTTTCTTTAGAAAATATCGTCTAGAGCTTAGTCTCTGTGAAGAAACACCCATAAATATTGTACACACTGCTAAGTTTGTATCTGATCTTCCTTCATGCACCTGATGCACCTGTCCTGCCCCTTTACAGCGAGTGCCAAGAGTCATGGGTGAAATGTATTAAAGCAAATTTGAGGTACAGAGCAAAACTGACTGTTCTTTTTGTTTCTGTGATGATGTGTTACACAGTCACATACTGTTCCCCCTATGTAGTTCATGTAGCCCCTACAAAACAGCTAGATACAACAGGAAACCTCAGTGTCAGTTGGCAGGAGGCAAGGAGAAAGCTGTAGTTGCAATGCCTTGTACTAAGGAGATTAGCCTGGCACCTACCGCTACAGCCTCTGAAAACCCTATCAGCTAACTGCCACCACAGTCAAATTACAGTTATCTGCATCCTGCTCTGGTTTGCTCCTCTCCTACATCTGCTGAGATAGAGCAGACAGAGCCACAGGATGATGAAACCTGGACAGTTTGTGCATCCACTCAAGCATTTGTGTGAGGGACTCGCAGTGTGCTCCTAGCAGAGCACTAGAGAACATCATCTTCTGCTTGGAGAACAAGGGCAGAAAGCAGAAAGGTGGTCCAGTGTGGGGAATTCTCCTGCTTTCAGACAGAAGACAATTCATTTTGTTTTCATGCCTCACAGGGGTGAGGGCTCCTGGCCTGGGCTGCCTGGACAGGCAGGTTGCTGCCTTCTCTCACGGGCACAGAGGAGGAGTTTGATGTGCAAAGGTTGCTGAGGTGGAAGCAATGAGAAAACTCTGTAAAGAAACCACTTAAGCAGTGGCTTAAAAGAGAGAGAAGCTGAGGGTCCGATAGTCAAACAAAAGCAGGGATAGTGTCTGGGCTGATAAAGGGCATGGCTCACTGACCAGCACAGAGGTGATCCTTCTGGTCCTGTAATAACAGGCATCCAAATAATGTCTTTGGTGGTAGCAACAAACAATCTCAGAAGTACTGCTCACAGGCCTTCAGCTACTTGGATAGAGCTGGACACAACCGGAATACACAACCTGAAAACTCTGCACGGGTGCTGTCTCCACCACAGAGATCATTTGTAGCCAAGATCACGACAGGGTGTTGATCAGAAAAATGAGGGCATTGTGCACATAGGTGATGCAGCTGACATGGTTGAGCATGAATGGCCTCTCTTGCAAGTTCTAATTGCAGTGGAGAAAACCCACCATGGTGGCAGTGATTACTCCTCATGCAGATGGCAGGGTGAAGACAAATGTGTCCACAGTGACTCAGCAATAGCTGCTGTGATTCCCGTTTCTCCTGAATACAGTCAAGATGCCCAGGATATCATGAAAAGCCAACAACTCCAGGAGAAACTAGGCAGCAGATGGCTTTGCACACCTCTCAAGAGCAGTCACTTCAAGCTCTCAGCAGCTCTGAGTTGCAGCAATCTCAGTCAGTGTGTGCCAGGCACTGCCAGAATGCAGGGCTGCCAGAGGGCAATGCCCACTCATTGCTGAAATGAGAGAGGAGCCAAGAGAGAATGAAAATTGCACATTCAGAGCTAGTGCCATGGAAGTGGCCTTCCATATCCTGAAGCAAATGGGCTGCTGTTGATCATGACACCTCTGCAGGATATGATGTTCCTACAACGAACATCTCAGCTGTGACCAGCACTCACTGATGGCAGCTGAGACTCGCTGTAAAAAAAGGCACAAGAGTTACTTTGTGGAAGCTGGCTGGCCCAGTTGTTCACCAGAGGTGCCAACTAAGGATTTGGGTCTGGAGAAGTGTCTAGCACTCTGCACCCACGTGTGCCAAGCAGATCCTTCAGTCTGTCCTGAGCAAAGTTTGCTCCTCAGAACTCTCAGTATAATTGCACATAGAGCTACTCCTTAACCACGTTATGTCAGAGTGATTACAGCTAGAAAATCCCTGCTACTCAAAGTGGGCAAATGAGTCTGGCTTGTAGCGACAGGATTGGTTTAGGGAAGAATGGTGTGTGAAGTCAGGAAGTGGTGTTGCTTTCCAGCAGCTGGGTGCCATAACCTCGTCTTCCTCCACAGTCACAGACAGATCAGCATAGCTGAGTGTTTTGCAGTCATGTGATGCAGTGGGCTGCCTGCCAGGGACTGTTAGGAGGTTTAAATTATTCCTGTTCCAGAAAGGTATGAGGACTGTCCCGCCAGGTGCACATGCCCATTCAGAGTCCCTGCTGCTGACAAGCTGGGGAGAGTGCCAACAGGGCACAACCACAACCACAACGTGGTTCGATTCAGACATAGGTTTCTGTGGATGCCGCAGCCTGTTCCAGGAGAGCTGCAAAGGTTGGCCCTGTCAGAGATCAACAGGCAGACTTTTAAAAGTCTCTCAAAACTTTAAAGTGAATGTGGAAGGGGGCTTTTTCTTCTGTCCACCAAAACCAACAGTCACAGTGCCTGAGTCCTTACTGGCAACTTGTATATCTACTCTGGCCACATTTTATGAAGGCATTCCAGATCACACAAACCCAGAGGGATGACGGTTCCTGGTGTGCATGCTGGGTTCAAAGTCTGCAGGCTTTTTCCTTTGCTGCCCTTCGTCCTTTTGGCAAATCTGGAGATATATGCTGACCTACAGAAAAAAGTTCCTAACAGATGCCAAGTGGTCATATAAATATTAATTACATGGTGCAGTGGAAATTGTGTTACAATACTTGGCTAATGCATTTTGCAGCTGCATTCCCACTTATTAATTGGTCGTATTAAAATAGCACCCAGAAGCCTCCTTTCGCTGACAGCTGTACAAACCCAAGCTGAGTTCTGCTTTTTGCTCATCCTCCCATTCAGTTGCTCCCCTATCACCCAGTGTCCCTAGAAAAGTGTTTATCACATTTTTTAAAACCCAAATAAAACCATATATTTGTTATTCTGGAGACCTATCTAGACATATTCTGTTTTGCAGTCTTCATTTCCCACTGCAGAAATGGGATGGTTTACCCTGTTGCAGGTATTTTCTAATTGTGTATTAATTAGCATTTTCACTGTGGTTTTGTACTGAATCAAATGATTGCATCTCCAGGACTGCCTAAAACAGCTGAGTTAAGGAAAAAAAAAGTACAAACCACCTCATCCTTTGGTGTACTGACACCTGCTGTACTACTAAAATGTAAATATAGTAAATATTGAAGGGAGAGTGCAGAACAGTTTGTGTCAGGGAATGCTGAAAAGTATGTCCAAAAGAAACCACATGGGAAGTTACCTCTGGTATATGTTTATGTGGGTTGGGATATGCAGAGCAACTTATATTTCAAGCAACACTAAGAGTTTAGTTACGCCTATAAGGATTCCTACAAATAAAATCCTAGCTAAAAATATAAAAATTAGCTTTTCTTTTCCTATGCTGTGAATGAAAACCTTATTAGGTCACTATATCTAACATATATACAATGTATGAAAAGGTACAGCCTTTTTTTGACTTCATCGATTTTCATCTTAGATGATATTTTAAATACATTTTCTTAATATATATTTATACATACATACACAATGTTTTGGTTGCATTTGGTTCATTTAGGTGCCTTTCAGTGGACAAATCACAGAATCACAGAATATTCATGGTTGGAAAGGACAAACAAAAACTGCCCTCCATGCCTGCCACTACAGCATGTCCTGGAGCACCACATCTACACGTTTCTTAAATACCTCCAGAGACAGTGACTCAACCACCTCCCTGGAAAGGTTGTTCCAGTGCCTCACCACTCTTTCTGTAAAGAATTTCTTCCTAATATCCAATCTAAACCTCCCCTGTTGCAACTTCAGACCATTCCCTCTGGTTCTGTCATTAGTTATGAAAGAGAAGAGGCTAACACCCACCTCTCTACAACCTCCCTTCAGGTAGTTGTAGAGGGCAATGAGGTCCCCCCTCAGCCTCCTCTTCTCCAAACTAAACATGCCCAGCTCCCTCAGCCTCTCCTCACACAATTTGTTCTCTAAACCCCTCACAAGCTTGGTAGCTCTCCTCTGGACATGCTCCAGCATCTCAATGTCTTTCCTATGATGAGGGCCCAGAACTGAACACAGCAAAATCACATCTTTATTTTTGGACACTTGAAGGGAATTCCCTTATTAAAAAGCAAGGATTATTTGAGAAAAAAAGTAACATTCCTGAATGCGTAAATATTTTGACAGTCTCTACTTTAAAAAAAAAAAGCCAAACCTTTCAGATGAGCTCTCTGGAAAATGTTCTTTGACCAGTTTCAAAAGTAATTTTTTCACTTTTTCGTGACAAAAAATTTAAGCACCAGTAACATGGAGCATACTTTGTCCTATAGTGCTGGCTCTGCTCCCCAGCAGAAGCAGGCTGGCCTGCAGACACCTCTGGGAACCTTCAGATGTGTGCACACCCGTTTTCTTCCTGACAGTGCAAATGTCTGATAAGCACTGGCTGCAATGCCAGAGCTCGAGCATCTCCTGCTTTGCTGCTCCTGGGCTTGGCCTGGGGCCAGCCAAGAGCCTGGCATCATGGCAGGGAGCTCTGCTGGTGCAGCCTTAAGAGATGCCTTCTGGCCAGCTCCCCCAGAAGCAGCAGGAGGTGGGGGCAAAGGTGGGTTGCCGCGGCCAGAGGACAGGTGTCCGAAAACCCAGTGGGGTGCACACCAGGATAGCTGTTTTCTGTGCCTGCTGGTTGTGGTTGTGCTTCTCTGCCTGGAATCCAAGCAGGCAAAGAAACTGCTTGAGATGGGGAGTGTATGTGTTGAGGCTGATGGAGAAACACTTGTTTAAAATAGGTATGTGGAGAAGAATAAGGCCTCAAATTACAGGTTTCATTACTTTAATCAAAATATTCTTTTGAGTTTTTTACAAACTACTCAAGCCCAGTTAAAAAAAAAAATCTAGTCAGTAGTTTAAAAGCCACTGTAAGTTTCAGCTAGGTTTTCCCCCAATTCAGTTTGATTACAGTCATAACTCTGCTATTGCATCTGTTCCCATAAAGACCTCAGCAATTCTCTTTTTTCTGCAAGCACTGGAGAATTCCCAGAATGCATGTGTGCATCCATCCCATCTTTTGCATGACAATCCTGCCAGTCATTGTCAGCTACTTCAGGCTCCCGGTTTCAGCTTGTTGGACTGTTTTGATGGGGAAACTCTCATGAGGGCTGCCAGGCATGCAGGTGCCCGAGCTCTGTATGAGATACTGCAGGACCAGCAATGCTTGGCAAGAAGTCCTCATTTTCTAGGGACTTTTTTCAGCCAAAGGTCACAGAGCCTTTTGAGCAGAAACAGAGGGCTATGGTTTCTCTTACAAACTACTTCTGCTCTTTCAGAAAGACAGAGGTAAACAATATCATAGCCTTACTAATATAATTTAAAAATTGTGAGCATTTTAGCACATTGCTGTCAGCTGCTAGGAACACAGCAGGCATTGCCAGGAGCACCCTATCCTGTGACTGCTCCTGCCCCACGCAGGCACCTACTGCCCAGTTCCTTCAGAGCACCTACACCAGGGTACATGGCTGAGAGGGGACCTTGGCTTTGCACTGCTTTCACAGCCTGCCTGCTGCCAGCCTCCATATGTGGTTAAGCAGGGGATCTGTACAATCCATTGAATTCATTAGAAACACAGACTAGAATAACATGCACAGGCTTTGGTACTGCATGAAACATTTAAGTCCAGCCCTTGGTGAATCTTACAAAGCAAAAAAAAAAAAACCAATAAAATTTTGAATTGGTGAAAAGACCTTGAATAGTACCAGTATCCTAGAACGGTTGTAGTAAACTGCAGCTGCAAGCTTCATGCTGGGTACAAAGGTCTTCATCAACATTTACACAACCTCTCCTTTGATTCTCATGTTTCAAGTTTACTCAGCTTGTCAAGCAGTGGAAGATGAGGGACTTGCAGAAGACAGATGAGCTCAGTTCAGCTGTTAAAACTGAATCTAATTTTAATCTTGTATGTTCCAGGTAAAGGCTTTCCAGCTGACAATCTTTTAATTACACGAATGCTTTGGTTATCAGTACCACTATCCCTTAATTGGAATAGCAAGCTTTCCACTAGGGAGCCAATGTCACAGGGTTTCTAGTGAGATAACACTTAATAATTTCCACATTTCATCTTCAAAACGCTATGCAAACATAAACTCAGTTAATTACCTCTCCCAGCATCCCTTAGAGGAAAGGAAGTGTCATAACCCACGCGTAATCAAAGGGGAAGACTTGAATGACACGCAGTGTCTTGCCCATGACAACACAAAGACCTGAGGTTTGTTTTAGTTTCTCAGTGTAGGTATCTAGTGTGCTTTGAGTGCCTTTGGGGATGCACAGGGGGCTGGCAGGTAGGGAACTGCAATTCCAGGACCCCTTTTGTAGCAGCTATAGGCCAGAGGAAGTAGACTGGACTATCTCAAATGGTGCTGGAAACTGCTGTGTGTATGGCTGAGTCCAGTGACAAAGCACTATACACTAGGAGATTCCAGCATCCCAAGGAAAAAAACCAAACCAACCTACAAGTGTCTTCCAGATAATTCAAAATACATAATAATAACCTGCATGTAGTGCAGCCCTTCCCTTACTGAACAAGCCTGAACAAATACACGTGTATTATGTTCTCTGTGCATTAGGTGACTCTCAAACGCAGCAAGTCTTCTATGGTGCCACAGCACAAGGTCACACTAACATTGGAAATGCAGCTTCCACATTTCCACTGAGAAGCTCTAGATGACAAGACTAACTTGTCCATTACCACACTGGGAAGCCACTGCTCATCACCTTCGTGTACCAGGGGTTACTCAGCTGCTGAGCTGGAAAAATGAGTTAAGAATAACCAAAGATCTGCTCCAGGAGCAAGGACTACTCTGATGCAGCCCAGCTGGGATTCTCAGTCAGTAGAGCACAAGGTTGTGTAAAGAGACAGTTGCCTGCTTTCCTGCATGATGGGATGAGCACACCTATACTTACCTCAGCACCAGCCTCCCCTCCAGAGACATACACCCAAGGGTGTACTGGGCTTATAGGAAAGATTATTATTAAAAATTTGTTTTGTTCTTGTTTGCTTTTCTTCATTAATGTAAGAGAATAAACATAAAAAATTACATAAATGCAGATCTGTGGACAGTGATCTTGATGAGTGAGCACCTATGAACACAAGCTCAGGCAATCTGGAGTGATGCTTACCACTGCAAGTTTAGTTTCAATCTCTATTTTTCTTGAAGAGTCATCACAAGTAGAAAATACTATACACTTGTGTAAGGCACCAGAGATATGGTTGCCATGGAAATCATAACCCTCAAAATCACCTCTAACTTTTTAATCCATACAAAATCTCAATCAGAAAGCATGTTAATGTGCTGCAAGGGTTTTATACTTGATATATGACCTTATGTACTTTTTTACAGTACATAAGGTTTGGGGATTTTTTTTTTTTAGTTACTTTTACACATTTTCTTTAGAAGTTTATTAGCTTCTGTCTATACAGAAGACTTCTGCTAACCTACACTCCACAGTAATTATTTGTTCTTTAAGTTGGCAAATTAGGATATAACCAAGACAATCTTGAACCCTAGTTCTTCAGAGATCCCTGTGCATCTACCCTTACACAGTGAGTGCAACAATTTTGATCAACACTAAAAACTGCTTCACTCCCAGGCTACAACAGATATGCATTGCAGGCAACTACAGAACAGGGTGACTAGACAAAGCTGTGTGTCCTTCTAGGCCTAACATCAGCCCACTTCATAGGCCCAAGCCCTAGGCTTCTTCCAGATTATGGGGCAAAGAGGTGCCAGAGTTGCAAGAGATGACACTCTTTCTCATGCCTGCCAGATCCTTTGTCCTCCTATCAAAGTTTGTAATCCCACCTTGCACTTTTTCCTCTTTCCTCTCTGCTTTGACTCTGATACTCCAAATAACTAAATAAGATACTGCTACCAAACACCCTGTTCAGATTCTTTGGGGTGGAGTTTTTCACCTACGGGTCAGAAAACTGAGATAAAAGGAAGTACATGGGAGAAAATGAAACAAAAACCTTTCCCTGGCTTCTCATAAAAGACTTCTGTGAAAGACTACACCTGTAAACTAATACTTCTGTATTTGTATTGTACTCCTGAAAGAAAAGAATAATAGAAAACTTCCTAAAAGGTGAGGCCATGACTTACATAAGATTACTGATCTCTTTCTGCATGCACTATACAAACTCTCATATACTAGTCCTTGAAATTCACATCTCTTCTTTGGCCTCCTGTTGCTGATCTCTTCACCACAGTGTGCCTTAGCATGTTAGCTTTGTTAGCTGCATTCTGCCTAACTTAGGCATCGGGCACTGGGTACCTTGACAGGTTACCTGACATGGATGCTTAATGCGATAAATCTCGGAAATCATTACTTCAGATTATTTCGCTTCACATATCAAAAAGCCTGACACACCTGTCTCTTTAATTCATCTGTTTGTCCGACATTCTTGCAGAGGCATGAAGAAGGGCAGATCTTGAAAACTTACTTACTTCCAGGAAGGAAGGACTAAACCCATGTTATAAAAACATAGGCAGATTTGGAGATAGGCCTAAAAATAAGAGAAAGCACTATAACACAGCACTCAAGAAGCCACTCTTTATGAAAGGGCACTGGCAAGTAAAGACTGTGACCTGATAAGCCAAAGATGGCTGAAAGTAAAATGAGTCACTACTATCCCTGCAATGGTTTACCTCAAGGGCACTGGAATCTTTCCTCTTGATCTAGCAAGCACTCCAAGTGTCGCATGTTGTACCATGAGAACAGACCTGTTTGCTCACAAGTAATTTACAGTCTGTTCCCTCCAGGTGCATGGGGAATGAAACTCTAGGGAGTTTAACTCACAGTGCCAAGATGCCTCCTTGATAAGAAGCCACCAAGTTCTCCTTCCTTCTCAGCTTCTTTCCAGGATTAAATTACGAATCTTTATCTGTTTCTCTGACAAAGAGTCTCCAGGTTTTTATGCGGGATTTTCCCCCTGCTGCTTCTTTCTTAAGCAGAGAAATATGCCATGTAACCAAACAAATCCCAGTTTGTTTCAGTTATGTCACTTGAGCCATGACTCAGGTGTCATGGCTGTGTCTGATGCATGAAACAAATCTTGCACATTTCTAATGTACCAACCATTTGGCCATTAAGTCATTCATACGTCAGTCATACACAGAGATTTCTTTAAGTCCCAGGCACTGTAAAATCATTTTGTTCCTTTGATTTAACTCACCATCAATAATGCAGCAGAAAAACAAGCTGCATGTGTTTGCCAAATGAATTAATTAAATGCAATATTTCATTCTTAAAATGCTCGAAGATTGCAAATCTTTGAAAAGAACTGCAGGGATGTATGGTCCCCACGTCTGCTGTTAACCTTCTCTTGGAATCTAAGGTTTGCCAGTGCTGTCAGCATGGAGGGAATCTATTTTGTCATCCCTCCCTTACTGCATACCCAGCCTGTCGCTGTGGACAACCTAGGACACTGGAAGACCAAGACGCTGAAGCTCCGTGATTTGAGAGAGAAAGTTTTAACGTGAGACTGA
Source organism: Bucco capensis (assembly GCA_013396975.1). Classification (NCBI taxonomy): domain Eukaryota; kingdom Metazoa; phylum Chordata; class Aves; order Piciformes; family Bucconidae; genus Bucco; species Bucco capensis. The sequence continues at coordinate 475,321 of VWZO01008842.1, read as the reverse complement.
ACCAAGTCTCCTCGGAGCACAGGAGACACCACACGGGAATAAACTACCTCAGGCTCTGGAAAGAAAATGCAGAGCATGTCAGAGCGCAGGGTCCAACTCTTTCTCCCCTGCTTCCCAGCTTCCTATGGTTGGGGAACCACCTGGCCACCAGGCGAGGAGGAGACCCCGTTTTGTCCCTGCCGTTTTGCCCACGGCACGTGCAGCCTCAGCTGCCGCTGTTACACAACGCGCTCCACCCGCCCATTGGCTCAGAGGCGGGTGCCGCTGACTGGCACGCGCCCGCGCGCCGCCAGGACTCGCCCCCTTCGATTGGCCGAACCCCTGCGTAACAATTGAGCGAAGTGACTCGTGAGCGCACCGCGATTGGCCGCGGGGGCTGACGGCCAGCCCTATATAAGGGCAGCGGGAGGGGCGGATCTCTAATCTTCGGCCCCTGGTACCTACAGCGTGTATTGAGTACTGTGTTCCGGCCGCTGCAGGAAGATGGCGACGCTGAAGGCCGTGTGCGTGATGAAGGGGAATGGCCCCGTGGAGGGCGTCATCCACTTTCACCAGCAGGTAAGGGTCGGCGGCGGGCGCGACCCTCTGGCTTTGCATGTTCCCCGGGGGCTCGCCCGGCCAGAGTGCTGAGTCATTACGCGGGGGGGCGGGCGGCGCGATTCTCCCTCCTCCCCCTCCTCCTGCTCTCCGGTAGTTGCGGAAAGCAGTGGGAGCTGCGCTGGGCGGACTTGCCCTGGTCCGCGACCCCGCAGGCTGCCGTTCGCCGACGCGGTGGCGGGAGGGAGCAGGACTCCGCCCCTGGGTGCCGCTGGGCTAGGCCCGCCCGGTGCTGGGAGAGTCAGGACACCCCGGGCGCCCTGCGAGCCCCAGAGCAGTGCGGAGAGGGGGTGAGAGAGCACTGATAGGGCTGACTGCTGTCGTGTGCTTTCTGCCCTGCTCGAGAGTGTTCGCGAAGCTCAGTGCAGAAGCTAGCCTTAGCCTTCCTGCAGAACTTGTTTACCACTGTCCGAGTAGGGCTCAGCGCAGCTTTGCTAACTGGCCAGAGCTCTAAACACTCAGTCGCTTATACTCGGTAAAGAAGGGGTTGCATACAGGGAATGTTATATCGGTAGAGGAGGAATGATTTCAGGGTTACCATTTGTGCTTCCAAACGGAAGTACATGATTGTTCCAAAGGCAAGTAATCTGATGAAAGGCTTTTCTTGTTGCTATGTAATAGGAAGAGTATAATTTAGGTGGCTAAATAAATGCAAACGTTCTGTGAAATACTGTATTGGCATATAGAATCAGTTAATGTAAGGTAACTGTTCATGTCTTGGTAGCTGAACTTGTAGTAGAGACTCTAGCGCTGTCTTTTGACTGGGAAGGCTTCATCTGACAATGCCATTTAATGCCATAGTCATTTTGGTGATGATAAATTCTTTCCATTAAAGGGTAATGGACCAGTAAAAGTTACAGGAAGAATCACTGGCTTGGCTGATGGAGATCATGGCTTCCATGTCCATGAATTTGGTGATAACACAAATGGTAAGATGTGTATCTAAGCTTTTGAGTTACAGTTGTAATGTGATTGCTTAGCTTTAAAGAGCTTCTTTTAAGGTTACAGCAACAACTAGTATAAGTGTTCTCGGGTCTCATGATGGAAAAATTGTGTTAAATTACGACATTTCCAAAGGAATCACTTCCCATTTAGTATTTTGAACCTGTTTAGGCTGGTGTTCAAGATCTGACATATCAAGTCCTAACCTAAATACTTTAATAATCTAGTGTTAAGAAAGCTTTCAACTGAGTGCAGAGTGCTTTAGAATGAGTAGTCTTACTTTATTGAACTTATAAGACTGTAGTAAGTTACTTACTTACAGAGGACTAGCAGAGCTTCTAGCAGGAGAGTAGTAATTTCATCATTAGTAACTTCACGTCCTCTGGCTGTAGGAGGAAAATCTTGGTGTACTGTATAAGCAACAGATTTAAGCTGGTTACTGAAAAAAAATCTATTTCTGATGGCTGCCATCTGTTCCAGGTTGTACCAGTGCAGGTTCTCACTTCAATCCTGAAGGCAAGCAGCATGGGGGACCAAATGATGCAGAAAGGTGAGTTTAATGTGCCTGGACTCTTACTGGGTTGTGTTCTTCACTCAATGCAGCAGCCATCTGAGTGCTACTTTGTGCTTGAGAGGCTGTTGTTTCATGAACAATGCTAGGCCAATACCAGAAGAAAACTGGTAATTGCTGCAGGGCTTATAAGGTCATTTAAAGGCTCTGATAACTACACAGTGATTTGTTAGACATCTTGACTCCAAGAGTATGAGTAAAATATAGTCTTGAGGACATATACTTGTTTTTTTTATGGCTTGAGGAGAAGAGCAAATAGACTCTTCAGTGAAGTATGTGAATGGGGGTTTCATATGTTAGAGCCTTATTTGGTCAGTGGTGATTAGCTTCTGTTTTGGGGCTGGCTTTTGACAAAAGGGCTGTCAACTGTCACTTGTTGAGCACTATGAAGGCTTGTCAAGTGGCAGAATCGGGATCATCAGTGGAAGATGCTGGGGCTTCAGGAGAGAGTGTAAGGTGAATACAAAGCTGTGTATGCTGGACTGATCTTAGCCTGTTAGCTTAGGTACTGTACTACTTACACTTGGGGGCTGTGTGCTTTGTGTCAGTACAAGGTCTGATGCATAGGCTGAATATCAGTGCCTCAATTGGGAGCTGAGACCTAGTTCTTCCTCTGGAAGCAGTTTTAATAGTCCAATTATCTCCAGGGAACCCTTGCATGTTTGAGACCTGATGGCTGAGGAACTTGTTTAAATAGTATGCTGCCTGGGTTTGGAGTCTGGGAAGGGGCTGCACAAGAGTTGAAGGCCAGTGTGATAGTGAGTGGAACCAGGAGTAAGTGTAAAAGAGAGGCTGGTCTTGCACAGGTAGGGTCTAGACTAGTATTAGGGCCAACTTGCTGTTGGTCTTTGAATGCTCACAGTTATGTCCATAACTGCACCTTCTATGACAGTTAAATTCATACTTGAGTGATCAGTTGCATGCCAGACCAAGCAAGCTAGCTGGTAGCCAGCCATCTTGATGACAGAGCAGCATGAAATGGTATGCTCCCAGGCTTTATTGGCAGCCAACTGCTCCATGCTAAAGGTCAAAATTGAATGCACATAATGGCTTCTGCTGGGTGGTTCTGTCAAATCTTGTGGCTTTATGCAACCTACTTGCTCAGGCAGTTGTAGGTTAGGGAGTTCCTTAGTGAAAGAACTAGATCATGGTTTTATCAGTGTAGAGTTGAAACAATTGGACTGAAGCTTCCTGAAAGTTTAGATCAAGAAAACTTGTAAAGGGAAAACTGCCCTTGACCTGATTTTATAGGAGTTGGTTAAAAATATGAAATTACTGTCATAAGAAGCTGGTGATCAGCATTCAGTGAGCTGAGCTGGTCACCCTGCATGCATGGAGAGTTATGGAAATGAGTTGGTATTCAAGCTTCTGAATCTGGATAGAAGAGTCTTGCAGAACACAGACTTAACCTTTTGAGTAAATGGTTTGGGGCAGATGTGTAGGAAACAGTATGCTGGAATGAAACTGCTTAAGGTTCAATTCTTAAGGGAAATCCTAGCAGAGATCTGAAACTGTGGTAAGACATAATGCCAAGCATGTGGAAAAATGCCAGACACTTTAATGGTCAGTCCTGGTACTGATTAGAACTTAGCTAGCACTTAATGCATCTCCTTTGACCTCTGACTTGACAAACTGCTTTTACTAATCCTGTTTGAACAGCCTGCAGCTGCTTGTGAAATAGCTGATTTGTGATAGACATTAAAAGCTCTTAAGAATAGCAGCAGTGCTTGCAATAAACTTGTATGTGCAGGAAAAGTTTTTTGGAGACTTTCTTTGACCTGAGGGAGATGCCATCAGCATGGGGAAGTTCTTGGCTATGAGTTGTGCACTGTTGGCTTGGCTTTTTGGGGAAAGGAATGCCATCACTCTCCTTAAAGTTGATTAACCTTCCAGTTTCAAGTTCTTTCTAGTACTGGGTTTTAGTTATCCCTTGAACTAAAGAATTAAAATGGTGGAAGTGGTCAAGATTGACTGGTAGTGGTAAATGGGGACATATGTGCTGTTTAAGGTAAGGTGATAGTGTTTGAGTGTACTAACTATGGGTATAGTACTGTCCTGGCCATTACTTAGAGCTTTCAGTTCAAGTTCTTGATGAGCTGGTTTGCATCTTTGTGTAGGCATGTGGGAGACCTTGGCAACGTGACTGCTAAAGGAGGAGTGGCAGATGTGGAAATAGAAGATCCCATCATTTCTCTTAGTGGACCACGTTCCATCATTGGACGTACCATGGTGGTAAGTGCCTTGGTGCCTACTTGAATGCTCTAAGGAACTCTTGAGCAGTGATTGGAGGCTTTCTAATGCTGGACAGTCCCTGGTGTTTGTTAGAGAATATGTAGTGCAAGATTTTGAGCATGGAGAGTTCTTTGAAACCCTGCATGAAAGGTCCTCTATGTATTAGTATGACCCATGATAGCCATGAGATCTTAATCCTCTCCATTTAACTTCACTTCTTCCAGCTCTGACTAAAGCAGCCTGGTTTGAGGAAGGAACTGGCAGACTGGCACATAAGTTGTCAACTAAAAGGCATGGCAATGAGCACTTCAGGACACTGTTCCCTAGTATTGGTCTGGTAGCTGCTGTGGCATGGCTTCCCTGGGACAGAGAGAGGCAGAGACTGAATGCACTTGGCTACCCATGAGTGTTTTCAGTCTTGTTTGCCTTGGGACTTCAGTGTGTGCTGAGACCACTGTACTCCTGCATGAAACTGGCTTTGGCTGATGGCCAGGGCTCAGCACTTTGGATGGTGTGGCCAAGGCACTGCAGTCATCAGCCTCATGTGATAAGGGTGACCTTGAGTATCAAGTCCAAGTTTGCACTTGGGCTAGGAAGAAGTTTGAAATATGGGGTTTTTGGTGACTTCTAGTTCAAATACAGCTGAAGGCAACTTGCCATTTTAGACAAGTCTAGTACTAAGTTTTTAGCATGAGTATCAATTTGGCATTCAGCATTACCTAATTAAGAGGTTCTCCCTGTGTTAACACATCCTGCTGGTAGCTGGCAATACTGCTTGTTACTGCTGCTACTGATGTGAGTAGTGAAAAATGTTGATTAGCTATGAAATAACGTGAATTAAGGAATCTTCAATTCTCTTTTAGGTCCATGAAAAACGCGATGACCTGGGTAGAGGGGGAGATAATGAGAGCAAATTAACTGGAAATGCTGGTCCTCGTTTAGCTTGTGGTGTAATTGGAATAGCGAAGAGCTAAGTATTGCACTTAATGCTCAAGATGACAGTGGTGAATGGGCTGTATTTCATTGCAAATGCTGTACTTGCCCTTCCTTGTGCAAGCAAAAGATTTATCACTTAATCTCATTACTACTCTGCATTCTGAGTATCCCTTAAACTAGTGAAGACTGAGTTAATTTTGTATTATGTATATTGCAATTAAAGTGACCCTGATGGACTGTTGCTGTAGTTTTCTGCTAAAGCATCTGTTGTTAACCATTGACTAAACTTCACTGACTGGAGCTGTGTTCTGTATAATGGAAGGTATGTACTACTGGGCACATCCTGAACACCAGAACTTTCAGTGCATGATGTGATTTGGAGGATTAGCCTTAAGAGCTTTGGCAAAATGAGTTGCCAAAGAGCAGTAGGCACTGTGTATATCAGGGCTTATTCCTGGCAAAGTTGCAGCACTTGTAGGTTTCAAAGTTGTGTAATAAACTTGCTGGGCAAATACATCTTGGTCTTGCTCTCTATTTAAAAAAAACAACCACCTGCTGACTTGCTTATGTGGAAAAGTAGGCATAGACTTCCTCATGGCAGTAGCTAATTTGCTGGACACTAACAGCATCCAACAAGCTGATTTTAGCTGGTCACCCTGGAACAACTAAGACCTGAGCTTAGTCAGGATGTTTACTTCCATTGTCATGTGTTCTGTGACAGTATCCTGTGTTTTGTGGTAATGACCTGAGATCCTCTGCATATCAGAGACGGTGGTTTTTTGTACCTGCTTTGCAGAAATACATTATTGCTTGAAAATGTAATGGTGTGATGCTCACGTGTGACTGCAATGTGTGTGTGGTGGGGGAACCTTAAGCATGAAAAATGGTCCGGCTCAGAGATGTGTCCTTGTGCCTCATCTGCACCTCTTGCTGCATGGGTTGGATGGTTGTGCAGTGAAAGTGGGGATGTGTTGAAAATTGCTCCCTTCTTCAAGCTATGCAGGAGTGTCTAATGTGAAACAAAAAGGACTTATGTAGCCAGAAGTTCCATATTTAATTTCATAAAGCTTTCCAGCAGTGTAATCACAGTATACTGGTGCCAGCTTTCATTATGTTCTTGTATGTATCTCTTAACACAGATTTCCAAGTCTTTTAATAGAGATTATTAGTTTTAATGAAGACTTGTATCAACATTCCTTTATCTTGTACACAGAAATATTCATGGAAGTAGTTGGTTGTAGTTCTAGACACCCAGATTCCAGTGTAGCATGTTACAAAGGGAATGGCTTTTGGTAGTATAGCAAGAATATCATAAAAACATTTTAAACTTACATTCAGTGCAGGTGGCAAACAATTGTGTGTAGTCTCTACCCACCTGTACCTCTTGCTGTGGATTAGCCTATGCTCTCATTCAGCTCCATCAGAATTAAGATTAGTGACTGGACCTTCCAGCTCACTCCTTAAGCATTAGGGGGTGCAGAACACTGAACACCTGCAAATATCACCATCACCTATTTGTATTTCACAAGTTCAGAGGACAGTTACTATGTTTCCCCCTTTCCCTTAGGGTGCAAAACAGCAAGTACTTGGCAACTGAAGATGGAACTGAGAGTTCTGGCAGCTGTCTATTGATTGCTGCCTCCCATGCAATGCTCAGTGCTAAACCTTGCTCTGGAAGCCTGGTATATGCAGATCTTTTCTTTCAAACCTGTTCTCCTGTAAAAATGTCTAATGGCACCCTGGCTTGGAAGTCAATGCTGTACTGAAGGATGTAATGTACTATGTACAGGTTATTGTAACTGGCCAGCACAGGCTCAATAACCAAGGTGTTAATTGCTAACACCATTTATCAGTGTTGGATGTTTGCACTGAGCTAATTAATAATGGGGGTTTTTTTGGTTTGTCTTATTTTCAGGTGAGAAATGTGGTACTGTATAAGGGTAGGATGCTATTACACTAGTGATGCTGTAAAGATGATGCACTGCCTGTAGCATTTTTTTTAATGCTGCCATCATCAGAAGGCAGCCAAGAATTTCTTCAACAAAGGACAGTCAGGGTTTTTCCTGGGCTTTGTTTTCAAATGCCTACTAAGGAAATGGAGAAACTGAGGTGGCATTTGCATGAACAGAGAAGCCTTCTGTCTAATTCATTCTTCAAATCTTTTAATAAAGTGTATTCATTTAAAAAAGAATCCTACCTCCTTACAGAAGTATGCAGTTTGTAGGAAGTCAAGTCTTAAAGGTAAAACATAAGTGTCTGGCTTTGAATGAAAAAAGTTCCACTGGCCCAGCATGAAACAAGTGTTAAGGACACAAGGTTTAACACATGGAAGTTGAGTTCACTACAAGTATGTAAACATTTTTTCTCTCTTTATTCTGCTATTGCAAGAACATAAAAATATATGTCCTCTCCCCAGTCCATAAGTCCACATTTGCTTTCCCACCCCTTTCCCTCCCCCAGAAAAAATTCTTCTGCCACAGAGCAGCTGTGAAAAAGTACTGGTATAAGAAAACAGCTGCCCTTCACTTAGGGAAAAAAAACCCCAACACTAAAAGTAGAACACACCTATATCAAGGAGAAAAAAAAAATTAAATATGCACAGGATTCATACAATTTTTCCACTATGCTTCTAAAGTTAAACAAGCTTCTATGGAAGAGGCCTGGTGGCACCTGGGCCTGGCAGTTTGGTGTGTGGCTAATCAATGGACAAGTGTGTTTCAGGACAGAACTGCCTGGGCTCTGGCTCCCTGCAGTTCAGCGCAGGCATCTTTCACAGGGCCAACCACCAAGAACCTAGTATTTGCCCTCTTAAAACTTGACAAAATTACTTGGGTGACATGGCAAGAAGATGGTGAAACTTACAGAAATGGAAGAGTAAGCATTCTCTGCCCATCAGCCCAATGGGTCTGACAGTAGGTGGGCCAAAATGTTAAACCTACCTCTAGCAGGGTTACAGGAGGTAGAATTTGTTAACACAGAGAGTGGGAGCAGCTCAGATTTATGTGAAGGAAGAGGCAGCATTTTAAAATCCTTGTGCACCCTCCCTCCTCCCTCCCTTTCCCAGCCCCCTTTTAAAAAAAATAGCATTTTATATTGTGTTTTGGTGTCTTTCACCCCAACTAAAGCATCAATGAATAACAGGCACAAAAGATGCTTAACTGCTGTGCTTCCTAGCCCACCATACATAGTAATTTTATAACATCACAAGCAGAGCAGACCAAGTATGTCTGAAGGTGTCCATTTAGAAAAAGCAAATTGGGGCAACATTTACCACAGACCCAGTTAGAAGGGGCAGAAAAAGAAAAAAAAAGAATATATATAAAAAAAATTGATTGCATTGCAAACACTAAACAGTTAAAACTCTTCAATTAACATTTTAAACCCACGAATTTTTACCTATATGGTCAAGTAGATCATTAAAATGCAGTAATCTAAAAATCAAGATGACTTATTACAAATAAAAATTTGCTTCTGTGAATAGCTACACAAACAGATGTATTTCTTTTAACAAATATAAACAAAACCAGTCTAATTTAGACTCCAATACAGCATTAACAGTTCAAACTTTAAGATGTTGAACACTCCTTTTCCACTTCAGTGCAGTGTAGGAAGAATAGCACACGTTAAAGTTTGTTACGAAAATAGAGTTTATTAAAAACACATCCCTATGGTTTTGAGGAGCTTCCACCCTTACCTTTTTCTTAAATTAAAAAAAAAAATAGAAAGCACTTCTACTTCTGATTTGTAAACTTTTTAAAGTCAAAACTTTAAAAAAGTTACAGCAAAAAATGGGTAATATTTTAATCATATCTTCAGTATGTCATGTTATGTTGTGGCTATTTTAAATAGAAGGGAAGCAATCAAATTGCTTACAATTCCCCACTGACTACTTGTGGGGCTGTGATAGAAGCAGAAGCAAATATAATACAGCAGACTGTACAACTCTAAAGCTCTACACTCCCAACAAATGTTCACTGGCATCCAGTGACAACTTCCAGTCGCTAGCGAGAAGCCTCTGCCACTGAGCCCGTATCTTTTTCTGCTTGTTCCACAGATGAGGTAGCCTCGGATGTTAACTCTTCAACAGGTTTTACACTTGTAGGTTCAGACTCTCCCGCAGCAAGTTCAGAAACAATGTCTGCATCTTCCATTTTGCCACTATGAGATTCGTGGTTTTTGTCGCCATCTGCCCTGTCTGTCATCTCCCCTTTTTCCTTCCCTCGAGTTTCTTCCTTGTCTCTACGAGACTCCCTGTCTCTGGAATCTCTCTCTCTGTCTCGATGGCCGCTGGAGCGCCTGTTCCTGTCCTCCAAGTCTCTGTGCCTCTCACGCTCAGGGCTTCTTCGTCCCCAGTCTCTCCTGTCACGATTACCGAGTCGCTCATGATCTCTGTCGTCGTTGCGGTTACTGTAGCGCTCACGATCGTTTTCTACCCGATTTCCAAAAGATCTCCTTCCAAACCTTTCCTGGTCTCTGTTAGGTGTGAATGTCTGCCTGTCATTCCTAAACTGCCTCCCATCCCTGTTCTCCTCAGGTCCACCTGGCCCCCCACTTCCCGGCATCCCTCCAGGTCTCACAAAGTGACCTGGTGGTGGGAAGGGGGTTTTCATTCCATGGGGAGGAGGCATCCCAAAGCCTCCTGGCCCCGGTGGGGGACCTCTGTGCATCATGTGAGGAGGCATGTGTCGTGGTGGCATCAAGGGAAACCGCTGCAGAGGAGGTGGTGGCATTCCTGGTGGCCGCTGAAGTGGTATCAAGCCAGGCCGGGCACCCAAGAGACCAGTGGATGGAGTCTGCAGTCCAACAACAGGGGCTGGTGGGGGTGGTGCAACTCCTTGCGTGCCTGAAACAAAGAAGCAAACACACTAAGTAAAAACGGGCTGACAGGAGGGAAAAAAAAAACCAATTTTCCTAATTTCAAAAGCATTTTGACATTCTGTGATGAAATGAGATATACGAAAATTGGGGAGGGGCGGAGTGTACAAGAGCAGCCTGCAAAGCTTCCTGTGCTGGCTTACAGCTGAGAGCTGTAAAGAAAGCATTGTCTTCGAACAGAAGTTTGTGTTTTGCTAGAAGTAATTAATATTGCAGTGGTAGTAAATAATCACTTATCCTAAATCACTTAACCTGAAGGCTTTGTTTTGTGACGATGCTGTCGCCATTTTGCAGGCCCAAGCTATTCCTGCTCTCCAGCTCAGTGTCTTGCTTCCTCAGCTGACTGCTGACAAAAACACCTGCCTCCCAGGCTTCTAAATAAAGACACTTCACCTCCTCTAATTGGCTTTCAAACAGTTCTCCTCCATTACAAACATCAGTGTAACTATCTAGCTAAAACGCTCGAGATTTGAGCTGGTCATCAGCAAGATTTCCAGTGTGCAGAAGAGATGGCAGATACAGGAAGCCATCAAGGGAGAGGTAAGGTCAGAACAGGACAAGAGTAGGAACAGGAAATCAGAGAGTGTTCAATTTACCGTTCCAGAGAAAAGGGATACAACAAAGTTGTATCTTTAGCTGAATAAACCTTGCACTGTAAACTAAAAAGAAATGTAACTAATTTTGGATTTATTTCTTTTTAAATACAATTTTTCCATCCTTTATAGCATATATCCAACACCAACTAGTTTGCATTTTTAATCCTGGACTCTTGGTTTTAGCATGGTTTTCCTAAGAGGGAAAAAAAACCAACCCTCAAAACATACTGTTGAGAAAACTCAGGCCAAAGCTTGCTGACATCAACACAATGAGCCAAAACAGATGAGGATTACCAACCTCCAGCTGAGACTTCATCCCAGTAAGCGTGTGCCAGCTTATCTCACGTGCCTCCTTTTGTCTGAACTAATAGCACTATCGTCTCATGTTCTCTGTAGCCTTTATACTGGATCTATCTGCTCTGTTCAGTAGTAGTTATTTACCTGAAAATAAGCTCCCTATCTGAGAAAGTATGTAGTGTTTTCTTTTAAACTCCCAAATTAAAATGTAAAGGAATCAACAACTGCCAGCAGAACAAGCACAAATCTCTCCAAATACATCTTGCATGCCTTTATACATTTCTTGAGACTATAAATAATATATAAATTCAAATGAAAGCATGCAGGTTCTGTAAAATGTTCTAACTCTTCCCCTGGGTGAAACAGCTATGCCAATTAATACTAGAATTAAATACTTGCCAATGTCATCAGTGAAAACTGCACTCTGATTTCAGTTTAATGAGCACAGTGGAGCAGACACCCCCAAATCACCTTGCACTGAGCTACCATAGCTTCCCTCTTCCTCCCATTTGTTTAGCATTTCTATCCCAAATATTCCTGAATGTACACAATGCCCTTTCACCACACCACTTCTTATGCTTAAGAACATCTCTAACAGAAACCCTTTTATCTGACTGCTTGTTATATTCATAGTAACAGGAAATTACATTTTGCCAGTCAAAACTCAGGTAACAAAGATGTGAATGTTCTTCCAGTCCATGGCATCACCTTACCTTCCTTCCCCTCCAAGCAGCCACTTTCAAGACACAGCTTGATAGGTCACACTCTTTGAAAGAAATGTTCCAGGATCAACAGTAGGGTTTATCTGGATTTTTTGTTTGGTTGTGTTTTTTTTCCTTTTTAATTTTAAAATGCACAGCACTTCACCTGTTGATAACCAGGGCTGCAAGTCACCTAGTTTAAAGTCCTTCTGTGACTTAGTACTACAGATCTAGAAAAGACAGACATATGGCTAACAATGTCTTCCAATTAATACTATTTTGCTGAATTCTGAGGTTTGGGGATACTCTTGTTGATATGTAAATTCTTCCACAGAAGATTAAAAACAACTGAGATCTAATGAGCTGAGGATGAGCCTGTGCTTCTGCTCTATAGCAGCAGAGCTGTACATTACCACAGCATGAACATGAGGCAAGAGTGAAAACAACTTTTGAAGTTAACGAGTGATGTGATTTCTCAACCTTTTTTCTACACAACATGAAGCTGGAAGCAGCATTAAGAGTACCTGAAGCTCTTTCTCTTTCAATCCGGACTGTATCAGCAGGGTAGCTGAACACTTTTTACTTTCAGTGAGCCCACTCAGATTCTGAGTCTAAAGTATGCTCTAGAAAGGCCTAGTAGAGTTTCCTCACTGTGCTCACAAATCAGACACCAATTAAAAATGTACTCTCAAACAGCTGTCCAGAAATATATCCAAGTTTACTGAAAATGCTCAGTAAAATTAGGGGTATGGATTGCACATGCAACATCTAGGAAAATTTAAAGCCCTTTGTTGTCTAATAGAGAAAGAAAGTATATAAAATCTAGATAGTTTGTCAAACTTGAAAAGAAATACCAGAGCTCCTAGAAAAACAATGAAGTGATTTAACAACCATCTCATACCTGTGCAGACGAGTGATGGAATTTATCTGCCCCAGCCTGTGTTTCATTCATTTGTTCAGAACTGCAAGCTTTTTTGTAGCAGCTAACCTTCTCTTCTTGCTGATGGGTATGAAATACAACCACCCCTTTCACCAGCTGCTTATTCTGCGTAACTTCACTAACACATGGCTTTTATTACAAGGCACGGCTTTTAATACTGGAGGTGTAATCTTCAGACCTTGCACCTAATGTCTTATTCTGTTCAAATGTGTAAAAATATAGATTGCTTTCACAACTTACTTTTATTTCTAAGTTTTACCAGTAGTGCACACTGAAAGGTCCTCAGAACTTGAAGAGCATTTAAAATGAACACCACAGATGCGAGTGTACTGGAAAACCCATCACCAACCACAGGTGGTGTTTCAGAGGTGCAAGAACAATCGCAGAGTGTCAAAAGTTTCATAATTTCACATTACTCATGAAAAAGCCCCAAATGTTATAGCTGCCCAGAAGAAATGTCTTCTATCCAGAGAGGTCACAGGAGTCACCCTTACTGTTTTGATAAATTAGTTAAAAACCAGATTTCTGTGTCACTGTAATCCCATTTATGATTATCTTCTTGCTGGACAAAGCCCATGTTCCCCTGTGATAACTGTCAGTGTCCCACATGCTAACATAATGGAGAAGTGTAGCATCTGATTTTATTTAACTGAACTCTGCTCCGTAAGTGATTACAGAGTCTCATAATCTGTTACCTCAAACAGCAAACCTTTAAATACACCTCCTTTTCAAATCTGATGGAAATTCAGATGAGAACGAAAAGCCAAAAGCTTATGATTCCAGCAGAACAGGCTAAAGGTTTACACTTTGAGTTTGATTTTGATGTTCTACAACATGTAGCATGTCACATTAATAATGTTCTGGTTTTAAGATGCAACATTCCGTACTGGAGAACAATAGGAGAATTAAATACTGCCAGGAAATTCTTGCAAGAGGGATAAGTCTTGTGTCTTTTCCTGATACAGAATCCTTTAGATGAGGCCAAGATTGTGAAGAAAGAAGCCTAAACTTCAGAGCCTAAATATCAATTCACAACTTAAGTAACTTGTCATAAATACCAACATTTTTCAGAGTAATCAGTGCCCATCACTGAAGCCAGTAGGAACTTGCTCCTATTCATGCAAGCTGCTTAAACAAGGATGCAAGAGTCAAACTATGTTACATGTACAGTGTTGGTTACACTTACTGGTATTAAGACTAATAAAATTCCTGCTTTATAAAAACACAAACACTAAACTGATTCAGGTCAAAGGAGTCATCAAGGCAAAACTAAATTCCATGAATGGTGCTTGAGAGTTCATGTTCCCTTATCTCTGTATTCTTGCTCAGTAGTATTACGAGAACAACAGTCATATCTATAATTAGCAAATATGCAGTGTTTGTTATGCTTTCAAAAAGGGTCATCACAAGAAATCTGAAAAAGTGTTAGGTTTATCACTGTTCATATCCTCTATTAATAAAGAGCTCATCCTTCCCATGAAGGAGGAAGTATCCACCCTATGATACAGTAATACTCTGGTGAGCTCAGAGAATATTGTAGTCTGTATTTTGTAATTTAATGCAGTTACAAAAAGACCATGTAGGTAGTTAAGAGCAAACCAGTAAAGGAGAAAAGAGTAATAATTCATAAGGCATTAACAGGAAATTAATACCAAGTTCAATGAGAACTACAGTATAATTAATCTTTGAAAATATGTAATTTTCATTGTAGGAACTTCGGTAAAAAAAGCACTAGACCAGAACCTACAAGCTGCAATATGGTGTATTTAATCAACATAATAGATCACAGAATCTGAATATTTGAAACAGAGCATCTGCAACAGCAGTTTATTACTGGTCAACATTACAGCATTTGCTCAACACTAAGAACAGTTTGAATCAGAAATGATTTTAAAAGCCTGTCACTTTCTGCAATATGCACATGGTAAAAGGAGTCAAAAATATCCGCTCTGCAGATCATTTAAAAACTGGCATATGAGGACACACTCACAAAACCTGTTACAGTCTGGATAATCTTGTTCAAATTAAGAACAAGGAGCTATAACAGCAGTGCATATGATCAAGGATACTACTAAAATCAAAACAACCTGAGGGTGGTTTTCAGAAACAAGCACAAAGAACTTCAGAAACAATGTCCACAAGGGATCGTTCCTCTGAAGCACAAATTTGTCTTTGTTGGAAGTGATAAAAAGAATTACATTGGAGGAATGAATGAAATTAGTGGAGATGAAACAGAATGTAACTTACATGACATATGTAAGCATATGAAATCTCGCAATAATCCATTTAGAATTACTTTGTAACGTATCTTCCATATAAAAACTGAACAGACAGATAGATAAGCTTCATTTTGAAGTTACAAAAAATTAGAAAAGAGCTCCTGCATTTGTACAGATTACATAAAGTATTCCCAAGCAAGGGTAAGTTTAGATTTCTATGACAGTCTCTTCAGAGCAATCTTCGTTCCCTTCAATTCAGCCTGCTGAAGTAAGTTCTTCTATCCTGCCCAAATATCCGAAGGGTATTTCTTCATTCTTCATGTTACACTACTCAAGCCCCTTCATCCCTATTTCCCCAAGCAGAGTCCTCATGACATACTTCATGATGCTGTTAAACAAATCTTTCTTTCACCTTCTTATCTCAGCTTGGAGAGCCACACCATGGGAAAGTTTAACGAGCAGTTTGAAGACTTCATGAGAAATCAGTCACACAGATCAGTCGTCTATTCAAATTGCTAAACCACATACTTGTGAACATAAGCTCCATCCCGATTTGATGTCCCTTGTTAGCACTTGCTCATGGATAATTGAGGGTAATGCTGTACCTACTCATTTACTTGGTCCAGTTCATTTGCCTCTGACCTGTACAAGACTGTAGGTCAGACACTAAGGCTATATTTAAAATTCTCAAGTCTCCAAGTACTAGTGGGCTCTGGGACCAGGATGCAGAGGTAGATTGCATCTCATGTCCGCACACGTGGTGAAAGCCTGGAGCACTCCGTTTCCCATGCTTTGATTTCCCTAGCAGTGAAACCTGACACACAGAATGAAAAGGATGGAATGACAATGCAGCCTGGCCAACTTTAAGGGACACTTCTTTGCTATCTAGATCAGTATGGGTAGTGGAAAACATGACCTCTTTCATGGCTTTTTTTAGCCTAAGGACAGACCAGATCTGGACTATGACATGCAGGACTAAGCTCAATTGGTAAGTGAATCAAAGTGGTTTTAAGTGTTAATTTACTGAAGTTTTTAAAAAAAAAGGAAAGATAATTGATACTAATCTTTTATCTTTAGTCATGTAAAATGATTATTATACCTTCCTTCTAGTTTTCTTATATCCTATTATCAGACTGCGAGCAGTTCCCTTTAACTCCAAAATCTCAAGATGGAAGGATTTTACATAATGCCTTGATTATAAGTAACAATTTCTTGGAATAAGAAACTCATCGAAATATAATGCTGTTACCTAAGTAAACACACAGATCTCTACACTGTTACTTCAGAACAACTCTATAAGGTCACATATGCAATCTTAAAAAAATCCTATCCCCTTGTTGGTGACACTGAACAGTAAGAGAGGTCACACTTACCACAGACAACTTTATCTGCCTCACCTATTCAGCAAACAAGTTATTAAAAACCAGGGCAAGTTCTGGATCTTGAAATTTATCAAATTCAACTTCCTTGAGTTTGAGCATAAATCCCCTACTGTCCAAGTAACTAGTGTGAGTAGATCATTTACTCCACTCCAATCTTAATTTTACAAAACCTTTTTCTTATGTGTATAGTGATACAGCAAACTGCAGAGTAAATACGTTTCAAAGGCCTGGAATGCTGTACAAGATGTACCACCATGAAACTTCAAAAATCCAGTAATAGTGTATTATCAGATAAGTGTAGCTTCATGACTAAGATGTGAACGTCTTAAATGTGTAGCCCAATAATCCTATCCACAATCCATGGTGTCACTACAGAAGTTTTTTAAGCTTTTCTCTGTTTGCTAGGCATTCAAGATACTTTAAAACAATTAGCTGCTCGTTTTGTGTATCTGCTTTGGTAGACTGTAAAAAGCAGACGGATTTTCAGAAAGCAACAGCTCTTTACATTTTGAAAAATACCTTTTAAAAGAGACTTATGTCAAGTTTCCAACAGGAAGGATCCAAAAATCATGAGTTACAGCTGGAAAATTTAGCCATCAAATTCAACAGGGCAGTGAGCTCTCAGGGAGACCAATCTTTGTGGTTTTTTCAGTGTACACTCTAAAGTTCTGGACAGAAACACACTACAACAAAATTATCTTTTTCATTCACTTGTTATAGACACTCATTTAGAAGTCTGAAATCCCATAAATACAATAATCTCATTAGAATTTGTAATTTTATGTGAAATTTGTAGAAGTCTCCTGAGCATATTCTTGACATTGCTCCATGAAATGCCATCCTAAAGTATGTATTTAGCAGATCTCTGAAACACTGAACAGTATACACTCCCTTTAAAAATCTAACCAATTTCGTATCTATAATGAAAAGTAATTTATGTAATATATCCAAAGTTCACCTGGTTTTGCCAATCAAAATATTATTTTGTAATATGTAAATAAGGTAACATTGTTAGAAAGGTTTCAAAACCAATAGTACTGTAGGGCTGAATAAAAACTTTTGTTTTCATTTTATTAAGATAATTTATTTCATACATAAAAAAGATACCATAATTTCACAGATTTAAATATACTACAAAAAATTATGTTTCTCTTTATGTTAATTTTATACATGTAATAGTTGAGGCTAAAAAACAGTTTGTATGTCCCACAGATACTTTGTTGCAACTTTATTTTCTATATGGTATAAAACATAATTTGTTAAAAGAAGACAGCATTTCATTCTGTCCTGAATGTCTAACTTAAATATTATGTCCTTTTTCTTTCTTCAGAAAATAATCTTAAAAAAAAACAACAAACGGCTCCTTCTGTGCAAAATCAAACCTCTAAAAATGATTTAAACCTAACAGAAGGGCAGAAATTTCAACAAGCTTAAGAAAAATCTGCTTTACTTTCCCTGCAAACTCTAAGTCAGTAACAAAAATCAAAATTGTATTTTAAATTCAGAGAACAATAAACTGAAGAATATACAAAAATGAACTTACCAAGAAGTGGCATAGTTTGGGTGACAGGAGCAGGTACATTAGTAGGTGCTACAGGAGGTGGAACAGTCCCATATATTTTGGAACTATCAGTAGTTTCAGCAGCTCCTCTGGATCCAGAAACCACTGTTGGGATGGGATTTCCTACAGATGAATCTTTTGTAGTGTCTTCATTCACACCAGTTGCTGTAGCTAAGAAACAATGTATTGACATATCAAAAAACCAAAAAGAAGTCAGTTTTCTGCTGGCACCATACCTTCCTTCTACTGCCACCTGACCAACATCTCAACACTTACAGTTCGGGATGTTTACTGCTGGAGTGTGAGGAACAGATACTGGAGGAGTTATAGGTGGTGGTGGTCCAGGAGGAAGAAAGCCTATAAATAAGTATATATAAACACTGAGTATCACTTTATCAAAACACATTTATGTAGTTTATACAGCAGATGCTTCTATTTGCTATATGGTTAAAAAAAACAACCCTCAATATTCCTCAAAATATATACCTGGTGGTAAATGCATTGGATTGAAACCAGGGCGTAAAAATGGAGGTGGCGGTGGTGGTGGCACTCCAGGAGCAAATCCAGGGGGTGGGATTCCTAAAGGTGCTGTGAAAGCAGGTGGTTGGAGTGCACCAACCACAGGAGGACCTGATGGATGTGGTGGAACCTAAGAAAAAAAGGAAGGGGAAAAATGTGTTACTTTAAGACTGAACGGATTTTTTGTTATTCAGCTGTGGACTGCCATGTTCTGTGCTTTGTCCATGAAAACAAGAACATTTAAGCTACCTTATATTACTCTGCAACAAGGTGACTTAAATAACTGGTCTAATTAACAGTAAAATAACTCCTAGAACTTAGAATATCAGCATTGATCTTCTTCACCTTTGTTCTTAAAGTAAAAATTATTCTCTCTAGTAAATCAGTATTAATGCATGCCAGTAACTCATCTAATTATATATCCTTTACACAGTAGCTGGAATTGATATTACCACCCAGCATTATACACTAAACGCACACAACTTTGGAACAATTAAATACCTTTTCTTTTTTCTTTTTCTCTACCTGAGTTTGTATATTACATTAGAGTGACTACTACTTTTTATTATTATTCTGATTTATATCAAGTTCCGAATGAAAACAGATTTAAATTAAGTTGGTCCTTACACTTATATTTATGAGCTTACTACAAAAACTACATTACATGTGTGGGAATTAAAAGAAAAAAAATTAAATTAAAATATGCCCTACATTTAAAATGTATTTGTTAAAGCAAAGGAAAGCTGCATACTCAAGTGATAATGACTGACTCATATCCATGACTATCAAAATGTCAGAACTACTACACCAAGACCCTTCATAACTCATTTTTTTATTTCTACTGCTAAAAAGGAAAAGCCTTTACTGTTTTATTCTCAGAACTGGAAGAACTGGCATTGAACCAATGTAAGCAAATTAAACCTGGAGAAGATGCTAAAGCTGCCAAGCACCTAATACTACTTCAAACTTCTGTTCCAAGTTCTTTACCACTGGCTAGTTTAGTGAGCTGAGGCACATTAAAACTTGTACTGTTAGAATTTTAAAATCAGTTTAATTCAATAGGCTTTAGTGCAGACCACCACTACTTTATTTTTAAACTGGTTATTTATTGGTTTATAATAACCTGCTGACTAAGCCCCGACTGAAGTTAAGCTAACAGAGCTGGATGTGAGAAACTGATGTGGCTAAGAAATGGCCAAAAGTGATAAATATCAATTGAGAAGCTGACAAAAGTTACAGATGGCACCATGAGGGATGGCTGGATTCTGCAGATGGTTAAGGGGGTGTTATGCAAACAACAGCCAAACTTCAGAGAGAAGCAGAAAGGAGCAGTGGGGACCTTCTGGGGACTGGGACTCTGCAAGGCCAACAGCGCATAGGTAAGCATATCTAGGAGTACCATAAGGCCAAGACTACCTAGATAAACATTAACTTTTGAGTAATTCTAGAGGTGTTTCCATTAAATATAGTTAAAGCTTTAGAAAAAGTGCTCTAAACCCCCATTAACTTAATGGTCTTAGTAGGTCTTTTTGTTTGTTTTATATGGCACTCCTTCAAAGAACAACAGTTTACAAAATTAGCTAGACATAGTCCCAGATCTGTCTATCACAATGATGTTCTGTGAAGCAATCAATCAAATACAATGTACGTAGCAGAAAGAATTGAGGAAAGTATATCAAGGCGGCAAAAAGGTTTAAAAATGAGGGAAAACTTGCTAAGTGCTGTCAGTCCTTAAGTAGTTAAAAGCTGAGAAAACTATGGATGAAGCATTTGTATGCAATGGCCTGAGAAGGTATAATTAATAGTAAAATATTATGATGGAACCAGAATACAAGTAACATCAAAGGAAGATGATCTGGATACACATTAGAGGATATTCATACCTAATTATCCAAGCTTAACTGCTGTACTTAGTTAACCCTCTAATACATAATTTAAGTAACACATTAAAACCTTTCCTCCAAGAATAAAGAAAAAAAGGAGGGCAGTAAAAATCTGCATGTATGTCACAACATCTAAGTTAAAATACAATTTGAAGTATGAAGTTTCTTTAATAAAGAAATGGAACCAATTGCTAATAAACATTGTTAGATAACAGAGAGGACTGGTGATCAGTTTAATAATAACAGCTAATTAAAGGGATAAAGTAACAAAAATGCTAACAGAGAGACGCTTTATTAATGGGGAGGCAAATATTGGGAAAAGCTGGTATTTTATTAGTAACATTGGAACACCTAACCTCTCATTTACTGTAATGCAGGCTGCCAGGTAAATCTTAATGAACATGTCTTGGGGTTTGGCCTGTGTCCAGGTACAGCTATTTCTTACTGCACACCTCAGACAGACTTGAAGGAGAATCATTGGCCTTGTGAACTAAGGGAGCACAGTCTACCTACAGCCCTCCAAGACAAGTAAACATGCATTTAAGCACACCTGAAGTCTCCACAGCAGGAAGACTGCAAAGGAGGATTCTGTGAGTTTCAATAAGAAGGGTACAGGATGGATATTGGACTAACGCACAACTCCCACATCTAGTTACAGGGAGAAGGAGCACATGGGATTGAGAAATACATCAGGAAATTTGGGGTGTACACTCTCAACTCAGACTCTTATCTCCGGCTGAAAACTCATTAAATGAAAAAACGGACTATGGGTTGGACTGGCAAACTTACGAAAAGGGTGGCCACAACAAACCCCTTGGACTTCAGTGTATAACCCTGGCAAAGCCTGAGCCATGGTTCACTGTAAAAGAAGGGCAGTTTTGTTAGGGTGACACCAATTGCCCAAAACTTTGTCAATTAATGAACAACACAAGTGGTATCACAAGTGCTAGTAATTTAAACTGACTCTCAATAATCAAGAGATATACTTAAGTTGACCTTGGACAGTGCAATATGACTTAAAAATAAACACAGACCTACCCCTCAGAGAGAGGACCACTGAGGTGGATTACTCAGACCTGCAGGAGTGGGACCAAATTCAGCAAGAGCTCAGAGATCTGAATCTATAGGCAAGAAAAGGGCTCATTCCAGCAGCACAACACGATGAAGGCATTCCACTTATCTTGCCAACAACCCATGACCCTGTGGCTGAGAAGACTGTGTGTGCTTATTAAGGCCAAAGAACCAGACTTACCTACACAGGCTATCACTCTTAGAAGGGCGTTATTGGTTTTAAGTGCCTTACTACATTCATGGGTCAAAGGTGACACTGGCAATAACAGGAGGCCAGTCTGCAGCTAGTTACACCACTCACAGGTAACGTTCAGCAAAGCAGAGCTCCATCTCTCTATGTCCAGCCCGTGCAAGGGAGCAGCATAGAAGGCCCATTCAGGTGCAAACAGAGAAAGGAGTGATGCATTTCCTTCCCATCCTACCTTTAAGCATTGCATTTCTAGAGCTGCGGGCAGATCACAAAACTGCTGACTAGGCTCTGGCCTGAAGTTCAGCTTCACGAGAAAGGGCATTAAGGGCACTATGGGCATGAGAAGCTACTGGACACAACATGAGAGACTTCCAGACACAACAGTGAGAAGCTGACATGTTACAGATAGTGGCACAAGTGATGACTGGATTTTGCAGGTGGTTAACAGTGTACTTTGTGAACAATAGCCAAGCTTCAAAGATAACCAGAATGGAGCACTGGGAATCTTATGGGGAAAAGGACCATCTTTGTGAGGCCAACAACATATAAGTAACCATATCCAGGAATACTTTACAAGGACAGTATTATTTAGGTAGGTGTATCATAAATAGCAAACCTTGGTAGGGATGCAGCAAAACTGGGATTAACATGAAAAAAAAATTAGGAGAGACTTGTTAACTTGGGAAGTTGGAGTGGAAAAAGGGAGGAAAAAGCACAACAGAAACGAACATCAGTAAGTGAGAAAATAAGAGTGTTACGGGAATAACACAGTCAAAAATGAGGTTATCTGTCAGGCAACCCTATGCTTGATCATTGCAGCCTGGATCAGGACAATGCATAAAGCCTGTTCTGACATACCACGTTCATCTGCTTCTCCAGTCAGAAGGGCCAGGATGGACAGGCTGCTTTCCATGGCTAAACAGGGGAGCAGCCAGATGGACAGATTGAGCAACGTGGTACCACTGTACTGATGTCCAGTCTGGACATTATCAGCAGCTACTCTGCACTCCTAACAATCTCCTCACCTCTTAACAGTCCCGAACACTGAAGCCAATTACAAATGAAAGCTATTTTGCTTCTAGTAGAGGACAAAATTACATTGGCTAAATTAAATGTAATGGTACTCTGTACAAAGTTATTTAAACAAAAGTTGAATATAAGCAGCCTTCTCCTTTAGGTATTAGGTCATATTTGCATATTACAGGGCATGTTACTTTTACCACTAACATCACTAGTATCATCACAGCTAAACTCAATTTATAAATTTTAAGAACTACTTACAAATTATTAAACTATTGTAATTTTACAGCCAGAGAAGACAACTGAACTGGGTAAGTATAAAATAACCTAAAGAAATTCATAGCAAAACCAAATATGAAGACTAAATACAGTTTTCTGATCCTGGTCTGAACTTGTAAAGACACAAGTTTCTTTGTCATAGTGGAGGGGAGGGGGAAGCTAAGGCTGAAACAAGCAATCAGAACACTGAATATATTCTGAAAGGATTTATGGAAGAAAAATCACTACTATGGATAACTCTCTAAATTAGGAATTTGGTTAACATGTTCATTTACTAATACTAGCCTACCGCATTTCAGGAATTCCTGTCAAAACAACACAAAATTCAACACACTATATTTTCAAATCACATTACTGGCTAAATTATATATGTCTTCAAATAATTTGAGTTCTTGTTATTTTCTAAGTGCCTGCCACATTGTAGTTCATAAATCATATTTTCTCAAGATGCAGAAGTTTTATTCACACTTTCTCCCGTTTGCAGAAAAGTATACTACTATTTTAACAGTGACAAGAAAGAAACTATTACAATACAAGCAGTAATGCATCTCTAAGTAAGTAAAGCTAAAAGAAATACAGATTCTAAAACACTGGAGGGAGTAATTATTATTACACACTACTTATGGTAAAGTTTCACAATGTGCTTTCAGCAAATGAGCACATAGCATCAGCTTTGACTAAAGAATCATTATAACAACAAAGGAAGAGTATGAACACTTTTACATTAAATTCCCAAAGGCTGTTCAAAGAGAGTATATGAACAACCATGAAAGCAATGTGCATATTTTAGAAGGTCCATAGCTTATTTAAGCCAGCAGTGAGGAAAATTAACTAGGAAAACAGAAAAAAAAATGCAGTCATAAAACTGAGAGGATGCAATTCAGCCCATTAGTCTACTGTAATTATTTACTCAGGATTGAGAGAAGAGATACTAGATAAGTATAGTCCTAACAAATAAAGACACACATACGCTATGTCGACATCAGCATTAGAGTAGCAAGGAGGTTTTGGAGCTAATCCTCCATCATTCCCACTAACCATATGCTGACACAGTTCCCAGGGCTGTTCTGGTTCATGCAAACTAGATTCCTTTTCAGGGAAATAAAACTAGATGCTCTGCTCCTGCAGAGCACAGAACATGGTTCAGACCCTAATGGGTTGGATTTTTTCTTCCATTCCCACTGTGACTTAGCAGAAAAGGAATGTTCCTCTATGAGACTGTATTGCTCTTTTACATGAAGAAGCTCTAATAAGGGATTTTAGGGTTCATGGCACAGGAAAGTTATCTTCATAAATTGACAGCATAGCCAGTCTGCTAACAAGAGCATTTTTAACCAGGGAAACTACATGACAAACACACACAGACAAAGTCAACTAGTTACCACTTCTTCCCTCTAATTTATGCACTGCCATACTGAATTATTAAAGTAAGTTTTTGTTCGGCTAACAAGAGCAATTGAGACGCAACTCTCACCTGTGGAGGAGGTACTGTTATTGGTGCAGGCATGGGAACGGGAATTGGAACTGGTAAAGCTTTAGGTATAGGTGACACTGGTTCAGTATGTGTAGCTTCTGCACCTCCATTTTGAGCTACTTCATTTTCAGACTTCTTGGGAATCCCCTTCCACTCTATACAAAAAACACCAAACATACATTTATCAGCTTAGTAAGAGGTGGATAAATAGTCAAATACTGCCATGTAAAACCACTATGCTTTTGTGAGAGGTACTGAAAACATCCTGATAATGAAAAGCAGAGAGCTAAGATGCATTTAAACATATTTCTGACAAGAAAAATTCAAATCCGTTTAAACAGAGTACCACAAATCACTGAAACACAGCAAGCAAGTTTATTCTTCTCATTAGTCATTTAATTATTTGCATGGACAGCATTTACACATGCTCAGGTCATTTAAAATACACACACAAACTTATTTTTGTGTATTTATCATGAAGAGATGCTACTCTTTAGAATAACCATCACCACTTAATTACAACAAATTGGACAGAATGACAAAACCCTGAAATAATATTTGAATAACTAGATAGCACACCACACAGTGGTTAAACCCAGCACAGTAGTCTGCAGGATCAATTCAAAGAACGTAAGGCAATTCCAGTTTTTAAGTACTGCGTTCATTTAATATTACTTTTAAAATCACAACAGCCAGCATGGCTCAATGTTGATTTGAAGCCTGTAATTGATTTGAGGCTGCTGATTATAACAGGCGTCATTTTCTTAATACAGCCACAGAAGCCTGATATTTTCACTGCTTACACAGAAAATAACAAGAAAACTACTAGGTCCCTATAAATACAACACTTGCTAAAGGAACTGATAATGTGAAAAGTGTGAAAACTACCAGCACTTTTTTTGGTTGTCATCAGCTCAGTTGCTACACAAGTACTCTAAAGGCAGGATCCTTTGCCAAGGATGCCTTACACAAATCATAGTCTTAAAGCCAACACGGTCCCTCCTCCTAACAAGTGTAACACACTTGCATTGCGCACCATCATCAAGGGAAAGCATGAGTGCAGCTTGGAAGTCACCTGATATCCATGTGCATTTTTAACCAGGCCTCTCTTGATGCAGCTGCACAACTCCCGATAAGGGACTGTCATTAACTGCTTACAAACCCTCTCCAATTTAGGGTTTATGCATACTGCACTTCTTAGCCATTTCAAGGATTTTATATGCACCTTGAAGTAATGAAAGTCAGCCACACTAACTTCAGTAACTCAGCACAAAGGACATTTTTTTTAAAAGCATTTGTAAATGCAGCAATACTTTACCTGGACTAAGAGTTTCATTGTCCAACATTCCTCCTTCACAGAAACTTTCAAGATCTTCAGGTTTCACTTTATCCCACGGTATGTAAGTAACACCTAACTCTACATCCCAGTACTGCTTGTAGTCTGGCTTTATTCCTTTATTCAAAGCCCATGCAATCTTGAGGGGGGGAGGGGGAAAATACATGTAGTCAGTAAAATGTTTCTGTTCTAATGGATTTAGTATTTAGTTCTTACAAAACAGCATTACCATTTGGGCCTAAAAAGCAAAAATAATACTGTAGTTGAAACAGCAGTAAAAACAGGTTAATTACAAAACTCTGAAATAAGAGGGTTTTTTAAAGCAGACTTAGTTCTTATTTGTTGGCTTGACTCTTGCACACAATTTCCAAAACCTATAAAGGCAGTTTCTTCCAATGTTCCCTAGTCACAAACATTAATTCAGAAGGCAGTCACAGTCTAATATGATGTTCTACAAAAGGAAGACCTTCACTAATGAATGTATTCTTCCTTATTTAATAGTACTATTTGTAGGATTATCATATATCATTAAACTCAGTTATAAGACAAATAACCAGTAACAAGAAGAACAGTTACAGTCCACTGTAATGACTAAAAGGACATGATTTTTGTTGGTTAAACAAACAATTACTGGCAATCTTTCAAGGAAACTGATACATGCTCCACTAGTCACATTACAGAACAAGAATACTCAAGAAAAGAAGTGGTCCATTCCCATAAATTTAAAGAATACCATATCCAGAATAGAAGTCTGCAATACCCCAAAGTCTAGTATAGATTAAAAAGGATTGTGGTAATTACAGTAACTTTAGAACAGCTTGACATTTTCCAAGAAGTACCTTTATAGATTTCTGATTGACTTTGAAGTTTCCTCGGCTCAGTTTTTGTAGGGCACGGTAAGCATCTTGTCTGTGAACCATTACAATATAGGCACATCCTCTAGGTGGTATCATCTGTTTGTATTTGAAGCAAAATAAAATAGGCATATTAACAAAATAATGAACAACAATAAAAGTGTTCAATTACAGTAAACTGAAATACCAGCAGGTGTTTCAAAAAGGACTAAGGAAGCATGAAAGAGAATGTTAGTTCAGGAGCCTTAGATAGGCAGTATCTTCTGGAAATACAAATTTCTAGTAAATTAACAGTAACTTCTTATGTGAAAGTTTTAAACTCTATTCCAAATAAGAATATGGATGACTTGTACATTCTTTAAAATTGTTAAACATAGCATTCACATAAATGTTAAGTTATTGGTTAATATTGGTTACTAATTCTAGGCAATTGGCTACTGTGTTAGAAGAAACAAGACACTAATACTCCATAGACACACTTTTATCTGCAGTTTTGTAATTTTATTATTTATACTGCATTTGAGGAAAAACTTTGTTATTTTACAAAATTTGGGAACAGGATGAAAATTACAGTCACTTCTTTTTGTTTTTTAAATTAAATTTTATAGCTACCAGAATAGCTATCATTTAAATATAAAAATATCCTTAAATAAAGCAAAGCATAACAATAGTTCATACAATGACAGAAGGGAAACGAGCAAAGGAAACAAGAACACCATCTGAGTGTATACATTTCTATAATCAAACAAAACGAAGCAAATAAAGAACTCAGTAGCATAGTGTGTAATTCTGTACCCATTTTTTCAATAGCCCTTTAATAACTTCTCCCCAGAGAAAGTATGATTTTTATGAAAATGGGATAATCTTTTCTATTACCTCCAAGAGTATTTTTCAATTGTAAGAACCTAAAGCAATTGCCTTCGTTTTTCCACAAAGCAGCCAAATGAATTTACATGTTAGAAACACAACCATATAGAAAATGAGAGCTCTTGACTCCTCTGAATCCAAAATAAAACTGTCTTAAAAAGTCTGAAAGGACTTTTTGTAACAAAGGCATATCAAAATAGCTTACACTGCAATATTTATACTTACATTTATTGATTCAATTGGGCCAAACTCCTCCAAAAGACTTCCAACATCCTGCTGAGTTGTCCTTTTGTCAAGCTGTCCTACCCAAAGTGTAGTACTACAAACTACAATCAAAAAGTTAATAGATTGTAAGAGCACATGGAAATTCACATTTCACAAGCCAGAATGTCAAAACAGTAATCTTAAAATAGTTATTCAAATGAAAAAGCCAAACATTAAAATAGGTATTTTAATCTTTAGGAATATTTGACAGAAGTCTCTTTTTGTTGCCTGTCTGGAACTGTGTTAACAGTAAACCACAACAACTACATTACAGCAACTGTTAGAATGCACCCACTAAGAAGCTCTCTAGTCAACTAATACTGAAGTGACCTGCAAGTTCTGATAAACTTACCACTGACAGTTTCTGACTTGATCTGAGGAAGGCCTTTTGACCTGCGTTCTCTCTCCCTCTCACGTTCACGTCTTTCTTGTGATCGAGACTTAGGAGAGTGTCGGCGTCTATCCCTGGACCGAGATCGAGATCGACGATGACGTGACCTTCGAGATCGGGAGCCAGACCTTGAACGTCTCCTTTTAGGTGACCTAGTTTAAACCAACAACCATTTATCTTCAATCTTTCTGTCCGAGACATTGAAAGACAGGTAACTATTTCAGGTATCAATTGAAATAATCAGCAAGAGTTCAGTTAATAAAAAAATAAATAAATCCAAGTCTGATCACACGCATTTAGAACTAGAAGAAAATTTTCACAGTAGCCTATGAATGCACTCGAGCCAAACAGTTTATCATTTTTCAGTATGTCTTCCATTAACTTTGTGTTGAATTTGACTTTTCAAACTATATCCACATTGACATAGAGGAAAATGCTGATTGCTTTTATAAAAGAATGGCTCAAAGGAGATTAAAAATAAATTCTGCCAGTGAAATTGTATTTTACATCATGTTCAAGTCCCAAACCACTCAAGATCTGGAATACAGATTAAACCTTCGAAGAAGTCATATGAAACTTGGCAAAGGATAATACTCCTAAGTAAGTAGATAGCTTTGCTTTAATACTGGAGCCAGATTTGTTAGGTCAGCTGAGACATATGAAATACTGCCTCTGTGACAGGCAAAGTCCTACAGTACACCAGATCACACACTTCTTTGTGTCTTTAGAGTGCAGACAAAATTAAACTATCACATTCTGCTTCCCTAAAATTTACTTTGTGATGGTAGGTAGGGAAGATACTCTCTACCCATAGAAGAGAACTGTATAGCTACTCAACTTTCCTTAGGAAGTAGGTGACTTTCAGAGGGTCACAATTCTTTAGGGTCACTCATCTATTTCTCATTACCACTGCACTGAACCACATACAACATTTAGCTGTATTTATACACAACTCCCCTCTGAGGTAGGAAGTTTAAAGGGTCTCTTTTTTCTCTCTTCCAGAAGGGGAATTCAAATAAATCCCTTGATAGTTTTGACTTTACCAAGAAATTTCACTGGTGTTGTACATACAGACAATAACACGTAGATAGTAATTTATTGTAAGTAATCCTCAGATTAAATTGGACTGTTTTGCTACATGTGTCTTTTGGCATTTAGTCATAGAATCCAATTTGCACAGCACAACTAGGCACTTACAAGAAACAACCTCAAAGGAAGTATGCTGAGTGAGGCATCCAAGAAGCTAACACAAAATAGAGGTAATACATCTATGTTCTAAGACACTG
Source organism: Bucco capensis (assembly GCA_013396975.1). Classification (NCBI taxonomy): domain Eukaryota; kingdom Metazoa; phylum Chordata; class Aves; order Piciformes; family Bucconidae; genus Bucco; species Bucco capensis. The sequence goes on along the minus strand of VWZO01008842.1, from coordinate 446,038 downwards.
GAAACGAGTTCAAGGAGTTAGCTCACCTCTCAGCTATTTGCTGTCATCTCAGAAGTTTTTACCCCCACAGTAGATTTCCCAACACAGCAGCAGATTCCCCGAGCTCCAGATAATCAGCATAACTCACCTAAGTATCCGTGCAGACTCAGTAAAGCGTTTTCAAGCCTTTGGTTCCGTAAGTAACACTTACGTGAAAACTCAATATACACCCTCACTGTCAGAACTATCACTATTTTACCTTGATGCAGACCTAGATCTTGACTTTCTGCTGTCAGAAACATGTCGTTTTCCCTCTTGAATAGGTGGCTGCTCCACTTCCATATCCTAAAATATTTAGTTGACTGGTGTTAGAGGTAGAGTAGCCCAAGCATTTTAATTTCATTTTATGCCTAGATTAAATTACATAACAGCATTAAAATTATACTGGATATTCACATATGCGAAATTAAAATGTAATGTGACTCTCCTTAGAATAGGCAGACATTCCAGTATTAAGTGAACTTAAAACCACCACTGCAAAAACCTAAATAAAAGAATTCAAAGTTCTCCTTTTCAATTTACAAATTATTGGTTTTCCATATTTTATTCAATTTCAGCATCACATACATCTCCACATAATATTATAATCCTTAAAGTCAGTCTGTGGATCTTACTCTGTCATCAAAATCACAGACAAAGTAAGGCTGCCTGTTTTGCTAGACTTTTGAAATACTAGTCATGTATGTAGCACTGCAGATATCCAGCTTCCTCTCACATGAGCTACCCTCACAGTCATCTCTGTCCATGGTTATCATGAAATTTCCTCTCCTGAACAAACTATACACATTTGAGAAAAAGGCTGTTACAGAGTACTTAAGTTTGTTTACTGAAATGGGTCCTCACCTGCTGATGTGGTTTTTGCATGTGTGTCTCACTCTGTACTGGAAAAGGAGACTGAAAAGTTTGCTGCACAGGTGCTGTTGGCGGAATTACAGGCTGAGCCATGGGGGGAAACTGTGGGGTAGGCAGGAGACCAAAACCTGGCATTTGCCCATTAGGAGCAAGTGGAACCTTTACAGAAGAAATAACACAAAAACTTCTAGTTAGGAAAAAAAAAATTACTTTAGCTTTCCCAGTTTGCTAAATGAAATGGCATCTCTGCTCCAAAGTCATAATAAAAGACCAGAGGCCCAAGAAAAATGAAGTAGGTCAAGCATTTAGGTGTATAAAATAAAACCCTTGTTCTTCAAAGCTTGACTAGAAAAGAACACAAAAATATGTTCCTTGGGAAAGCCGGAGGGCTAAGCCATATTGCTAAGCCATATTCACTCCTCCCTAACAGCAATACCACTTACTTCCGCACCAAAGAAAACAACAAACGACAGAAAACATAACACAGAAGGACAAGGAAAAACCCTGAAGTTACCTGGTGACGCATTGGATCCTGTTGCATTCCCATCATTCGCTGCTGAAAAGGATCCATATTTGGGATTTGAGGAAATACTGGCTGTTGTATACCTTCTCCTGGAAACCCACTAAAACCAGTAATAGTTTGGTGAGACAAGTCAGTAGATACACAGATTTTTTGCTTTTATTTTATATATATATATATGTGTGTGTGTACATTCACACATTCTCGCATTAAATTTAGACTGAAAAATTATCTTTATTATGATCCAAATTCCTCTCTAAATAGTGAAAACAAAAAAAGGAGGAATACTAGTTTGCATATCTTTCTTCCACTGTAAGAGTATCTTTTTAATATTTAAAGAAATGCTACATAAAGGTTTAAGCCTGTCTTTCCCCTGTACTTATACGACCATGCTAAAGATCTCAGTCTATGGAAATTTTTCATGAAGGTTGCCTGCCTTAGGCTAACTTTCTTGCTTTCCAGTTCTTTTGAAGACAAAAGTAAGCCTTTTTCTTCAAGGAAAATAAACTGGCCATACTTTTCTGGGAAAAAAAACAACCTTTAGGTTTGGGAGGGATGTGGGGCACAAGAGAAAAGCTTATGTATATTGCACAAGGATCACAATAATGTCATTCACTTCCTAATTCAACACACAGAATGGACAGTGCTCAGGGAACTAACGAGGCCCGTGCAGTTTACAGGATACAGTTTGTGTAAGAACTTGAACAGGATTTTAGTAAGATAAAGGAATTTCACAGTGACATGAAACGAACTTTGTAAATATTTTAAAACACAGGTCCCATACAATTATTGGGTGATTCTCAAGATTTTTTTTTTTCATATAGAGCATTACTGATTTTGTGTGCCCAAAATGAGACTACTGGAATCAAATCTTCAGAGGCATCTTACACAACTATGAGTAATAAGGACAGAGGCTTTGAAGTGCTACAAACAGAACATAAACACGTTAAAAAGCTTATCCCAATGATCTCTAGCTGGGCATACACAAGCAGTATTTGTTTGACTGACCTCATCTTTCTATACTCCGGAGTTCCACCTGTATTACAGGGAAAATACTACAAATTTACTTAAAATGCATTTTAAATAATGCTTGTGGAACATTAGAGTGCTCATGGTGATTAACACAGTAAGAAAACTAATGAGAACGTTAGTTAACCTGTTTTTGAGAGCAGGGTTTGGATGGAAAAACCAGTAAAAATGACATTGGGGCCACACACTGAAGCAGGGAAGAAAGAAATATTGACTAACCCAGGTATTGAGCACCATCCAGCCTGTGCACTGAATGAGAGAGAGGTCCTGTGGAAAAAACTAGTATGTGATCATGTAATTTCAGACTTTATCATAATGCATTTCAAAAGGGAAACAGGAGTCTGAGTTATTTTGTGTGGGTCTGAGAAAGTAAAGCTGTAAAGCTAATTTTAGTTATTTGAAGTTTAAACCACCACAATGTTTTGAATAGCATCTTCTCTCCAGCCAGTAAAGCATTCCAGCTGATTACTAGCAATGTCCGGACACACTAGGTTGTGAATCATAGAATCATACAATGTCCCAAGTTGGAAGGGACCCACAAGGATCACTGAAGTCCAACTCCTGTCTACAGACAGGACAACCTCAAAAATTACACCATGTGCCTGAGAGCATTGCCCAAATGCTTCTTGAATTCTGTCAGGTTTGGCACCATGATTACATCAACTGGTCTCCCTTGGTTTACCAGGTAGGCGTGTGTATGGCTAGGCTTCGCGAACGAAGATCCGGGTAGTAACCTTGTCATAAAAGGAAATTAAGTTTGTTAAGCAGGTCTTTCCCCTCGTGAGCCCCTGCTGGCTGAGATCAGTGGCTACACTGTCTTTTAGATGCTCTTCAGTAAGTCCCAGGATAATCTTCTCCATGATTTCACCAGGTACAAAAGTAAGACTAACAGGCCTACAGTTACCAGGGTCATTCCTGTTGCCCATCTTGAACATAGGGACATTTGCCAGCTTCCAGTCAACTGGGACCTCCTCAGATTCCCAAGAGTATTGGAAAATCACTGAGAGAAGCCTCACGATGACATAGGCCAGCTCTTTTAAGTATCCTTGGATGAATTCAACCATGCACCACAGCCTTATAGGGACCTAGCTGGCGCAGCAAGTCTCACACAAGTTCAGGGTTTGTTGAGAGTTCAAGTTGGCTCTGGGGACCCCATAACTCATCATCAGTATTGAAGACCAAGGCAAAGACAGCATTAAATGTCTCTGCTTTGTCTGTGTCCCTGTTTGTGAGGTGATCATCCTCATCAAGTAACGGGACGATGTTATTTCTGATCTGCCTGTTGCAATTAACATATGAGAAAAAAAAACAACCCCTTTTTATTGTCCCCCACAGCACCAGCCAGCTTCAATTCTAATTGGGCTTTGGCTGCCTGAATTTTCTCCCTATAGTTACAAACAGCATTTCTAATCCTCCCATATTGCCTTACCTTACTTCCACTGGCCACACACTTCCTGTTTTTGCCTAAGCTCCAGAATAAACTCCTTGCTCAGCCAGGCTGGCCTTCTGCCTTGCCTGCGTGACTTCTGACATTTTGGAATTGCCTGCTCCTGTGCTCTTAGGAGGTGGTACTTGAAAAGTGACCAGCACTGATATATCCCACTTTCACAAGCTTTTTCCCAGGGAGCATTACTAAGTAGTTCCCTGAGCTGCTTGAAGTCTGCTCTCCTAACATCCAGAGCAGAAGTTCTGCTGGTAGATTTTCCCCTGTCTCCAGAGGCTTCGCTCAACTGCTTCATGGTTGCTGTGGCCAAAACAGCCACCAAATGCCACTTCATCTATGAGACCATCCCTGTCAACAAGCAACAAGTCAAGGAGGGTACCCTTCCCTAGTCAGTTCCCTTAGTACCTGGAGAGGTGGGAGGGGGTGCTTGCTGCTTCCAGGGAAAGCAGCCACTAACGAGCTTCATTGCTGCAAGACTGAAAACAGCTGGAGGGCAGGCTATAGAACAGGACTGGCTGAAGGAGCCACACACTTGTGCCCACTGCCCAGAACCCTTCCTCTGAGCAGAAACACCAGCAATGCAGAATCCCCGGCAGTGAAATTACTCTCTTCTACTTTTCCCTCTTTTCTCTTTTCCTTCACTATATAGTTTCACTATATGCCTATCCATTCTGTTAAGGAGTTGCATAAGTTAATGCGTTGATGGTTACTAATTGATTTGCTGCTGTCAAGCAAAGTATTCCTTCAATTAATTCTGAAACCTGTGACAGCGATTTTCTGGTGCAATCAGTGCTACTGTGCAAGGACACTGATCCCTAATTCTCTGATTCATATAGCCATGCAGTGAAAGCCCTGGGTCCTAGTGCCTCCTGTTATTTGTTCTGGTGGGATCAGTGTTACTGTGCAAGGACACCAATTCCCAATCCTGCAGAGTTACTGTGCAAGAATGCTGCCCTCTGATTCCCTGGTTCTGTGCAGGAAAGTGCTGACTCCCTGGTGCCTCTGAGGGATCAGCAGTACATAAAAGATCCCCTCTCAGCCCACTGAGTGGGTCGAGACAGTGGCAGAAGCGAGGAAAGTACTACCTGTGCTCCCGATCCTTCAACCAATCATCCCAAGGCCCTGAAATCTCTTTTGATCACCCTTGGACTGCTCTTTGTTATCCCATTGCTGTCAACTTTAACAGCCAATGAAGGATAATAACCTGAGGGCTGCACAAAACTGGGGAGTTTACTATTAATGTCTCTTACCTAGGCCCCAGGGAGGCAGCAGACTTGCCTGTGGGTTGGATCTGATCAGCATACAGGACCCTCTGTTCCCCTCAGAACAGTGTCACTTATAACAAACTATTATTCTTTTCTTCTTAAAATAGGTAGTTCTAATGCAAGGAGTAGGCTGTCTTGCCCTGGGCAACTCCTCCATCCCAGAAGAACCTTTGGCCGCATGATCATTTGTCTGTCCCTCCAGTTACAGGGGCTCACATCTGTTTGCATAAAGGCACCTGGGAAGGTGAGGCAGGCTGGGAGGGGATATGACTGACACCTCGGGCAGTAACCTGTTTCCATTCTTTCCCTTCATCTAGGACTCCTCCTTCTGCGTGGTGGCAAGAGTGTAGGGGATCTTTTATTTCTTTTATTTCTGCTGTCTTTGTCTCAGGAAAAGTGGCTCCACCAGTCTATCTCCCTCATAAATAAAAACATGGAACTCATCTTGAAACCAAAACTAAGCTTTTCTCTACAGAATGCACTCCTCAATCATACAATACGCCAAACCTACACTGGATCACGAAAGTAAGAAGACTAAAAAAAGGCAACCCACTAGAAGCAGTCAACTATGTTTTAACTTTAAACTATAACAGTGAAGCCCTGAACTGAACTGTAATTTTAATCAGCTTTCTAGCCTAAAGACTTTTAAGAAAAAAGATTTTAAAATTTAATTATGATACAAAACTTACAAAGCTGGCTGAGAAACTGAAGGAGAAGGAGTTGAATCTTCTTTCTTTGACTCTTCCACTGCTTCTGGTTCATCATCATAGTCAAACCGATCTAGCAGCTTCTGGAAGAAATCACATTGACAACTATTTTTTCTGTATCTTGTATAATTGGCAGCCAAAATATCCTCATCATTAAGGTCTTACCATGTATCTAACAGCTCTGGAATTAAAGACAAGGTTAGAATTACGGGGAAAAAAGTAAATCTCCATTCTAATACAGATTCAGAAACTGTCCAAAACCAGTTTATTCAGCTTTAGAAAATGCAAAGGCTACAAAAACAAGAAGCTGAGCTCCAAACAAAAACAGACAAAATTTGAAGCATTTTTCTCCTAACAAATAAAGGACATTGAGGCATCCAAACAGCCTTCTGCTGAACAGGAGAAGCTAAACACAAAGAATAAATGAAGACTTACTTTGTCAAATGATGTTTTTTGCTCAGGTGGTGGAAAAACAGCTTTTTGTTCTGTTGGTTGTGTTGCTGTAGTTTTCAGCTGAGCAGTAATAGCTTGAACCTGAGCCATCACAGTGTTATCTATGACTGGTGACTGGGGTTTTTGAGGCTGTTGAAAAGTCTGAAGAATTTGCTGAAGCTACAAAACCATATATAGTATTAAGTATATATTTGAGCATATAATATTGAAAGAATTGCAGCAATTAAATTTTGTGTCAAACGAGACTATGGCACAGGATGAACGCCATCAACCACCTGACTGAACTACAAAGAACTTTCAGGAAAACCAAGAGTTACTTTTTAAATACTTTAACGGCAAAATTCAGCACAACTCAAGATTTCTGTGTTCAGGCCTTTAACACTGCAAATGTTTAAGTGGACTGAACAATAAAACTCAACATTTTACTTGACACGTTCTGCCTGTTTTGAAACTTTCTAACTACATCAGTTTGAAATGAATTATTTAGGAATGTATAACTGAATTTTCCTCAAATAGCCCAATTACTGGCTAGAAGGGTCACAGATCATTCAAATACTGATTTTAACTCTTACAAGTTTTCCACTGAAAACCTCGAGGAGGCTTTTTGTTTTGCTTCAAATCCAGGACATTACTTCCATCATTTCCCCCCCCACCATTTAAGATAAGAACTGAACTTAGAAGGGTATCAAATATAAACACGTTACCTGTTGTCCTTGTGTTGTTTGAAATAACTGAGCTACAGCTGCAAAGGCATCAGAACTGGGCAACTGTGGCACAGTAGGTACTGAGTTAGCAGTAACTTGAGGGGTCTCTGAAGAAACCTTTGCTGGAGGGGGTGGAGAACCTGAGAGTTTCATAGGAATTGAGAAAGTACTATGTTACTCCAAAACATTTATCTTCCTCTTTAGTGCACACATTACCTCCTCAAAACAAGTGTCTATCTACAATACTCCATTTAACCCAGAAAGTCCTATTCTAACTACCCCAACTGCATATTCTATTCCTTTTGCCTTTAACTGCTCCATCCACTGCTCACATCTGAGCATTACATACCCTAAGAAAGCAAATGGCCTATCTGACAGCTAATCCATTATGGTAGTTTAGATCACAACTCAATGTTTGTAATTGTGCAATTTTAGAAAAAATTTGAAACACTATTAGCCAAACAGTGTTAAGCAACAAGTATCAATGTACTCAAAATGTTACTTCTGGTTACAAAGTTCTGGACTCAATCTTTCGGATGCATTATTTAAGATGAACCATCTAAAGGTTGATTTCAAGAACAGCTGAGTTTCTCTTAATATTTTCTACCCTCTAGCATTAACTGCACTTTTACTGAAATGTCTGAGCTTTATTAAAACTGGGATCACATTTTAAGCCATGCTACTAGCTTTACCTACACATGCATATTTTAATGGACTACTATAAAACTGACAGCTAAAAAATCCCCACAGACAGAACTATATTTTAGATCGAGACACTAAGCAAATACATTTCTTTAAAGCCATTCATCTGTTTGCAGTTTAAATGACTGTAGTTTTAACATGCAGCAAGCAGAGACAAACATATTGAATACTATTTCCCCAGAAGTCAGATGCTGCATAAAAATACCACAAAAAGGTACATGATTTTTTTTTTAATGTAAGTTAACTCCCAAATTATTTCCTGTATATATTCAGAAGGATATCTGCTTGCTCAAGGGAGAAAACGTGCACCTCCCCCTCTCATTTTTTGGCTAAAGAGACTTTGCAGCATTATGAGCTAAACAGAGTCTATTTCATATAATGCATTAATATATTTATTATTACTCATTAGCATACTTATTTCAGGACCAAATTATCCCCTCTGGTGCATCTGAATAATCTCACTGAAATCAGTAATTCTGTACATGAAAATCTATGCAGAAGATACCCAACCTGTTAGCTACTAGTGATGAGAGACAAAGATGGAAATAGTGCCACTCATCTGTCACATTGGAATGACATAGTACACCCATCAGTCTGCTCAGATGCCATGACACTCCCCGCTGCCCTGCCATGTTTACAAAGCATGTCAATAGGATACACTTTCCTAAACACCAGTGGAGATGATTTCTCTTATGCTATTGTGCATCATTATTTTGTTGTCTGTCACCATACCTCACTCATTCCATTTCATTTTTTACTGGCCCTACTCCAACATACACGAGTGCCATAAATAAGTCAGTTACCAAAGCTAAGTCTGAAATAATGAGTCCAAACTCACAAAGAAAGCCCTCCTCAGAAAGAATGAACTGTGGTATGCATATTCTCATCCACAACTCAGTAACCTCAGTACCAGCTTTTTATGTGGCATAAAATGGGTCAGTGAAAATACTGTGGGCAGGCTGTCATTATTTTACTCTTTAGGTCAGCGTTTTTCAACCAGTAGTCCACATAAATGCCTACTGTCAGGCAGAAATGTACTGTTCAAGAATTTGCATTTTAAACATCAGTTAAAATGTTTTGAGGTTGCATACTGAAAGAGATTGACAGCTGTTGCTTTCAGATACTAAGCTGATGCAAAGAAAAGATGAAGCTCTTAATGTCACACTTATCCAGAGTCTAACACTAAAAAAATTATTTCAGAATTATAAAATCGAGAAATAGAAAAATCTTTCAGATTTAAAAAAAAAAAAAAAAAAATCAAGATTTTTTTAAGGTGTCACTGCAGTTTGTATAGCACGCACATAAGTATGTGTATATGCATACACAATATAAGTTTCAAATACTTTCAAAGTGTTCACATAAGTACAGTACCAGAACGAATTCAGCTGTTCCATGTAACTGTGACAAAGCAGAGTTTATTCATATGCTACTGTCGAAAACTAACAGTAATGTGAAAGCGAACAAGCTATTATCACTTGCCCTTTTAAAAGAAGAATGTGTAACATCAGTCATACCTTCATTATTAGTAGCATTTTCTGTCATCGGTGCAGTGGCACTAGTTCCTGCTGCCATATCCAGGAGAGGCTGAATTATTTCAATTTTAAATACTCCATTTTTCTGCCAAAGGTTCAGGACACGGACTATTTTACTCTGTTGAGACAAAGCAACTTGAAATAATATGAAGAATTCCATACTTCTGTTTTCAGTCACATATTAAACTTACAGATAGGCTACTAAAAAAAATGTAGCATCATTCTCTTTGGATATCAGCCATACCCATTGGGTATCTGCAGATCAGGCTTTTTGTTTAGGTACTGAAAATTAATTAAAGCAAGCATGTTACAAATACTATTATTCCCCTAGTGGAAAGCACCTTAACATATGAGGTAGTTCCATAAAGGAGACGGATATTCTAATTCACTTCAACGAACAAAATGGTAACTACAAAAACAGAAAGAAGGGAGCACACTACTTCACCAGGTTATTAATCTGGAAGCTCCAGAGGATCAGATTGAAGGTCTTAAAGTCTAACTGTTCCACATTAGAAAACTGAAGAGCACCAAAGCCTGTCAGAATAGCTAGAAAGTTAGGTAAAAAGTTACTTAGAAAAAGATTATTTTGCCTTTACAGTACTACAATTAAGAATAGCAAGTAGTAATTTTCTGGAAACCAGCTGGCAACCTCTAAAACACACTTATCTTGGGAGTCTTCTGAAATTGTTCTCACCAAGGGCATATAAGCCATCTTCTGTTGGGAGCAACCTGGACCATCATGAATTCAAAACACTTTCTGAGCCTCTGTTCTGTCAGCAAGAAGAGTAAAACTAAGAAAACTGAGGCCTTAAACTAGTCTTGACAATGGAGAGCAGCAATGACGTTGTCAAGTACTGGATGTGTAAAGACTGCAAAAATCAATATGATGATTTTTTAAAAAAATGTGGAAGCAGAACCTTCACTGCCTACACCACCAGAGCTTCTCCTATAACACTGTTTTTGTGGGAAACACCACCTTCCATAGTCAGTATTCCTGAAGGAGCCTCAAGAAAAGTTTTGGCATAGTCACACACACTGTTCAGGTGTTTGCAAATGCAAAACAAAAGGGCAAAAGAATATTTTAACTGGAACTTTCATTTAACTACCACATTTTAAAGTCTTTCTCAGCACATTTTACCATTTCATGTAGTAACATTCCCTACCATGGACATGAGAGAATCACCAAATTAGTTTTCACCTAAGTAGAAACACCATGATCGCACTGTTCACAACAACACTTGAGAAATTAGTTGTACCTTGTCTTCGGATGGACATAGATACAAATACTGGAATGTGGCAGTAATATTTTTAGAGAATCTTGGCCCAAAAACATCTTTGTCCGTTCCAAACTGGTGACGAGACTGACGAACAATAGAGTCAATAACATACAACCCAGGGACTTTATATTCCGGTTTGCACTGAAAACATAGAAATAGTTTTCCATTATGCAGTGACACTAATAAGGTAACATGCATTCCCTTAGATCCTTAAAGGAAATCTCTGCTTAGTATATATGAATAGGAAAAAAACATTGTTTTATGCAGAATACTGTTAGTGATATCTTGTGTTGTCTAGAGAAATGAAAATAAAGGATAAAAACACGCTTTCACATTTGGGACAGAATAAATAGATTTACAAAGTAAAGGCTTCAGGCACCCTTTACCTTCACAGTTTTTAAAGTACCGTTAGATTGACAACATGTGACCACAACAATAGGTCTACTACATTACAGTACAGACTGTCACAACTGCTATCAAGCTACCTCATGCTCAGTGCACTGAACTACTTCCCACCAATTCTGTTCTCCAGAATTTAATGTAAAGTCCTTCTACTTGGACGTCCCTGAAGGACTGTGAATGAAAATTACAGAGAAAATTACTGTGAATGAATATTTTTCCTGTTCACTCAGAGCAACTTACTTTAGGCATCACAATAGCTTGGTTTTAGTGAGTATTACATTCTAGCCCATTGTTCTACATGCCTAGGCAAGCACGAAAAATGTATTTTCTGAAAATACATATTATCTTAGCCAATGAAAATTAATTTGAAGTTCAGTACCTCCAGTTTCTTCCCCAGTTGCTGGATAGAGGAAGGAGGAAGAATTTTACAATTTTTTTTCCTCCCCTTCTTAATGTACTATCAAAAACTAAAATGAGATCAGACAGACAGAGAGATACCAAAATGTATGAAATCCTAACAAAACTGAATTTCCTCCCTGAATCCCTGAAAAAGAGAAGCCTTTTTGGTTATTTACTAATACTATCAATAATATCTAGCAACAACTGCAGAAAGTATCAGTAGATTATTTTTTAATTTTTACCTTTTTGATAAACTTCTCTACGATCTGGACAACATGCTTGTAGAGCTAGAAAATAAATGAATAAATTTATTTATCATCTACTCAACAGTGGCACATCATTTTATAAGTATTTTAACTCCTTGTGCTTACCACCCCCTAGGAAAGACTGAAACATTGTAGTCACATTCTAAAAAGAAGTATGTTATTAAGCTATGTTAATCAAGCACAGAGAAAAAGATTTCATGGGGAGGACAGAAAAAAGTCATCCTTTCTGTCAGAAGTGTGTCAGTGTGTACAAGAAACACTTCTAGAGTATTAAGAGGAGCTTTCCAGATTTACTTTCTAAGCAAGTCTGCTATGTTTTAATATGCTAGTTATGTCCTGCAACATTTAAGATTTTATTGCATAGAAATCACAACACCCTAGTGAGTGTAGCATTAAAAAGCAATGATACAAAAAAATCAAGCTGGCATTATGCTACTAGTCTTAAATCAAGAGAATATATTCTAGATATATTCTAGATAACATTCTTAACACCAGCTAAAATAAAACATCCATGAAGCTAAGATTGGGAAATCCAGAGATGCATTTACTTAGAAGTGAAATAAAAAAACACTGTTACTGTTACAGTTCCACGTTTGTTCTATTGTATTTTACCTTGATAGCTTTAATAGCAGCTTTTGTGATGAGAATCATTTTTGCTCGGGAAATAGGAGGTTTCATCTCCATCAGTGAAAAGAGCTAAACAGAGAAAACAAATATTAAAAGTGGATCCTGAAATTTAATTAGTTAACCAAAAAGATAACACTTCAGCCAACTGACTGATTACTGATATTCCATACTATGTATCATCACAATGCTGTCTGGCCCTTGAAACAAAGAGGCTAACAGGCAGATCTTTCTAGCCAATGTTTAAAGCTATCTTCCTTGTGAACTAACCCATATTCACTGATTTACCAGATTTTGACAAGACTGCTGTCAAAGTTCCATTTGTGTATAAAAATCAGTATCTGCTGTTACAGTACAGACACTGCTAACTTATGGTATAGGAACTTGCTATTTCACAAAAACAATATAAACCAGAAATAACTGTGACTTGATTTAAATTAGCCTGAGTATCTGCTTACCAAATAGATATATTAGGACATTCCTTCAGACAGCTTGACTGACATAATCCTATAATCTTAAAATATTGTGCACAAAAGAATGACGACTTTCATTCATCAAGGCAATCAAAGTTTTCAAACTCTCACTATATACAGGTATTGCAAACATCTTTAATGGAGATGTTTACCATTTTGCTTGCTATGACCATACTACATTACTACTGAAATTAACTGCACTATTCTCCATACTAAGATCATCCAGTGGAAAAGTTAATTCTTCAAGGACAAAGTTTTCAGAAGGTATTAGTCTATATGCAGTTTAAGGCATTCTGTGAACCCAACTTAAAGAATAATTCTGATTTTGTTCCTATAAACATAGCCCAGGCACAGTATTTCAAAGACTTTTAATCACATGGGAAGTTACAAAGATTGTTATTCTGTTAAGACCATTAAGAACAAAACTGGATTCTGCAGTGCTAAATTTAAATACTCTTTGGGTTGTTTTTTTTGAAGTCTGAAATCACAGAAACCATATTCTATATTCAAAGCATGCAGGATACAGGTAGGATGTTCAGCTCTTCAAATCCAAAATCGTGATTCTAAACAAAAACAACCCTTAAACTTTCTTTTCACAAATAGCATCACCATGACTTACATCTCATGCGTGAGGAAATTTATTACACAACATTTTGAAAAAGCCTTGAATATAGGCATTCAGAAAAGACACTGCTCTGTCTTCCAGTAGTGACCATGAGTCTGAAAACATTAGCTTCACATTTCAGAAGCTAAGAGAAACGAAAACTTGCACAGAACTGTCAGAGCTGGTGAACCAACTGTGAAAGGTCCAACACAAAGCTGAGGGAAGAGGGATGCATCTTCCTCAGGACCACCTGAAGAGCATGGCATTCTTATTGTACTGTGCTTCCTGTAGAGCATTTTAAGAGAATGGGGAAATAAAAGATTTGAGGAGGTTTGTTTTTAAATAGCAGTCCTACAGTCTAGCACTCATAAGCATGCATGCATGCACACTAGAAGACACTAAAATCCAGTGCACACCTCACCACTTTCCAGACCACTCTGCATCCACAGTGAATTCTATTTACTCCCATAATCTGCTGTACTAATTACACATTGCAAAATAATCAGTTGCAAAAACTACGTTGTATGCTACCCCTTTTTTATGGCATACTGTGCACACTTCTGTTCTACTAGTCATTTGACCTGGAAGCATAATCCATATTGCCTTGTCAGGACCATTCACTCCTCTCGAATCTTCCTATTTTAGCTGTGGCTTACTAAAGGTAGAATCATTACATTGTCATGATTTTCACCTCAAAATATTCCCCATAAACCACAGAAAAAGGTTTTGCGTTACATAATTTGCTTTTGCTATTCTCCATAAAGAAAAAATACATCCCTTGAAAACTAGCCAAAAATGTAATCAATTATTTGCCACAAAACAAAATAAGAAAATAAAGTATCTTCACTTGACAGTGTAATGGAAAGTAAGATGTCATTTAAAAATTTCTCTTCTTTTTCATTAAAGTTCCAAGATACTTATGAAGACCAACTTACACAGACTTATCCACATGACAAGGAAAAAAAAACAGTGAAGAAAAAAAAATTGGCCAAAGATTTAAAGGCAAGTAAAGTGATAACAAGACTTTTAACAATATCAAATGAAAGTCTTACACCAATAAATTATAAAGAGTAGGCAGGAAAGTATTTGTTTTCTTAATTCAATTCCTATTGCAGGATTTATGAAAAGAAAAATTATCCTTCAAGACAGTGGATGCCAGATATCTTTTCTAACATCAAGTCAAGACCACGACTTTTCATTACTAATCTCCATAAAAGGCAAGTTCTAGTGCTAGGATGTTTGATTTTTTAAAGCCATTCAAGCTGTAAGACATACTTCAGCTAACTTCTTTGCTTGCTGAAAAGTCACAGTATGGACAAAAACTGTCAGATAAAAGGCAGAAGGAGAGAGATGACTGCAAGTTGGCTTGTTTTTCTAAAAAGAAGCTTAACTTCAATTTTTAATTATATTTCTTTAGAATAAGTGCAAAGACTCCTGATGAACGAAGTTCTATAAATAAAACTCAGAAAAATCTGGTTTAAGAGGTAATGAAAGACAGAAAAAAAAATCCAAACCCCACACCCACAAAAAACACCAGAAGGTTCAAAAAATAAGACAGAGGAGGAAAGGAGGAGCCAATTCTTTTACACACCATGCAGCAAATGGTCCTCCAGAAAAGGGAACATGTAGTGTATAACAAGAATAAAGAAGCCAGTGTGAAAGCAGCACTTTTCAAGAATACAACTGGAGAGAATCAGGAAACTGGAAGAGCTCATAGCAGGACATATGACAATACACAAATGGCAGCAAAAAATAAAATTAAGTGTCTTATAAGGTATCCCTAGAATGATGATGCAAACCGAGGGGGGGGATGGTGGTGGAGGGGAGGAGAGGGGAGAATAGAAAGGGAAAGAAACTGCCAGAGGGCAGGAAAAAGGATAAGCAGCTAGATACACTGAAATAGCCAGGGAGGATGCAATAAAGAATATGGTAGGTTGAAAAAGTCATTAAAGAACATGAGAAGCTTAAACTTAGGTTAGTAAGCTAGGTATAAACAAGAGCTTTAGAAGAACAGGATTGAGCAGATCACTGTAAATTATTTATTTGCTGTTACTGACAGCATTCTGGAGAATAGCAACAAAACCACAGTAAAAGCAATGAGGTCACTACATACAGATATTTCCAGCTCATGACAAACTACAGCTGGAAACATGCATTAAACTGAGATGGAAATATTTTTATATATAAATACATATGCACACATATATGCATATACATGTATGTGTATATATACGCGCACTCATACATATATACGTATTCTGCCCTCTCTTCAAACACACCTCCACCATTATCTCTTTGAATAGCACATCAAAACTTCGTTGCCTTCTTACATTTTTGTATTATTTTAGAATATCAATCCATGTACTTACAAAAAAGTGGAGCTACTGAAGAGCCTACTAAACTCAAGCCACAATACTGTTTCAGGAGTATTTTTGCATACTTTTCACAACAGTATGGACATACAGGATACAATATCTATAAAGCCAAGAACCTCAAAGGCAGAAAAATCACCTGCTCATTTTCAGGCTAATAAATGCAAGTAATTACCAAGGATGAGCCACTCATTAAACCACAGTAGAGAGCAAAAGGGAGACTAACTGTATTGCCTGCTATTTATAGAGGTGGCTAGTAACCACCTCAAATTATAATTCAAAGTACAGAAGCACTACAGAAAACATGTGGCAGGAGTGAATTAAGAAGGCTTTCCAAGTCAAACTGTAAAACCTGTTCAAGTTCACAAACGCTCAGTGAAGTGTAGAAGGAGGGGTGCATAACAGGAGAAAGAACAAGATGATGGCCTTTAGTTTTCAGTCTTTCAAGCAGCAAATTATTAATTTCTGCCACGCTACAATGAATGCCTTTTTAGAATCTATTTTACTGAGAAAACTGTTTTTGAAGCAACAAGGAGAACCACTTTTTTCAAACTGACGCACAATCTTACCTTAGAACACTAAAGAGACAGCATATCTGAGCACAGCGTGTCTTCAGAACGAAAACTATCAGCTTCACTTCACTACTGAATTCATTACAAGAAAAGCATAACCAGACAGGGATGCATGCATGGCAGCATAGAAGGAACAGGGGTGCCAAGGGAAACATATATGACACATGGTCACAGAAGAAAGGCAGCTTACCAAACCTGAAACTAATAGGAAAGAAGTGATGTCATCCAGTGAGACTTACTCTGTTAGCACAGAAGGAAAAAGATCAGGCTCATATCCTTTGGGGTGTCTCAAGCTTGATGTATGATCTTAAGTGTATTTATCTGTTTTAAGCATGAGATAACACAGCAGGAAGGTAAAAATACCATTAAGGACTGGAATTGACTTCCCTGGCTTTGCTCACTGGCTGAAGTTCCTTTGCCATAAAAAGTTCTATTTACAAATAAAGAGGTAAGGCTCCACTTTATATACTTAGTAAATAAAACCCACAGAAAAGAGGCAGTACAGATAGAAGCATGATCTACTGAAAGAAATACAGTGTTCAATGACTAGTGGATATTGAGCACTCAGTCATTCTTACAATGATCTCATTCAATCTTCCCTTCTAACATGCTTTCAATAATTTCATCAAGTCTTATGCGTCCAGGAACATTTGTCTAAGCAGGCTTCATACACACAGTACTCTATACAGTACATTCCAAAAAAATAATGAATGTATTTATGCATTTAGTAACTACCCAATACAGCCAAACTACAAGTCACTTACAGACATAATAGTAGTTATTTATTCCTGTGCCTACGGAAAAAGAAAAAAAAAGATGCAACTAACAAGCACAAACACTATACTACTTTTCTGACAAACCACCACTACTATTAAGGCATGATCAGACCTTTAAAAGGTCAGATGTTTTAAAAAATATACACAGGTTCAACGAAAACCTGTCAGCCATATATATTTTCCTTCCCTGATAAAACTACTTGCTTTCTTTCCTCTTCAAGTCCCCATTTTTCCCTGGGCTATGAAGAAAAGCAGAAAGATGATGATGTCTACTAAACTTCTGTCACTAAGCTATGTCTCAGAGAATCAATGTAAGTTTTAAATTCTCGACCACCAGCTGTGAAGCACACCAAGTATTAGGTGCTTCTGAAGGCAAGAGATGACTATAAAATTCATGGCTGTCAGGCTACATTCTTTGGAAAATAAAAGTCAGATTTAAATTTGACCAGATATGAACCCTAGGCAATGAAGCTAAATAGTACTTTACCAACCAAGCTATTTCTGTGGCCTAGAAAGACCATTCACAAATTCTAAACCACGAGGGAAAAACACCTGTACAAAAGACACTCATATGAAAATGACATCACAAAAGTATACAGAATAGAAATTCGTTTTCTGCACAAATTTTTTGAAACTTAGCTGCCTCTCAGGATCAGTGATGTGTTCCTAAGTCCAGGACATCTCCTGAAAAGCTGTTTATCTCATTTACTCTCTTACCAAGAATCTCTAGTAGACTTCCACAGCTTTCAATATTCCTGGAAACAGTTCAGTCCAGAAGCAAGTGGCAAAGCTCTTTCAGGATCACAGTGATGGTGACCCTTCAATTACCATGATGTAGTCATAAAAGGAACAAAGCACCTTCCATCCAAAAAGAGCTGCATCTACTTCTGCAATAATTTGTCTGGGTCTCACAGTTTAAAAAAAAGGGAATAAATTAACTGAAACTCTAGTAGCACTCTCCTATCTTTCCCTCCCTCTACTCTATCCAAATAGCATTTGAACTGCTGCTTAAGCACTCTCCCAGCACATGTTGGTGCCAGCACTGACTTAAAAATACAGCTTATTGTACCTACTGGAATATGGGAATCATTTTAGGCAATTACAACAGGTAGCAACTTTCTGACTTACTATAACTGAAATGCACAAAGACTGTTTATCTTTCCTTGAACCATAGATATTGGTAGTTGTGTCCTTGTCATATAACAGAGGAAATCTAACTGGGGTTCATGAGTTGTAGTAACTGCTGAAGAACCACTGTGAAGGATATCCTGCTAACCTCTATTTATAGGACCTAGGGAGGGGAAGAACAGGGAGCAGTAAGTTGTAACAGGACATGCAAAATGAAGTTTTACCTTCAGCAAAACAATTGTCCAGTTCACTGAATATGGATAAATAGTAAAGAAAGCTGCAGCTCTAACTCCAAAGAACAGCCCACAAACTATCTATTCTGTCTGTGATCCAGTCACACTTAAGTGGGATATCAGTTGTTTCAGTGGTACAAACTGAGACAGATGATTAAGTGAATGTACTGCATTACTCAATACAAATATAAGAATACCAAAAAGGAAACTTGACTTTATTCTGCTTCCAGCAGCAAGACTGTAAAGAAATCTCTATTTCCAACTTTTATGGCCAGTAAACTATTCCTCAAGTTTTTCAGATTAAAGAAAAGGAAACACATATCCCCTAAATTCAAACATAAGGATGAAAACCTTTATAAACCATGGCAGATGTGTGGGGTTGAGTTTAAGAAAAATGTTTACTTGTTGTCTAATTTTTGTAATTTACTTACACTGTACTATTAGTATTTACCCAACATATAGACCCTGACACGACTTAAAATTCTAACTCATTCTTCCAGGATACAAAAATACGCTACACTACGTAACTGTTGAATACCACCTATTCAGCTCGTAATGCCTGCTCAGAGTACAGTTAGATAAAAATAAAGCAGCAATTGTGTTTGGTCAATACACAAAATGTGCTTGTTCCTGTGTAAAAGTGAGAAGTTTTAAGAAATGCATTTATTGGTAAACATTCAAAACATAGGTACAAAAAGGAGGAATAAGGGAATGGGCAACACAATCAAACATGATCAAATTACGCAACCTGTGTATGTGACCACCCACTGCCAAAGTCAAAGTAATTAACATTGTTTCCTCCCAGCTTTCCACAATTGCTAAGTGCAATGTGCTAACTCAAACCTCTGTATTTAAGTTTTACCTCACAATTCAGATGGGCAGTTAAGATCACATACTCAGTACAATTCGCTGACAGGCAGAAACTTGCTACTTCACTGCACCATAATCATACATACTGTCAGAAGCCTATAACCCACAGGGCAAAACCTGGACTTCTGATACTGCTAATGGTTGCTACTGGACTGGATGGATAGCTTCAGCCAAAACAGAACAGTTCAAATTGCATAAATGAAAGTTTTGCTGGTGCCTCTTCCTCCCCAAGATATTTTGTCTGTGAAGAGGATACCAACATACGATTAAGTAGGCAATGCCAAATTTACAGCCATAATTTGAGTCTGGACATCCCACTATTCAAGAAATGGCTGTAATCAACAAACCCACTCCAAAAAAATCCCAAATGATATCACTTGAAGTGATAAATGCCATCTCCTCCTTCATGTAGACTGGGAAAGAGCTGACAGCTGCCCCCTCCACTGAAGAAGAGACAGTAAAGCTGGAAGCACACCACCTCTAGCAGACATGGGCAGTCCATCACAAAACTCATGGCTGCTGCAGTTAAAATTGCCAATACAAAACCACAATTCTCTGTCTACAATAGTGTTGCACAGCCAGCAAGTTCAGGAATTCTTAACCTCCAGGGTATTCTGTACCCTGATCTTTGCTGCTGAAGCTATCCCACTCTCAATAAAGTAATTAACTATTCAGCGAACAGAGTCTGGTACCTCTGCAGTCCCCACAACATCTATGCATTGTAAGTCTTACAGACAAAATGAGTTCTCACACACTCACTAGCCTGTGCTTTTCCCACCATTCTGTGAATAACATTGAGATCTTTTGTAAAACAGCTCTTTCACTTCCTCCGCTTTCACTGAGAAAGTCCAGAAATGGAACAATATCTGACTGTAAATCTTACCCTCCTCAAAAAAGTTTGAGATGTTTCACACTTTATTTTAGTATGTATTGTTTTGCATGCACAGCTTCAGGCGAGACATGTTGGAAAGTTAAGAGAACAGTTTTTAAGAACTGGACTTTACATTCTTAGCTAATATCATAGATGCTTTCTGAGAACAGAAGAGTACACAAACCCTGAATTAACATGCTAACTTTATGCATAACTAGTCCTACAGAACTAGTCATATCTACAAATTATTGCAGAATAGGGATTTTAGTAAGTGTTTTTTCTACCCGATAACTGATGTTCAAATGAAATCCGGTGTATCTTTCAGCAGCCGTCCATGAGAATTTCACTCAATATTTCTGATTGTATCAAACAAAAGCATCACATTTCCACCACAGCTGAAAAATGCATGAAATGACATGCCCATTTCTAAAATGGAGATTAGTCACAGAATACCAAGAAACATTGCTTTCACTCTCAAGTCATATATACTTTCACCACATCAGCAAAAGAAGTAGTTTTTACTGAGAAACACTAAGCACTGTCTATACAATTACGTTTTATCAGGTAGCAGCATGTTGCCATGAATGAAGTGAAAGCAATCATCTGCTAGAACCTCTGTTTATATTTAGACAGGTAAGAATAGTTCTGTTCTCTGCTTAC
Organism: Bucco capensis; assembly: GCA_013396975.1. Taxonomy (NCBI): domain Eukaryota; kingdom Metazoa; phylum Chordata; class Aves; order Piciformes; family Bucconidae; genus Bucco; species Bucco capensis. The sequence goes on along the minus strand of VWZO01008842.1, from coordinate 425,264 downwards.
ATGAAAGCTGAAAATGCCACATGCATGTCATTCTATTTTAATATATTTGGGAAGGTTGCTCTGTACCCTTCCACACCACTGATCAAAACCAGCAAATACACCCTTAACATAGGCAAAGAAATAAAAATAAAACCATTAACAGGAGACACATGCTAGCTACTTTTCATTCTGTACTTCTATAACTGTGTTAGGACATTTTCAGTTGTGTTTGCGTATGACAGGCAGTTGCAGAGTGAACTTTATACAGCATGACTTCATCACATGAGAGTGGTCTGCCATTTTTCCTGTTTCTGTTCAACAAACATGCACAGCAATCTAACCTTCAAAACATTCTGGAATAGGTTCTGGCTCAGCTTTAACCGATTATATGCAACAAAAATATGCACATTATGCAGTCTGTACAGAATCTGCAAAAGTCAAACTGATGAGAGTGCTTCATCTAACTTAAAAATAATTTTAAGTCATGTGTCAAAAACTTCATTAAGTAGAAGCTAGAGTATTTTGTTATACGTTATGTAAAAAACTAATCATGGTCCATTTTGTTTCCAATTCCAACTGGCTAAAGAATCAAAACAAAATCATGAGAAAAAGACAGGGACCGTCTCTGTACCATGAAAGAAGACTGAATGCCTTAGTCTTTCCAACCTACCTACCATGTCCCTAGTACTGAGGTCGATCCCTCAGTCACATCCCTAAGTGTCATTTCTATACAGAGATAAACCTCCTCGCAGTTTTCTCTCTCTCTATTGAGCCTCCATTCTATACAGCTTGCCGGCTGTTCACACAGCACGTCTCTCACCAAACCAGTGCGAAGAAATAAAAGAGCCTCGCGCCTCGAAACGCGGCTTCCCCCTCCTTAACAACACGCACGCAACGGGAACGCCTTGAAACAGGGATCCCGCCTCAGACTCTCTCCAGTGGGGTGAGGAGGAAACTGCGGGGGGAGAAAGGAGCGCCCGAAGATCCCCTCAGCGCCACCACTCCACCCCCACCCAGCCCGTGAGGGAACCTGGGCTGCGGTGTCGTTCGATGAACGCTCCGAAAGGAGCTGAAGGCCGTTGCAAATGCCGCGCCGGGCCTAACGTTCACCTCCATTTTACTTAGGGGACCCGATCTCCACCTCCTCGACCCTCAGGCCGAGAGGGAGGCCCCGGGCAGAGCCAAGCCGAGAGCTGCCCGAGCCCTCCACTGCGCAGGCCTCTGGCGGCGCCGCACCGGGCCCGCGCGGCCCAGAGCCGGAAGCCAAGCGCGGGGTGGAGATATGCGATGGCGGCCACCGTGACCGCCCCTGCCCCTGGGCCCGCGCTCCCATTCCCTTCCCCCCCACTCCCCTGCTCCCACCTCCTGGTTGAAGGCGTTCACGGCCTCCATGTTGGCGGCGGCTGATGCGGGCGGGCGCCCGGGCGGGGAGGGGGGAAGGGAAGGGATGGAGGGGCAACTCGGTCCCGCTCAGGAGCTGCGCGCAGACATGGCCGTATGGCGGCGGCGGAGCTCGTGCTCTCCCTTCTCCCTCGCTCCCGCGCTCGGTACGGCGTCTCGCTAGCAGGGCCCTGGCACAAACCGTCTCTCCCAGTGGGATGGCGGAGCCCACGCCGCGCACAGCACGCTGGGATCGCGTAGGCCTCCCGGCCCCGCGCCACCCACAGGCGAGAGAACGGGGGAAAGGAGGGGTGGTTGGAGAGGGAGGAAGAGAATGCGCGCGCGCGCGCAGCGCGGGGAGGGCACGACGTAACGCGGGGCCTGGTCACTCCCCAGGCCCCGCCATGTCAGCACCGGCCCCACCCCCGGGGAGGAGAAATGGTGGGGTGAAGTTCCTAGTCATCCGCTTCCGGCTCTGTGGTGGCGGCGTGCAAAGGTGGGCAGGCTCTTCCGCTCAGGCGCGGCGTGGGTGGTGCTGTCTGGATAAAAGTTGGACGCTCCAGCTTCTGTGTCTTTGTTGGAGGGGACGGGACGGATTTGGGCTGGCTTGGCTCGGCTCGGTTCCCTGTTGATGCTTAAGCGTTGCTGGTTTTTGGGTTGGTTTTTTTATGTCGTCCCCTCCCGTCTGGAATCGTGTCTTAAAGGTGCTACAAGAGCACACAGTAAACCTAGTTCTGATAGAGAGAGCAAAGGACAGGCACAGGAGTGTGTTTTCATGCCTAGCATAACAAATACCGTCACGGTGGAAGAAACTGTGGCTTTTTAAAATATAAACCAGCAAAACTGAAAGGCTTTTCTCGAAGTCAAGCATTCTGCACATGTGAAGAATTTGGTTAATAACGACGTTCATGCAAACAATAGGAGGTAATGGTTGTAAGAGAACTGCGTGCATCTTGGAAAGCTAGTTTCAAAGACATTAGATGGCTATTAGCATCTGTTCAAGAGCACACTTGTTGGGTATACTGACAAGTGCTCTATTGTGTTGGTATAAAATCAGAGATTTGAAGTTTGCAGAGTATTGTATGATATGGTATATTCAAAATGTTTCTAACTTAGAGGTTTTGGTTTTTTTAACTCTAGTCCATTGCATCAGCAAGGGAGACTCAGAATATTATGGAAATCTCCCAGGAAAACTGCTTGGCTTTATTTTGTGTTTTGCTATTGAACTCTTCCAGGTGTTCTAGTTGTTAATCTCATGCAGACTACTTTCAGGAGTCTCTTCGCCTTGTCATCAGTATATGACTGTCCAGCAATTAGTCCTCTTTAAAAGGATATATTTTGAAAGTCAAAGAAAGTTGACAGTCGAGGGAAAGAACTCTTGTTCTACTTAGAATATAAAATGCGTAAGGAGTTTGTGTGCAGTTATATGGCTGATAATCAGATACATTTTTAAAATAAATAGGTCCTAGTGACAAATGGAAAGCTCTTCCAGATGTCATGAATTAATGGAATTAATCTTTAGCCAGAAAGAAAAAAAATCTTGTTTTCGTAGTTCATTTTAAAGAAAGCTGCTAAGCTACAAAAGAGTGAGGGGGAATATGATATTGCCTATATAGTGTCAGTGTCTTTGCTTTTTTTAGTTTGTTGGGGTTTTTTTTTGCCAGTTGCAATGTGGTAAATTACTTCATAGATAGCTTTTACTATTGTTCTTGTCCATGTCACTTTCCAAAAATTCACAAAAGGTAGTTTGTTCTGCCACCTGAGAAATACAAATAGGAAAGGTAGAACTGGATAATATGGTGAGAAGTTGAAAAAAAGGCAAATTTTGTCTGTCCGGTTCTTGCATCAGCTGTAAAGCTTTCTGAGAATGATTTCTTTGAGGGCTTTTAGCTTAGGGAGAGAGCATGAGTTAGAATGAACTTCCTATATTGGTGATCAATTTTCAGGTTTGAAATCTAGGTGTTAAATGGTGACAGCTGTTTTTATAATCCTGAGTACCTGACATAATGTTCCTTTCAGAGTATACTTTATAATATAAGCACAGCTCTCTCAATACACTGTTGATAGCTTGAACAGAGTACAGAAAGATAAAATCTTCCCAGGATGGGAAAGGCTGCCAGTGGTCCTGGAAATTCACATTAAATTCAGGTGTTATCAACTATTAAAACTTTTAAAATATTATTTGCCTTTTCCAGGGTATCACTACAGGTTCTAGAGATGACTCTTCTAAAAACTGTTAAATGATTTCAGTTTTCTCATTGCTACTTATGTGTTAGTTTTATTATTAATTTTATTTTTTTTAAAAAACTGCTTTTGTTGCATATTTGGTGGCAGACTTTGTGCATAATTGGATTTTATTTTATGTGACCTCTAGAGGGGAAAAATAATGTAGATGTACCCCAGCATGTTTCAGAAATGTCTAGTGGAAGTGCTGATAGCTACAGTGCCTAGTGCTTGATGGGTTAGCTATTCTAGGGCTTGCCTTGCTATGCTAAGCTCCATGCCCATCTACCTACCAAGCTAAGGTCGGAAGTGGTTGTGTCTGTGTTACAATATGGTCCTGGTTCTGCCTGCAATATAGACAGATCCTTAGGGTCTGTAGAATTATGTGTGGCAGCTATTTTGTTCATTGAGAATTAAATTCTGATTCCTCAGGGGATGAATATTAGGATTTGGCGGGGGGGGGGCAGGGAAGGGTGAGGTAGATTAATTACTGCAGCCTCAGACTTAAGCCTGGGTTTTACTAGGCTGTGGGTTTGCTATTGAAAGCCCATCTGCTTCATCAAGATAATATGCTCAGCAATTGTGAAGTAAAATTTGCCATTGCTTGTATTGTATTATGACTATATAGCGAGAGGAGACAATCATATAATCTCTTAATGAAAATGTGTTCTTTTCATTATACTTTTCTCCGTTTTACATTTGCAGATACTTGCACTTGCAGCCGATTTATTATTTAAAGATGCTATTATAATAACATCAGGTATTATATAAATATATGGTGTACAACACCCATCATTGTGTTATATATTTGTACAGTGTAAAGGATGGTCCTTGCCTCAAAGACCACACAGTGCATTTAAAAAGTTTTACATAATGATATATCTGTCATTTTTTCTTGCAGTAACATTAAGTCTTGATCTTTGAAGATATTAAGAATACTAAATTTTGCTCAGTCTGCTACATTATTATTAGCACTGAGCATTATTATTGACAAAGAAAATGATAGACCATGATCATCCGTAATAATGTCATAGTCTCTGTCCTTTGATTATCTGTGATGGGCTATCAAGTGTTTCTCTCACTCATTGGATAAGAATTATCACTTGCACTTTATCAGTCTCTAATTTACTGTAATTTATAGGGCAACCACCTTTTTTTTTACTAGAATTTCCTGGAATCTTGTGTTCTATAGAAAGCAAAACTGATTTTCCTACAATTATCAGTATATTGCTGTGGCTTTCTATTCTTCATTAAAGTAATGCTGTAGAAGTTTACCATGATTTATAAGTATTTGCAATGTGATTGGCGCTCTGGGTAGCTCTACCTTACATCTGGGGAGTAATTTACTTATTGTTGTCTAAATGTTGGCATCAAATACAAGCCAGGCTAAAATAAGGTCCCTGAAATCAATAGTTCTTTGAGGGAAGGGTCTTGTCTTTCCCTCACTGTTTGTACTGTGGCAGGATTTGACATGCAGGGCTTGCACTGTGATTCTGTACTTGAGAGTTAAACTAATGGCTATGGATGCTGTCCTGTTCTTTCACTGTTTGTAAACCAGGTATTACTGACAGGCAAGCCATACTGGAACTGTTCTTTGAAAGCCTTTTGGAAGCTTTGCGAGACAGGGAGCGTTCTGCCTGCCTGCTTGGTGGAGTGAATCAGTGGGCAGAACCTTTGGACAGAGCTAGCTTTCAATTTGATTTTGTATTCCACCGTAAGTACGCAGGTATAGCTTAAGGTCCTGAGTTCTAACCTTGAAAACTTTGTGAACTTTAACAGCTGGTCATTTTAGAGGTTGTTTCTCTTCTTTTGCACTGTTGGAGTGATATAAGTGACCAAAGTAAAACAAGGTGATTCCTCTTGGCAGCCTTCTGATGCAGACAGCTGGATCTGATGTTTGCACTTCAGGTGTTCAATCTGTGAGGACTTCTCTTATGTTCTCAATTAACAGTAAGATTTTAGCCTGGTGTAAAATGCTTCTTTCTGGCCAGGGAGTTACTTTTGAACTACTTATTGTGGCAAGTTGGAGCAGGGGGAATTTATGGATTTTGTCTCTTGTAAAGCATTTAGACTTCTATGCTCTGCTATAATGTCACTACTGTAGACTTGGCTTTAGTGTTTAAAAAAAAAAAGGCAAAATCCCAACCAAACAACCCCCCCAAAACTTGCTCCTTTTTTTTGCGGCTGCTTAGATAATATCTAAAACTGCTCTTGATTTATATCTAACCACTGATATCAACCACTTGTCTATATCTGATGCTTAGTGTAACTATTTATTTGAATATTTTGCTGACAGGGGGAAGCCTCTACCTTTAACAGAGTATTTTAGATAACCACATGGAAATGAGATTACCCAGTAATCCTGTCTCCAGTGGATCTTCAATATTACCCCAGTATTTACAAAGATTCCAAATCATATAGCAAGATAATAACAAGGAGTTCACTTTGCAAGATCTCTGTGCAACTCCTTATTAAGTGAATGGCAATTTTGCACTTAAAAGCTTCTGGGGTAGAGTATTAACCTGGGAGAAGACAAACTGCTGTTTTGTTTTTCTGTGCAATCTAGATTGGCTTTTGCCAGTAGACACATGAGAAGAGACTTCTCACTTTGCTCCTTCATAATTATCTCACCAACCTCTTCTGGACTAAAGATCAAAGTATGTCAGAAATTACTTCCTTCTCTGGTAATACTGTGGTGCTGATGTTCCTGCTGTCTGTCAGAGGCACAGAGACTGCTGAGACCTAACAGCCATTGAATAAAAAAGTTATTTTTTAAAATTCAGTATTTAACTGTGGCTTAAAAGATGATGCGAGCATGTGAAATTTAGGACACAGAGCAAGGAAACAGATACAGAAATAGATATTATATGTGATGGTTAATTGTCTAGCACATTATGGGGTTTATAAGAACAACTGTAACAAATGTGCTCACATTGTCAAATGAAAATTAATTATTCAGTGCTTTAGAAAACTTGCACTATAGGAAGCAAGTTGTTTGTTGTTTTGTTTTTTCTTTAATTAGGAATCATGAATGACATCTTTTAGTGAATCATTTGTTTGAGAAAAATAAAAAAGCCTGCAATTGCAAGGCAGCCACCATTCTGAGTTTGAGCTAATTTCTAGGCATGTGTGTCAGGCAGTAGAAATAACAATTTTAGAAATATGAAACTCTTCACCACTTGTACAACCTCTCTCTCTTTCTGGTAACTTTGTGGTCCTAGTTCTTAATTTCTTTTCTTGTTAGTTATTTTGTAACAAAGGATTTAATTTTGAATTCAGTGAAATTTGACTTTAAAGGGTTTTTCCCACTTCTTCCATAATGAGGTCAGAAGAAGCAAAAAACTGTTTCTGCCCAACTGGATAGGAACTATGTTTCTTGTTTTCTGTGTTTGCTTTTTTATTTGGGAGAAGAAAAATCAGATTACACAGTCAACAGAGGCAGAAAAAGCTGTCTTTATGAAACCAACTTTCAGCTTACAGTGTTTTCGTGTGAGTAAAGCCTGGGAACACCTTTCCTAGCACTGGTATCTGTGTTTTGCTAAATCACTTCTAAATAGGATCAAATCCTGATATCCTTATTTTAAGTTCTGTGCTTCTCAGTTTCAAGAGAGATAAAGCTCCCACAGGTTCCAGTGGGTTTTGGTGATACATTATTGCATGCCTCAGTTCCTCTGCTCCGTACTTTGTACGCAGTTCCTTTATTCTTCACTTAATATCCTACTGGCATCAGTAAATGAGAAGCACTAAGGACTTTAACCTTCATGATTATCACTAAACCCTAAAAAGCTCACTTGAGGTCTCAAAAGAGTTTGTGCCAAACATCTTGCATAGAAACAATAAATAGCTCTCTGCAGTTCCTTTTAGCCTCTCTCCTTCCCTCCCCATGTTAACTAGGACAAAAAGGGTTCTAGATTTTAAAGTGATTTCTATTTGTGTGTAATCTGTTTGCAGTACATTGTATAATCTGTGTTTGCAATAACCTCTTCTGTTGAATCTGTGTTAAAATGCCTTATTTTATATTGTCTGTGTTAGGCATTCAAAAAACGTGTTCAGTTCTTTTTTCTCCCCTGTAAATGAGTGAGACTTAAAATTCACCAAGAACAGTAGATGTGTTCTGCAATTATTTGCTTTCTAGCTTGTGGAAGTTGGCATTTTTTTGTTTCTTTCTCATACTGACCAGAAAGTTAGATATTTTTTAACATAAAGCTGTTTGTGTAGTCATCATGTAGTCACTACTACATGAAGAAGGTGAGATTTTAAGGCAGTTAAGTGTTACGAGGGTGCAATAACATTCTGGATCCTGGCATTGATACTTGATTGATGAGGTGTAACCATGAAGTCATTAAGACTAAGAAAGAATATGTAACTAATCGACATTTGAGCATTGTTTTTGCAATATACTGGTGAAAATTTCTAGTCAGATTATACTTAAGGGAGGAGAAAGACATCTAGGCAAGAAACAACAGTGCTTAGGCCTACGTTTATAAAATGTAACAATAGTTAGGCATCTCAGGCTTCATGGGAGATGTGTGAACAGACTGGTAAGACTCACCCAATTCAGGTGCATGTTTTTCACTAGGGCTCTGTGTTGCTGCTGCAGCAAAACAACACAGTACAGGGTTGACAATTGCATGTTCTCTGGAATTCTACTGATGTGCCCTAAGAGGAATTTAAACACTTTTTCTTAGTACAGTTGGAAAGTACTGGTGGCACAATCCTCATTTGTGGCATCTATTTAGCTTTTCAGGTTTCGGCAGGTTGATCTTGGGCAGGTTGATCTTGGGGACACAGAAGGACTTTCTGGACCACTGTCTGCACTACTTCCAGCTGAGGTGAATGGCATCTGATTAAGATGCACCTAAAAGTAGAGCTTTGTGTCTGCCCTTCCCTACTTTACCAACATTAGGAGGATGTTTACGAATGCGATGGCTCTGAACTTTAAGCATCAGCTTTCACCTTCTAGATGACTTCCACCCCATTAAATCTGTAGACAGTTGTTCTTTGTCCACTACTATCTTCGGAGCAAATAGTTTTTCACAGGCTTTACTCCTTAGATTTAAAACTGGGGGGTTTTTTTGTTGATTTTTAAACTTTTTTACCACATCTCTTACAGCTCCTGTTGTGGCCAGAAGATGGCACTTGTGTATGCACTAAGGAGGAGTATATGAGGCTAATACAATTTGTCTTTGCTGAAACTGTGTTTGTGGGATGGGAGCAAATATCTTGGGTAAAGGATAACTCACAGGATAAAAGATTGCTTTGATCTCGTAGCACATGAGGGGCACAGATTCAAGAACAAAGTCCAGGAACTTATTACTCCACATATGAACTTTTATTTCCTTATTCAATAATAAGGATCTGATATGTCCCTGAGTTCCAAAGGCAACCATAAAAAAAAAAAATCCTGCATGTTGTTTGTTTGGGTTTATTTTTAAGGAGAATAATTTTAAAACAGTTTCTAGCACATTTTTCTATTCCAGCTAAGATTTTGTGCTACAAGGCCTGGTCTGAAGATGATTTTCCACTGAAATAGCTTTATCATCTCTGGTTTTTATACTTCTACTGGCTCTTTCTCACCAAATTATGATGTTTATATCCTTCATGAACACTTAGTTATACTGTCATAACTAACTTCCCATACTCATTTGTCATAAGCCATTCCAACATGAACCTTCTTATCCCAATATAACTTTGTCAAATATCAGGGACATTGCTCTAAACTGGTCTTGCTAAATCAACACAGCTCTTCTGTGCAGCCAGGTTTGAAGGGATGGAGCTCTGAACTTGTATGTAAGAGGTTGCAGGGACAGGATATAAAGAGGCTGCAATCCATCTAGGCAGTTTCCCAAGGCTGTCAGCATATTTGTGCAGATCATGGGAGCCATCTCAATTGGAGTAGAAACAAGAGTGGTTTGTCTGCCCTGCTGTGAATGGCATAGTGCTGCCTAAAATCCCTGGACTCGTGCCTGTTGTATTCTCACAGGGTCAGGATCCAGCCTCCCTATAGCCCTGCTCTTTGATTAAACCTTTTATCAGGGTCTGCCAGGGGTTTGATGACACCAGTCATCAGTCCATCACACAAACGGCTACAGTGATGGGCCCTTCAAGACCTGTTCCTTTCATCTGCTGCTGCTGAAAGCCTTTTTCCCACTACCATTTTTTTTATCACTGATTTATTTTTGAGGTTTACTTCTAGGACTTTTGCTTTGCTCTCTCTAAAATCAATAAGCATTATAGTGGAGAGTGCCAGCTTGCATCCAAACTTCCTCACCCCATGTGTTCTGTTTTAGTCAGTAAACTAAGTATAAGAACATAGGCATNCCTGGATCTTCGTTCATGAAGCCTAGCCATAAGTATAAGAACAACTTGAAAACCTGTTTCATTTGTGTTTTCACTAGATGCCTCTTGGTAAGAAAATCATTATAATTTATATATACATATAAAATATATGCCCACATATGTATAAATATATATATGCCCACACGCATGCATACTGCACCATGGCCACTAACAAACAGATTTTCTACATTGCATGCAGAAGGAGTCTTGCAGAGGATCATTCATCTGCTGGCTCTGGTGGTAGTTTTTGTGAGTCAAGACCAAGTTAAGCCAAATCAAACCCCAGCCCAAAGTTTTAAGATCCACATTGAAGTACTAAGGCCCAAAGCAATCCAAAGGGCTCCTGGGCCTTGTGAAGTCTGAAGGCTGCAATCGAGAGTCTGGCAAGGGAAACCAGTTGGAAAATACCTCTAGTGTCGACTGTATGCCGATGTCAAATAGTTCACCACTGGCAGGAGATAAAACACCATGAGATGTGAAAGGAGGAAGGACTGCAGGGAGCACTAGGGGTGGGCTGGCTGTATCCAAACTAGCCTCAGGGAGGCTGCACTGTAAGTGCTGGAGTCCTGGCTTACCAATGGTCCAGAACAGGGTCTTAGCTGAAATGAGGCATAGCTGTTATCCAGACTGCATGCTTTCATTTATTTATTTATTGTGTGTGTGTGTGGAAACCAGGTCTCGGCAGCTCTTTGGATGGCTGCAGGTGCTTGGCAGTGAGTTGTAAGCCTTCTGCTGCTGTTTTGTGCTGTTCAACTGCATGGGTCACAGGCTTCAAGCAGCTCTTGGCAGCATCAGCATACCTGCTACTAAATGCACGTGTAAGACCATGCCTTCTTTGACTATGAACTGTTAGCTGAACTGTTACATGCTTCATTTGCAAAACTCACTGGGGTTTTTGGCAAAGTAGAAATACAGTCATTTCTAATATAAATAATTATCAAAACAGACCCTGCCAAGAAAAACGTTACTCTGCATGTGTGAATCTTCCACTACTTAAGAGGGAAAACAAGTTATATGATGGTTATATTGTTTCATGTGCTACTCTCAAAACCTTAATGCTGCCAAGAGAAGGGTGTTGTAAGAGCCTGAATTACTTATAACTGAGAGCTGGCTGTAAAAATACGGGGAGAGATGGAAGACCTGGCTTCTTTTGTATCCATCCTGCAGCATCTTTGTGCTGCTTCTCAGCCACTTGGTCATGGCACCCCTCCTGTCAGATGTGGGTGATAGTACCTTTCAGGAGAAGTCATTACTTGCTTTGAAGTCCCAGGTGGATTTGCATTTATGAAGTAAAGGACTTTACACAGTCCATTGTAAAAAAACCAAACCAACAAACAAAAAAAACCCCAAACCATGAAATGTCAGTGCATATCACTTTGTATTTGACTCTGCTTAATATGCCATGAGATATGTATGAAATATGTTTACATTTCATTGGGTAGAGAAAAACAGCTTCTGAACCCATTACCTGAAATCAAGTCTATCAAAATAGCAATATACCACTGAGGTGAAATTTTCAGCTAATTGCATAGCCTCCTACATAGCATACGTGGGTTGTTTTAACTCACACCAAAAAAATCCTGTTGTGTGCATGTGCAGTTAGCCCTCGTTCATGCTGGGTGCTCATCGATCAGGTCTGCAGATGGAAGCCCTGTATTTTTCTGCAGAAAAGCAGTAGACTATTTTATGTCAAATGTAAATTCTTTCCAGTGTGTCACACAGCACACCTATGTGTCCAGTCAGTGTAGCTGAAGGGTAAATACAGCCTATGTACTTTGCTGGGACAATCAGAACATTCTAGTTAGGGAGGTGTGTTTTTGGTTGCTGAAGCTCCTAAAATAGTCGAAGAGCACTCTTCAAAATCCTACTGTGAACCTAGAGTGATCCTTGGTTACTTCGTGAGTATACTGCAGGCAGCCATCCCTGGCATCGGTGGTAGCACATTAATTTCAAGCATGATAATACCTGCAGCGTGCTGGAAACTCTGGAGGATGTCTTTCAGCTGTGCTTGCTGTTCACAGAGATGGCAGACTTTACTTTCATAGGGCAGTCCTAAGGCTCTCATCAAAAGCAACAGAGGCTTAAAATACAAAATCATTTCTCAAAGTCATGAAAGCACCCAGAAAACTGTCCCCCACAGAAGTCCACAGGAACAAGTGACGTTCTGTGCCCATGTGATGCCCTTTGTCTGTGCCCAGGTTTGTCTATGTGGAGGCAAAATGGGTATCCAGGGGAGGGAATCTTGTCAGCTCTCTCACTGTCACCCACCTGCTAATATCACCAGCAGCTTCATGTGCAGCATGGAAGTGGGAGAGCAGTTGCAGGGTCCCTCCACTGCCCTCCTGGCTGGGTGCAGCCCGACTCATTCCATGATTGTGGGCGCATGAGGTGTTTAGCCCCAAACCTTCCTACATCTCATGGAAGCAGAGAAATCATTTGGGTGTTTCAGTATTTTAATTTTTATTCTCCTGTTAAAAAACCCACACCAATGTTCCTCTATTTTGTCCTATTCCTCTGCAGACTTATATATTTGTACTGTCTTGGTTTCTGAGAGTTTGCTGTGGCTCTATAGTCTCACAATATTTGGGTTTCTGCACTGGCTCTGCTGTTGCTATGCAACCAACCACCAACAGTAATTTGCATGACCCTTTCTTTGGATGATACTAGTATGCAGGAATTAGTGCCAGCTGTAGTTGGTGGTGTGACCATTTACAACCAGCCTTCTCCTCCTTGCCTACCTCTTGCCTCTGGTGTTAGAATCATAGAATGGTTTGGGTTGTACCTCTGGAGGTCATCTAGTCCAACCCCCCCGCAGTGGGCAGGGACATCCCCAACTAGATCAGGTTGCTCAGAGCCCTGTCAAGCCNTCTCACCAGAGCAGAGTAAAGTGGCAGAATCACCTCTCTCTCGGTGACGCTGGTCATGCTTCTTTTGATGCAGCCCAGGATGCGATTAGCCTTCTGGGCTGCTAGCGTGCACTGTTTGCTCATGTCCAGCTTCTCGTCCATCAGCACCCCCAAGTCCTTTTCTGCAGGGCTGCTCCCTATCATCTCATCCCCTAGCCTGTATTGATAGTGGGGATTGTTCTGACCCAGGTGTAGGACCCTGCACTTGGTCTTTTTGAAGCTCATAAGGTTCACTTGGGCCTACCTCTCCAGCTTGTCCAGGTCCTTCTGGATGACATCCTGCCCCTCCAACTTATCAACAGCACCTCATAGCTTGGTGTCATCTGCAAATTTGCTGATGGTGCACTAATGCTGCTGTTGATATTGTTTATAAAAATATTAAACAGTACAGATGTTGCCTAATGTGAGTTACTGTATGTTGTTTGGTATTGGATAGCATTTAAGAATTGAATACTGAGACAATTAAGCTCATGTAATTATACTTTTTGTACACATTTTTTGATTTTTGAGGAACCTGGCTTTAATCTGTCACAGGATGGTGTATTTATATTGGTTGTTACTGCTTAACATCACTTCTAAAAATAAACTTTTGTAAGAATGGACTTATTTTAATATTATGCTTTAAATATATTTATGGCTTTGATCCACTTAAAACTACTTATTCTATTTGTTTAAATATAAAGATCTAGTTTTTAATCTTATTTCTTATCCTATATTGTTATATTTTTGGGGACAGACTGAAGGAGTAGTTATATCACAACTGTAAATGATTCAGAATGCTGCACTGCACTTAATAACCAAGTATTTCATTATACTCTTACTGCTATGTAGTCTTCACTGTCTGTCAGTCAGTTGATTGGTTTTTCATACCCACTTTGTCTGGCACAGTAAAACACTTTGCTATTTATATGAGGGGCTTGCAGGATTATTGGCATCAGAAGCAAGCTGATGATAAGTATGACTGGACACTCAATCACACTCACTTTTCCTGCTCCATCTCTGGTCCTTCAGGGGCCAGCAAGCAGTTGAAAGCACCCTGGATGGATACTGTAATTGAACATTCCTGCAAAATCAAGCTTGTTACTGATGGATCATACCGAAGCAGCAATTCTAAGACATTATAGTCATCTATTCTGAAGGTTTAGGAATTTCACACAATATAATAGAGGTATGGGAAAGGTCTGCCTCAGGAAAAATAGGATGTGTCTTATGTTGTGGGGAGCCTTTGTTTTGTCTTTGTAAATCATTTATCTCTGCTGCCCACTCAGCTAATGCCTTTCTGTGCTCTGATGGTTTGTTTCACAGAAGCCACTGCATGGAAGGATTTCCATAACTGAGATATTCCTAACTGAAAGGTAGATAAAAGCAATTGAGGCATTGCCACTTTTTAAATATTTTGTGCCAAATTCCATACACACTCAGGAGCTCAGCACCTCTGTAGTGAGTAAACCAAAAATTTCTGCATTTTAGCTGTGTACCTAATCACTAGCCATTTAAATATATCCCTGGATTCATCACATAAACAAAACTTAGTCCCATTTGTCCTTCACCCTTCCATATTTTGCAGCAGCTTCTAATCTTCACTGTATGTCTGCTTCTCTCTCCCTTTACATTTCCTAATGACAAGCTTATGACTAGTCCTTCAATCATCTTGCATGACAAGAGAATCTGGGTTTGTCAGGAGATAAAATATTATTTTAGATGAATGGATATAGCTGGAAAAAACCTCCAGACAAGCTAGTATCAAACTATATCTGCTGTTTGAATAAAAGATAGTGTCTTTCCTTATAAGTGATGCTTTGCTTCACCCTTCCTCTCTCCTTTTATCAACAACAAAGCTTTCAATTCCAATGGCAAAACTTTCTCTTGATTCTGCCCAGAGAATCTGGTTCATTACAAAATAATTCTACTTTATGGTTTCTAATGCCAGATGGGCTACTGCGATGCTGTAGCCCACCTTCCTGTTGGACACATAGCAGCAGGCTTCTTCCTGTGTGAAATACAATGTCTTTTAGAAAAACATCTGCTTTTGATTTTAAAGAATTCCAAAGAAGGAGACTTTACCATAATGCCACGCTGAGTTGCTGTGGTGGTTAATTACCCTCACTGTTAAAATCTGTGTCTTATTTTATAGCTTGAATTTGTCTAGATTCAGCTCTCAACCACTGGAACTCATTAGCTTTGTCTGTGAGCCTGTGTTCATACTTAGGCACACAGCCTATGAGTAATCACACCCTCCCTTTGCTAGGCTCAAAAGGACCAAGTTCTTCTGCTGTAAACTGTATTATTTAGGCCTTTCTTCAGTCTCATAGCTCTTTTCTGAATTTTCTTCCATTTGCCAACTTAATAGTTGAATTGTGGAGAGCAGAATCAGATGCAGTTTTCCAGATGGGTTTGCAGGAGTACAGAATACTCTGATCATTTAGCAGCTTTTTTCTTTACTCCTCCTTGTCTTCCCTTTATCTACGTACTGATGGGCCATATTTAAAGTGAACTAAAATGTTAAGCCAAAGTTTTCATGAGTAATTCCCCTTCCCTGACACATCTTTCATGATACTTAGCATTTGTTAGCCAGGTGGATAAATCAGGGCAGATTCAAGGGAGAAAGTATGTGTTTGCTATAGAAACAGGTGCAGAAATGAATAACCTACTGTGTTTTGTAATAATGAAGCCTATATCCTGACATATTCAACCATGTCTTTGAGTGATTCTGTAATCATGTCAATACAGAAACTCAGAACTGGTTTGTTGTTTGGTATTTTTTTTAATATGTAATTCCCCTCCTCCCCCTATTTCTCTACCATTAAAAAAAAGGTAAAGTTTTATTAGGACCTAGCAGGAACTGGTTTCCACTTTTCCACTGGAGGACTTACAAGGATGCGTTGGCTGGAACGTCTCTGCAGAAAATTTGTAAATAGCACTTTCTACACCCCAAAATGGATTTGGTTATTCCATACATATTTCGGGTCTATTTGTAAAACATCCTTACTAGGACTAGTCTGATTTTGTTAAACAAGAGTGTTCATTTGAGGATGGATTATCTATGTAAACAAAGGTTTGCGATATCAAATATGCTTAGGGATAGACTAAATTACCTGTATAACAACCTAAAAAAAGCCAGAAACCAGAAGGGAAAGACAAAAAGAGCTAAGGCTTATTTTCAAGCCAGCTTCATGATTTTTGGAGGCATGAGTAATAATTTTTAGATGCTCAGATGACTGTTACTGAATGAGGGCCTCCTTCGTGCTAGCTCTGCAGGTGAGCTGGCTGAGGAATCAGACAGGAGTACAAAAGCCAGCCCTTCTGGTGCGGCTGGCAAGCAGGTTTCAGTCTGCAGCTTCAGGATCTTCATGTGGAGACAAGGCTGGAGCCAAACAAAACCCTCTCCAATACTGTTATCTCAGCACTCTTGAGGTTTAGGAGTTTTATCTTGGTACACTTGAGGTTCAGGAGTTCAGAACTGCAGCAGGGGTGCCCAGGATTATGAAAACGTTTTGGGCATAACTTGTCTGGTGGTCAAGCCACCTGCCTGTTGTTGAGGGGTTTAAAAAGATGTATCTGGTGGTGGTGCCAGATCTAGGGTGTCTCAGACACTTTATCCAGATCCCTGAGCTGCAGCAAGGGAGTGTCATGCAGTGCCAGTTGCTGAGCACTGTGTCATGCTGAACTGCCTGCAGTTGCAGCTGTCAGGCAGGCCACTGTTGAAGAAACTGGTGGTTTCTGCCAAGGTTGGTAGTCTGCCAGCCACTTTAACAGTATGTGCAACTTTCCTTCTGCCAACACTGGCCAACTCCTATCCTCTCTGTCCCTAAGCGTTTGATGCAGACTCTTCCCTGGCATTAGCAAGACCAGAGCCTCAGTAGCCACAGCAGGAGCCAAAGTTGGAGCTGGAGACAAGAAATCTGTCTCTGTACTGAGGACACCAGTGAGAGAAAGGGCAAGAAGATCTCATGGAAAAGATTATTTCACTAACATCTCTCTCTCTTTTTTTAATTATTTTTTTTCTTTCTGTTGACTGGAAGGACCTGGGAGTCCTGGTGGATAACAAGGTAACCTTGTGCCGTTGTGGGCAATGGTATCTTGGGGTACATTAAGAAGAGTGTGACCAGTAGGTCAAAGGAGGTTCTGCTCCCCCTCTCGTGTCTATTTCTGGGCTTCCCAGCTCAAGAGAGACAGGGAACTACTGGGGAGAGTCTAGTGGAGGGCTAGAAAGATGTTTAGGGGACTGAAGCATTTCTCTTACAAGGAAATTCTGGGTGTCTTTAGCCCTGAAGAGAAGACTGAGAGGGGATCTTATCTGTGGTTATCAATATCTAAAGGGCAGGTGTCAAGAGGATAGGGCCAGTCTCTTTTCAGTATTGTTCAATAGCAAGATGGTGGACAAGGACAAACTGGAACACAGGAAGTTCCACCTGAACATGAGGAACACGTTTTTTTCCTTTAAAAGTGACAGAGCACTGGACCCCAGGCTGCCCAGACAGGTTGTGGAGTCTCATTCTCTGGAGATGTTCATAACTTGCCTGAGTGCAATTCTGTGCAACGTGCTCTAGATGAACTTGCTCTTTGAAGGGGGGTTGGACTAGATCATCTCCAGAGGTCCCTTCCAACACCTACCATTCTGTTATTCTGTTTGAAAACTAGAGACATGGGCAAATGATCTAACCCATCAGTTTTCCCAGAACTCCTACTGGTTTGTGTTCTTTGATCCAATGTGATAGCTGACTTGATCTTGTTGCTAATAATTCTGAGACTGAAAAATAAGCAGGAAAGAAAAAAATAGTCTGGGGAGAACCAGAAAATAAATGGGAGCAAACATCCCTTTGGTTATGGAGCCAGCATCTTTCAGATAGGCTAGTTTTGCCCAAGTTCCCTGGGAGGCAGTTGGGGGTGACTTCTAGAGGAGCTGCTGCTTGCTGCCACAGCGTGGCAGTCTCTGACACCCAAGCTAGAAACTGATTTTTTAGGGTGATTTGTAGCTGTGCAGAAAAGGAACCATGCAACATTGAGAGAGGCAGTTGTGGACTAAGACACAGGTTGCAGATGAGCTTTGGAAGGGAGGCTTTGCACAGTGAGTCCACAAGCTTTTGAAAGGAAAGCCAAAACAATATGGTTAACCAACAAGAAATAAATTCATACTGCAGGAAACTTTCAGGTAATTTATTAAACAATTACACAAGAATATCACATGTGAGTTACACTGTGGAGAGAAAAGTTCCTTATGAAATACACAGACACTACCTATTGTGTTTGTTTCCAGGCACTGGTTCCAGCATCAATTCTAGTGTTGTGAAACTGAGACCCCCAGTTTGGACCAGTGAAACAGCATAGCTTGGATTGCAGCTGCTGGAGGAATTTCCTCTTCTCCTCCTCTAAGTGCTATCTTGACAGCTGACACCAGCCAGAGAGCTTTTGCTGACACACCCTGAATTTGAACATCTGGAGAGTGTAAGCTCTGCTTTCTTTGTAAAACATCCCCAGCTCAGGAATTTACTTCTCCCAGTGGCCTAGCAGACCTGACATCCATTGACCTTCAGGGCACAATGTAAGGCCCATCTGTTTGCTCAATTTTTTTGCCTGAGTGTCTGGTAGGGAGACTCCTGGTTAACTTGTCCTGTGGGACTGTGTGTGCAGGATGAACAGTGGCCAGCCTGGTATATATCTGGTTTTTTAAACAATGCATATGCGTCCAGACTTTTACAGGGAAATGAAAATCATTTTACCTTACATTTTACAGTAAATTTATTGAAATAAATAAACCCCTCAGATTTTGGTAACTGTGCTGTGATGTTTCTTCATGCTTGAACAAGAAAATTTTCTCTTCCAGGCTGTTTGTTCTTGATCCTGAAAACAAAGTGTATCACAAATACCATTATGACAACAGACTGGCACACACTATATGATCAGGATCAGACAAACACTGATTCATTAAATATTATAAAAAGCCCATGGGACAGAAGGCCCTTATTAATACTAAAAGAATTTCAAGGCAACAAAAACACACATTTCTCTTTTTTTTTTAATTTTTTGGTTGTCTAGTTAGACCTTCTTTTAAGCTTGCAAAGGAAAAGCTGCAAGCCTAACATCAGACTGAGATACCTGTTGATTGAAATAGCTATGGACTAAATGGAGGGAGATAAAGTAAATGGGTAATAACTCCTGGAGTTTTTTGCCATAAATACAAAGCCTGGTGGGAATCAGATGTTGAAAACTTGTTAGAAAGTACCTTATGTCACAAAGGGATCATACTATGTTCCAACTGAAAAGCTCTGACTCTGAATAATCATCTGTTTCCAGTTGAAATCAGATGAATTCCTCCAAGTCATCCCTCCATTCACCTACACTCAGCATGGCCACCTGCTTCCTGTGCAGCAGCATCACATCCTTCCTTACACGTCGTCTACACCTGCTTCAGCCTATCAGTGTTTGCAAAGCTCTGGAAGCAAGGATTAAAACCCAGATCTTTGCCTTTTTCCTTGCATATGTTGTCCTATTAAAACATGAATCTCATAAATAATGAACCCGTGAATTTATCCCATAGTTATTTCCATGTTTGCAGAATGCAGTGCTACCTCCTTCTCACATTAAGAATGGTCCCATAGAGATTTTTATGCTAGTTGTGAATTGTTGGAGATTTCAGATACCAAGTCCCATTTAGGTAAAAATCATACAAAGAGGATTCATAATTTAAAATCTAGTTGATTTATTATTAAGTTAATATCACTTTGAAAATACTTCAGAGCTATGCCAGGTCCTGAATGTATGTCATTCACCTGTAAAAAATTGTGCACTTCATAGCTGAGTTTGCCAGGTCAGGGAAGTTGTGTATAGAGACATGACTGCAGCAAGTTAACCATGATTTGCAGATGAAATTTGCAATAATCATGCAGCAAGTCTATCTGTATACAAAGACAGACACTTGGAAAATTAATGTTCTCAGTTGCAAAGCACCAAGATGAATTTTCATAGCTTAGTACAGGACTGCATTCATTTAAATATTTTTAATCTGATGAAATGAATAAGGGTTCCCAAATTTTAATTAACAGTAAATATACTAACAAGATTTGTATTTGTTGCAGTTTTATGATGTGATTTGTGTGCAATAGTCAGAATGATGGTTGACTGAATTTTTGTATTGTTTTTCTTTGCCATACCTTGCAATTGGGAAGATGAATCACTCCTTTTATGTTTTTCATGGGTGAAGTGTTCCCCAAGTTAGCAGACTACATATCTAGGGTATTATGAGCCTGTAGGAACCTGGTTATTGGCAGCATGGAGAGCACTTGTTACTTTCCATCTGTTGAGCACCAAGGAAGCCTGGGCTAGAGCTGAGATGTGCAGAGCTGCTGTACTGAGTAACTCAAGCTAAAGCCAGCCTGAGCTGAACTGTAAGCAGGTGTTTGACACAGTGTATGCCCTGCATGCCTGTTCCTGTGGTACACCTCTGTGTAGTATCTTTAGATACCTTCAAGGAAGGGTAAGAAGCCAGAAGGAACATGACTTAGTCCACACACACATCTGGCTGATGAGGGTAGGTATCTTATTGCTCTCATCCACGATGGAAAATTCTGCAGCAGGGCTGAAGGAGACCTAGCAAAGACAGTGAGCAGTTTGACCTAAGCATTTCAGACACTGTCCTTAAGTAGTCACCTTCAAATAGCCTATATGTATAGAGTACATATCTGTGATGGCTTTGTGATAGTGTAGTGTGTACTTTTACTGCTGTCAAACTCTGTTTTCCGACAATTCATTCAGTCATTAAAAATATTTCAGGCTTGTACAAAACATAGAAATCTTAGTTCAGGAGTGAATCACTGGTTTGTTCACATTTTAGAATGGATAGAAACAAGGTGTTTAGAGCATTTCTTGCAAGAAAGCATTTAAACAGTTGACTTTCTTCGACTGAAAAAACAAGATTGCTGTAGGTGTAAGCACCCTGTGCACAGGCTGACGGTGCTCAGCCTGCAGCAACAATGGGAAAACTACCAGCCCTAGATCATACCCTGAGGTACTAGAATATTTTCTGACTTACTGCCAAGAAAAAGGAGAAGAGTAAGGAGGTACAATCTTACGGATCAAGGGCATCTTGATTCTGAATTTCCATTGTTGCAGGTTACTTGCTTGAATGTTGACTGGCACGACATTGGCAGGATTGCTTGGACTAGTATGAATAACTACTTGAATGTAAAGTTTTATTCAAATACACACTCAGATTGATTCTCATGCATTTAAATCATTCTTAGAGCACAGTAACAGTATGCCAGTGTGACCCCATGGAGTGATCCAAGAAGTCCACTGAAGGGGCTTTCTTGGCATTCATAATACCTCACACCTTTTTCTGCATGATGTACTAATTCCAGAGAACCACAAAAATCTGTTTTCCTTTTTTTTTACGTGTCATCCATCACTGATATCTAAAGGCCTTTTAAAATACAAAGTACTCCACATAGGCATAATTATACAATTTTCTTGTGTTCTCTCATATGTGAAGGAAACTAATTCAAGGTTCTAAATTTTATGAAACCATGTACTGCAAGGAAGGTTTCACAGCAGTTTAATTTATGTTCAGAAATTGAACTTCTTAATTAATGAAATGTGAAAGAGAATAACATCATCGATACAGCACACACCCCCCACACTGTCTACTTTGATATTAAACTCAGTTTGGTTTATGATACCTCCAAGTTATCACATGCGCTCAATTTTTATATTGGCTGCAGAGAACCATGTTACAGAAACCACAAGGCAGAAAGCAAACTGGAAATTTTGGTGGGAGCACAGAAGTATAGCTTTTGATACTCAGGCAGTGACAGATGACCCCATTGCTAATGTATTTCTGTACAAGTCAACAAATCATTTCAATGCTTATTTATGCACTTTTGTATATATATATATTCCAAATATTTTTTAGGACATAAGTCATAACATTACCACTTGATACTGGACATCACTGTCATACTGAAAGAGTTTTCTTCACTGCTATCCATGTTGCAGCATAGGTAAGAAAGGGCACCTTTGCTCAACCAGGTACATCATCTGTTATTGCAGAAGTGCAAGTAAGCTTAGGTACTTGTCAGTCTGAACTCAGATAGGGATTTAAACACTATAAAAAACCATGTCTTATAAATTCTTTGAGAACAAATACAAATATATTCTCACTTCAGAAAATATAATAAAACCAACTGGTTTAAATGACTATCCTTGTAATATCTGAAATGCAAATACTACAAAGCTAAACAGATGTCAAAACCAAACCAAAACAAAAACCCCACAACCAACCAACAAACACAAAAAAACCCCACCAAACCACAAACCCCCCAGTTATTTTAAAGCAGAATAAAATATCAAAGACAGCATAAGCTGGTTACAGGATGACTTTTCCTTTTTTAACCTAAGGTAATCTTGGACTCGATGATCTCAGAGGTCTTTTCCAACCATAATTATTCTATGATTCTTCATCAGTACAAAGTCAGGGTTTCTCCTGGAATCTGACTGAAGTCAGCAATTACCATTGACTTCCAAATGCCTGCTGATGGGAGAGATGCATGGAGCTTACCCACTTTTAATTTGACCAGAACAGAATTTACTAATTGCTCTCATGCAACATACTTGAGTTTTCCAGCTTCGTCATTTACCATTGTACAGTTGAAAAGAGCCAAGATTTCATTGCTCCTTCACTCAAGGACCTCAAGATCTCTTCAGAAGGCTGAGTGAGAGCAATTAGTATGAACTGTGTATGCAGGTGAGGCATAAGTAGAATTTGAGCATCCCAGGCGACAGCCCCATGCTTCCATGAGAAGTCCTTGGAAAGCCGCCACCACCAGCTGTGCCAGAAGAGGCAACAGCACTGGTAGGCAAAACATTTTGCTGACAGGCTCTCAGGCTCACAGATATTTCCTTTGCAGTATCATGTTCTGCTGCTGGACCAGCATCTTCCAGTTCTGTCCCCAGCCACATCCTCCTTGTTGTAGCCTGGGGACACAACTGACCATTTGACACCTTGAAGGATTCAGCCCAGGTAGATTTTGACACTGGGGATTGAGCCCAGGGGCCTCAGCCTTCCTCGTGGCTGCAAAGTTCCCTGTCTGCAAGCCAATGATAGGTTTTACTACAACATTTTAAAATGCTGAAGAAGGCAGAAAACAGTACTGTCAGGGTACTCTGAATTTCTTCGCTATCATGGGTTTAAATCAAGCTCTAATTATTTTTAGTAGATTGCTATTACAGCTTTTGCAACCTGAAGACAGACTACTGCCTTTAATTCACTAGTGATTTCAACTGTTAATCAGAAAATGTCATTATCTAGAAAGACTACAACTCAAAATAAAGCACACTGGAGTTAAATTTAAATTAAAGCATGGACAGAAATGAATGCAGCCTTTGATGCCCCTTCCATCCAGACTGCACCCTGATGGGCACAGCTGGACAGGATAGAAATCATGAAAAGGCAGCAGTCTCGCGTGTTTAAAAGGATAGTGTCAACTCATTAAGACCTCAAGTTGAGTCAATTAAAAAATATTCACTAGATTCTTTCAGAGTTCTAATGTTTGCTGCAATGACTATTTCTTGCCAGTTTTATTTTTACAAGAGGTCGATTTTCAGGTATTTGACTGAAAAACATACCATTAACACAGTGGCCAAAACCATGTTGCTGTTAGCTGAGTGGGAGCCACGAACCTAATCAAAGGTACATACCTCTGTCTGTCTGAAAGCATATTTCTTTGGATAAGGGAAGGGTCTGGTTTGTTTAGAGCCTCTGGGTGAGGTTCCTCCTTCCCCAGGTGGCACCAGTAGAGAAGTGGATGAGGGCACATGGTCTCAGCTCACCTCTCATATGCTAGCAAGGATTTGCTGGTGCTGATGTGCATCCCTTTTTGGGCATCCGTACTTACAGACCCAGAGGCTGCTGCGGGGTGGCTGAGATGAGCTCTACAGCCAGGGAGCAGTAGATACAGGCCTGTGTGTGCTAAGCATCTCTTGCTGTGTAGCACATTTTGCCATTTAAACTGGGAGCTGGTGTCCTGCTTCTAATGAGCATGTTCTTCACCTTACAGCTTTCCCTGCACAAGGGCATGCTGTCAGTCCTGAGAAAGGGCTACGCCTTTCCTCTGTGTTCTGCCTATAAGCATTAGCCAGAAGCTGCATCCAGGCATGTCTTCCAGCATTTTCTGGGCAGCAAAGTTTCTGATTTCTTTGTTCTAGTCCCCTGCAGAAGAGACACTTGGGAATTCTTGCATTGTCTGTCTGAAACATGTATTTGGTCCATTACAATAACAGCTATATAACAAATATAGTTGCAAACCCTGTTAGCATAGTCATACCTTTAAATAGTGCAGAATATAGGCTCCCCACAACAGGAAAGCAGTATTTGCTTTTTAATTCTTCCCATGTAACTGTCTGTAGTGCTTTCTCTTTCTCCCCACCGCCACACAACAGTTTTGTTAAAAACCTCACATACATCATGCTGACCTGAGAAGTCTGTGACATAGACTCAGGCTCACCACTGAATGATCTCGCCTTGCCACTGTCCTGACCTGTGCAAAGATTGCGTCACCTTCCTTGCAAACAGGGATGCTCCTGGCACCTTCCCACTTCCAGCTTTAGGAAGATTTCTAGATTTAGGAACCACCAATAAAGTTCTCTCCTGGGCCATTCAGATTTGTTGGGGAACAGATTTATCAGTCCCAGTTGATTCAGTTAGGTGAGGAAGGTGTGATAACAGGGGCAATTTTTCTGAGGATGACATCAGCATTACACAGGGTGGTACAAGGTTGCTTGCACTGCCTCATTTCGTGCTTGCACTTATATTTCTCTGGTGGCCAGGTCAGTAGAGGAGTTGTCTTGAACTTCCTGGCACCTTTACAAAGCCTGGATCACCTCATCAACTCAATTTATAGCACAGCAGCACAAACACACTGCCTCAGCACCACACCATGGGTGAGAGCTGGGGCAGGACCACTTTTGGTCTTAGGGATGTGCCATGTCAAAATGCACCCCTGCTACAAGAAACACAACTTCAGCAGAGCAGGCATCACTTCAAGCAGTGTGTCATAATCCTATGTCCCTACACCTTCCTAGGGAGGACTGAACTGTTCCCAGGATAGTGGTAGGTCAGAGAACATGCAGATTTTTGGTTTAGGTGGTTGTGTACTATAATATTTGTAAATATAGCCAGAGCATGGGATGAGTGTATATTTTAAAAACAAAATATTATTTATTGGCTTTGGAGATTTCACTTCTCCAGTTTCTGCCTACTGGAACAGTGCTGGATTTCTCTTTTTTTTTTTTTTGAAATCTCATCTGAAAACATATTTCATTGAGTGTGGTGGTGTGGAGCCAGCCCCAGGGTTTTCAGCAATAGAAATGTGCTGTATTTAGCCACCTTTTGGTGGGGTCAGTGAAAGTTTCAAGGAACCTGAAGTCAGTGGAAGGTAGCCATTTGAGCTCCAGAAATCTGCAGTCCAGGTCTGCTTCCCTAGTATTCCTTCCCCATATTCTGCCTTGCAATAAGGTCCTTCATCCCACAGCTATCAGCCACAACCTCCATGCAGCATGGGCGCCTGCTCGCTCCATCTCCTTGTCTTCTCTTCCCAGCAGACTAGGAACTTTCTTACCCCTGCAAGGAAAGAGAAGGGATCTGGTTGAGGACTACTCCTGACGTGGCTGAGCCAGGAAAGCTGATGAAGAATGTTTGGCTTGCTGCTGCTTGGGGAGTGGAGAGGGCTTGTACCCCAGCTGCATTCTGACCAGCCCCAGCTATGGGTCATTAGGAGGTGGCAAGGCTTAGCGCCTTCGACAGCAATGCCTCATCCAACACAGGCAGCCTAGTGCTCCTCACCTCCAGCCTCTCTGGGCAGCTGCCCACTTTTTGCCTAAATTGAGACACAGATATGTTTTAATCTGATTAAATATGGCTTGGGAAGCCTGGACTGACACAGGGGAGACTACAAATTACTATCCATTATGATCGGCATGGTAAAATTATGACGTTGCTCAGCTCTGGCTTAAGTTAGGAAGTTTTACGAAAGCAGTGATGTCAAGGAAAGGTGGTGTGGAAGGAGCACATGGCTCATCCACACCCCTGCCAGCCAAAATCTGATTAGGGATGCAGTTAGACTACTCCAGTGGATGGGACCAGAGGGGTATGGCTCTCCCAGAGAAGTGATGGAAATGGAGCCAAGGCAGAAGCACAGGCTTATAGACAGCAGTGTGGTGTAAAATTGGCTTGACATTTTTAAGGAGTAAAAAAAAAGAGCTTAAAAAGCAGTGGCAGAGTGTGCACAGGGAGAGCTGTGTCAGCCAGCCCTCTAGTGGGAACAACAGCTTCACATGGGGCTGGAGTGTGATTGCAGCAAAGCTCTAAGCCGGCCTTTACCAGGTACAACTGCATCTTTATGGGAGGGTTTGCTGACACAGCTCACATCTGCTAGGGTGCGCATGACTTCTTTTCAAAGCATTAGCTAACAGAACTATTTGGGCAATACTTGAAAACATAGATTAACTTAAAGATAGAGAGGGATGCTTGAATACTTTCTTGCTGATACCATGCTAAAGATACGTTTTAAGTTGAAAGTCCTCCATGGCATGAGGCTTTTCAATGAGTTAACTGTTTCATGAGATTGTCCACAACATGACCTGAAGGTTGCTGGCGTCACTGACCATCCGAAGCTCCCAGCACGGTAGCTGTGCTAGCTCTTTCTATTCTCTCATCCCTGCACTCCTTCTCCATGAGCCTGTTTGCCAGTGCAAGCCTCCAGCTAGAGGGAAGGGGGCTGGGCAGTGAAAATATCAATAAACCCGTCTCTTCTCCCTTCCCACGAGGTGGGGAAGATCGGTAGGGAAATGACAGCCCCGTGGACACAGCCTGCGGCGGATGAACGCCCAGGTCGCCTCTTTTCTCCCGGTCCACGAAGCCCCAGAGAGCATTTAGCGGGGAGGGTGCTCAGCCAGGAACCCGGTGCTGCGAAATAGGAGGAGGAGTAGGACGACGACGCGGCCGGCAGAGGAGAGCAGAGGGCAGAGAAGCGAGTGGTGAACGAGGCGGGGAGCGGGAGTGCAGCCCTCCGGCTCCGGCGGAGCAGCGGGCGGACGGGACGGTCACGATCGCGTCGCGGTAGCACGTTTCCCCGACACGGGGGAAACGACTCAGGCGTGCTCGGAAAGGAAGGTGGGGAAAAGGAGCACAAAAGATATTCCCGGGCAGCAATAAAATAGAGCCACACGCATAGTCACGGCACTGCCCGGGACCCGGGACCCCTGGTTCAATTCCAGAGATGCGCTACCATCCCCGGTTTGGGGTGCCGGGGGGAAGGAGAGTCCAGACAGATTTGAAAACACGCAGGCTGTTGGTTTCGGGTCGCATCTGCTCCCGCCGCGTGCAAGCGGATTAAATTACTGCAAATTCAAACTGAATGAGCCCTTTCCCCCTCCCTCAGTCGGTCCCTCCCTTCCCCAGTCCCCTCCTCCCCACTCTGCTCGGCAGCCTTACGCCTGCCGCCGCTGGGCAGAGCCACGGGCGGGCAGGAGGGAGGAGGGGAGGAGCCCGATCCGATGAGGGGCGGCAGCCCGGGGCACCGCTTCTCCGGCTCGNCGGCCGGGAGGATGAGCCCCTCGGAGGAGACTTTCTCGGGGTGGGGGGGGCGGGACTCTGTTCAGCGACTCTCTCCCAACTTGCCATCGGCGGTACCGGACGCTGCTTCCCGTTGGGGAAGCTTCTCCCATGGCGTACAGAGGTATCCATGGCTGTAATGTTACTTTCCTCTTGGAGTGTTTCTGTTGCCTTGACCTTTTTTTTTTTTTTTTTTTTTTTTTTTTTTTTTTTTTTTAATTTTTATTATTATTATTTCCCCTGTTTGCTTATTTTCTTGGTCAGAAATGTGTTTGTAATGGTGAAACTTGTCTTGCTGAGGACGAAACACTGTGTGCAGCCTAGTCACGACATCTCGCGACTGTAGGTACACACAGGTACTTCTTGCTCCTCAAAGGGATGGGAGATGCTGCATGTGTCTGCAGGAGGGAATACAGTTTGGCAATTAGAAGTTGTTTATATTGCTGCACACAAAAGACGTAAGATACACCCTGGATGTTTGGGGTTTGGTTTTTATTTTTTCCCAGGGTATTGGTAAGAAAAGCCTATGGAGGGTCTCTGCTTATTGTTTAATTATCCAGAACCCGTCAGTGGAGGCTATTACCCATCTGTCACGGTATGTCACAGTGTTAGAGAGAGTAGTAGGGGCTTGGCTATGTGGTAAGCAGCAAGGACAAGCCTGTTAGAGCCCACCGATGAAGTGTTGTTGGAGCTGCCTGACTTCTGCCGCTGCTTTATCGGATCCTTAACAGAGGGTTACCCAAAGCAGGACACCTTGTTGTTACTGAAAGCTCCTTGTGCCGGTGGGTCCAAGTACAGTGTAATTTCCTCTAGCTCCAGCAGCGCTGTAAGCATGCTGCTGTTATGATTGCATCTTGCTAGCTTGTGTTCCTGCACTCTTGGATTTTCTTTCCTTTTCTCATTCCAATACCTTTTGTCACAGAGTGAAATTTAATATAGGGCTCTGAATTTAATAATGAGAAAAATGATAAGGTTAGTGATTATTATCATATAGGAATGCAAAAATTTTTTTTTTAATTTTGCTCTCTTCTGTTACTAAGCATGTGGTTCTCCTTGGTAACAGATACATCCAATGATCCTCCAGTTGATAAAAGGCACATGCACATGCACATGCACACACACGTCCTTCCCACCTCCACATTTTTGGATTGCTACATTTATCTCAGTCTGTTAAGTGGGGAAAAAATAAAAAGACCCACCACACACCCCTCTGTCTCAGCAACCAGGCCTGCTGCCTTTTTTTTCTCCCTCAGTGTCTCGAATAACACACACTGTGACAAAGTGACAAGGAGAAACTCTAGGAGAATCTCACTTCCTTACTGCTGAGCCACCATGTCCATCTTTGTGGACAGGGATGATGATCTCCGAGCTCCAACTGACCTGATCTTGTACCATGGGATCAACAGAGGCTCTTGGTGTCAATTTCAGTTGGTGAAAGATCAGTCGCATAGTTTCAAATTGATGAATCAAAGGTCCGTCTTCCCAGAAAATCCAGCTATTGAATTCCAGGTGTTTATGGATAAGCAATTTTAGTTAAGAGATAAGGGTAATTACTGATTTGCTTCAGGTGGGGTCCTATCTCAGCAAGTTTTCTCCCTCTAACTGGAGGGATGAATGCTTTCCATCCCACGCATGACCTTATGTGAGAATTTCACCCCAAGTAGAGAGCTGATGGACACTGCTCTTCTGGGCATATTCCTCTGCCGAGCTTTTGTGTGGCCTCCAGCCAAAGGCAGCTGAAACATGCCCAAACTGGCTCTGCCTGACAGCTGCTGGCAGCTCTGCCTACATGGAGCCCACCACGGGTGGCTGAGCTCTGCCTGTGATATGAGGAAGAGAAGAAAAACATCTGCTTACCCAGTCTCCTTTCTTTTGGAGTGCAAGGCTCTGTTGGAGAGGAGGCTGAGGCTGGCAAGGACTGGAATGGGATCGGGAGCAAAATTGTGAGGTGATGTGAGTGTTGGGGCCACCGGCAGCAGGTCGTGAGAGGAGGTTCTGTGGAAAGAGGACATTTGATGTAAGAAATGGTTTATCTCCATGGCAAAGTACTTCCGCAAGAGCATCCTGATACAAGAATGGCCAGATCCATTAATTAAGCTGTATTTTTGCCCTCTGAGAAATGCCAGTGAACAGCAGGCCAGGGGCTGAAGAGTTAGATATGACAGTACCAGCACTGATGTCCAGGTGTCAACAACACTTAGCACAGACCTCCTCCTCCAGACACCAGGTGGCCAAAGTCAGGCTGGAACTGATGGAACTGTCTCTGAGACACAGCATCAATAGCTGTGTGTGAAAGTTACCTTCTATCACCTCTTCCTACCCACCTTCATCCCTAAACTTGTCTTGTCTTGTGGTAAAATCCCCTAAGAGAGACACTGTGCTTCTCCAGAGGCTGGAAGAGAAGATTTCTCTCTGTAAGGGCCTGGTGCTGTTCCTCCTTCCATGGAGTGAGCCAGAAATTGGCCCTGTATAGTCTTGCAGTCCACTCACTTGCAGAGGAAAAGTTAATCTACAGGAGTGTATGCTTAATATGCCCGTAAGTGGAGTTCAGCAAAGCAAAATGTGGAAATCTGTCCCGTGGACAGATTGCTGGATCAGTGTAATTGCTGCATTTTTTTAAGCTGATGTTTTATGAGCCTATTATTCCAGGATTTATGTCTGCCTGTATTTTGAAAGCAAAAAAAAAAGAAAAAATTGACATCTGATTTTTGTCTTGTAAAGCTGTGGTTGAGCAAGGACATTGCTTAATTTTCAATGAAATTGTCATAATAGTGTAAAGTAGGGATCTTACTACTGATATCTGGTAGCTGTTTTTGGCAGAGCCTGGGCTGTAATGGTCACTGAAATACCTAACTTCATTAAGGGGGGCCCAAACAGGTTTTGATTTGCAGCAGACTTTAGTAACTCAGGAGGAGTTAATGCGCATTATTGTTTCAGAAAATTGTGTGTTCAGAAATGAAATCTGTGGATTAATGAGTCTCCATCTAGGCTTGGATCCACCGCACTGACACAATGCATTGTACAGAATCAAGGCAATGTGAAGCACATGCCAAAAATCTGCCATTACCTCACCCTGAAACTGCTAGAAGCTATAGAGGTCTTCCAAGAGAGCATGAGATGTTACATACTTTGGGCCAAATGCTAGTTCCTTTACCAGCTGCTTCTAGGGCAGTTTGATGGATGATGCCTTTTGAATGACCTGTGTGGGACATGGTAATCAGCAGCTCCCTATGAGCGCTTAAGCACAAGAGGGTGAGCTAAGGTAAGATTTTGAAACCTTTCCTATGAACATCTTTAACACTGGACTTTAAATCAAGTCTTTTTATGGTACTTCTTGTGGTTTATGTTGCCATAATGTCAGGCATGTTATTTTCTGGGCTTGAAAGATGTTTAGTAGTGCCTGATGCAATTAAATGTATTTTAGCTGAGCGCAGGAGAATGTTAAACGGATTATTCTTTCCATTGCTTTTGAATAAAATTATCACAGCCTATAATCTGACATTTTTGGGTAAAAGGCTGATTTGTCAGATCAGCTCAGGCAGTCTTTATTGCTAATGCTAAGGAAACATGGTTTCTCTATGAAGAACAAGCCAATTTAGCTTTAAATTGTGGCTCTGAAACCCTGCTGAGTTAGCTGTGTTCAACTAACTTTGAGAACCTGTGCACAATATACTCTCAGATTGTTTCAAGTCTTCTGCTTGTGGCTCAGAAGGGTCAATCATTGGGGTGATGGGAGTTGAACAAAGGCAGATATCACAAGATAATGATTTTTTGCATTTTTAGATTGCTAAGAATCCATTGCCATCACCGTGATGGGGGTGGTAAGAGGCTCTGTCAGTAGTCTGCATAGATTGTGTTATCTGCTGTGGACCACGATGAAATGTCCAAATAACTCCGTATAGTGTTTGGAGTGACAGTATATTGACAATGTATTGAACCAAAGCTCTTACAAGCAAACTTGAACTGAGATTACATTTAACTGCTTTTAGGTTCAATCTAGCGCTAGAAAGAGTCATT
The DNA here is from genome assembly GCA_013396975.1 of Bucco capensis. NCBI lineage: Eukaryota > Metazoa > Chordata > Aves > Piciformes > Bucconidae > Bucco > Bucco capensis. The sequence goes on along the minus strand of VWZO01008842.1, from coordinate 393,815 downwards.
GAGGCCAATTGAATCATTTGATTTCTCATCCACCGAAACATTTGTTTATAGCTTTCTTTAGCGCTATTGTTAAACTCAAAAAAGGTACATTTTTAGGTACAGTTAGTCCAGTGACTTTCTGCAACAATTTTATTTAGTGGAAAACAGCTGCTAAAAATACTGTTTACGAGCTCCTTCTATGAGGGCAAAGCAATTAATATTAGAAGTGGCCTTTTCACAGAAGGGTTTGTGTTCAGAATGCATTTCTGGATCAAAGAGGTAAAAATAAAAAAGTGTATTTGGGCACCCTGGAGGTGCTGGAGTGAGTAAGCTGGCAGAGCAGCCTCCATGCACAGAGCTGGAAATGCCTCTTTCATCTTGGTGGGCCCTCCCTGAAGGAGGGAGGTGTTTCCAAAGGGCACCCTGCACAGCTTTCACCTGCTAGCAGCATGTTGTGCTGTGTGTGTTATCCAAAATTATACATTGGCATAGCAGGTGTGTTTCTGTGCAAACTTTGTGTCCTACCTTTGCCTTCTGAAGTACTTTTCAGTGAGCACAGTGAGAGCGGTGTGGCTCCCAGTCTTTTTTTTTGGTAGGTGTGGAGAGATTTGGGGCTGGGGCTGACTGCCAGGGAGTCCATGTGAGGTGCAAGGTTGCACAGGTTATGTGACTGCTCTACATCAGTCAAGGCAGCCATCTCCTAAAATACTTCCCATGACTAGGCACAGGCTGTCAATTTAAGCAGTGTTTACATAAGTAAGAGTATAGAGAAGTCTGTATATGGTGATACTGGTCCCTGGCCCTGCACCCTACCTTTCTCTTTGCAAACTCCCTCCCGCTGCAGACCCTTCCATCCTCTGTTTGGGTAGGACGGAGGAGGCAGCTCTAATCTGAGCCCATGAAGACCTCTTAACCTGAAGCAAAGGCTGGAGTAACTAATTTCATACAATTTCTGTCTTCTAGCAACTATTTTAGAGAATATAGGCAGGTGGGTGCAGAGAAGTATGGGCAAAAATGGTGCCAGTAGACAACAGTTGATGTTATGATGCCATATACACATTCATGTATCATAGTGTTTATTTTGCCTTGACTAAATTTACTGGTCCTGTATTTTCCACCATAGACATCAGGGAGTGGAGACTTGACTTGATGGGCAAAGGCCTTTGGGTGTGTTGGCAAGTGACATCTTGCCCTGTTAATGCTCTTGATACCTGTGCCTACTTCTGCGATATCACTGCTCTTCATCAGGGAAACCAGTATTGGTGGGGGCTTCCCACTGAGGGCTACTGTGCCAGGGCTTGCCATTGTCAACCATGTCCTTATCTAAAGATCCAGGACTGCCCAAGCATAGTACTGGCTTACCACCTGGAAAATTTGGTATGTAGTTGTATATAGTTCTAGGATCTTTGTCTGATTTCTGAATTTTGGGGATCATAAGTGTGTGTGGGAGGTGACTTTCAAGCCATCTTGCCAACCAAATAGGCCAAGAAGTTACTTCATTGCAAGCACAAGTTGAGTTTCTAAGGTGGTCACTGGTCTTTCAAGTTCATCCCTTTCCTTTTTTCTTCCCCCAAATATTGTGAAGTTGTAGGTAAAACTGTGAATCTTGGAATGTATTCATTGCTTTCAGAAGGTAAAGCCACAGAATCTTTATTTAAAATTTGCTCTGTTATTGTGTGATCTTCCTCCAGTGATACTTGTATATCAGTTTCCTAGATGCATTTGTTCTCTCACTGCATTTTATTAGTAGTTCTCTTCTTACCTGTTTCTCTACATATTTTTAAATCTTAGCTCTGTCCAAAAAAAGAAAACTTGTTTTGAGAAGGACTTACTGCAGATCTGCACAGTGGCTTTCTCCCAGGATGCTGTTCACTTTTATTAACAGTTGCCAACTGTTGCACCTGGATGATATGCTGGTCTTAATTACATGCACTGAGGGAATTAAATGAGGGTGTTTCTGCAGCCTGGATTTTGACATTTCTTTGCTTCTAAGTGTTTGCTTTCACAGCTCTGACACTGTTTTTTTCACAGAGGTTTGTATAAGTGTGTGTACAGATGTATAATTTTTGGTGAAGCTACTAAACATATGCTTTTGTTAACATATGGTAATTCAGAAAATGATTTGAAGTACAGTGTTATGGATGCAGTGCCATCACTGAGGACTTGGCTGGAAGCAGGACAAGAAGGTTGCTTGTTGTGTCAACACAGGGTTCCCTGATACGGCTTGTGGAGCGTGTGAGAATTTGGGCATGATACAGAATACAGCCAAACTGCTGATGTGCACCTTGCTTAGTTTGTTATGTGATCATCTACTAACAGTTTGTTCATCTGGAGAATAACTAGTTTTATCAGGCACTTGTTATAAAGCCACAATCTTCCCTCTAACTCTTTTCTGTGTTGCATACTAGACATAAGCAGGAGTAGGCTTCAGTAGACAAGAGAACCTATTCCTTAGTGCAGTCTATCTTCCAGGAAGATTGCTGTAATATATTTCAGTTGTAGCTTGCAACTTGTTCAGCAGTGAGCTGAATTGATGCACATGTGGCAGTTGCTTATCCTCTTGAGATAATCTGCTTTCAAGTTTACATTCAGCAGTTTTAAGGATGTCACTAACAGTGCATGTCAGCAATGTGCTGCTTTTTGTGTAGACTGTTACAGTTTTAGTGGCATATGCAGTATTGAGGGAAGCCAAATGGTTAGGTTGAATTGACACCAGGTGTAGTTCTTTGTGTTGCTCACATCTGGATCCTTGTGTTTGTTCTTGCAAGTTTTGTGTTTTTAACATATGTAATGATGCATAAAGCTGTGTACCTGTTTCTGTAGGCATGTGTTACCTATGAATTTGCTGGTAATTAAAACACATCTTTCTACATCTTGCCCTATCTCCTTTTATACCAGTGAGCTGGAGAATGCTACTGTAGTTTCATGCATTTCACTGTATGTAACACAGTAGGCATCTTTGCCCTCTTTGTCCTTGAGTTGTTTGCCTGCAGTTGGGGAAAATGGAGGTTGTTAATGAGCAGCAGCACTTACCCTTCACAAGGGTATAAGCCCAGAAGGAAAGCGGTCCTGAGATGTGCAGCAAACCTGGGGACTGAATTGTAATAGTCTGTCTAAAACGCAAGCTGCTGTGTTGTATGAACAATAATAGAAAATGAGCTGAGAGTTTACTTGCTGACTATATTATTCTTCAAGGTTATGGAGAAGCATCTAAAGCTGTCCCAAGCTAATGACTGGGTAGATGCCAGCCAGAAGAATTAGGTGGGTTTGCTGTATTAGTGCTCCCCTAGCAGGATGGGATACAACCGAACCAAAGCAAAGCAGTACTGGCTACATTCACACCATCTTGAGTATTCTTCTTCTTGCCATGAGGGCACACATTGCATTACTTCAGCACCAGGTTGGCTTAGCTGTTGGTTTCAGAGAAGCTGAAGAGCCAAAACCCCAATCTCTTGATTCTGTGGCTCTGTAAAACTTCAGCTGTTTCCTCATTTGGTTGTCTGATGGCTTGTTTCCTTGAGGATATGAATTTAGTGGTGCCAGTGTTTCCAGTGAGCTGATGGAGGTCTTGCTGATGAGGAGAATCAGGTAGGTTTTTCCAGTAAGCTTTACTGGAGTAAGAGAGAAGCCACCATCATGAGCACAGCTCTGGGGCCAATGCTAGGACAGAGAGAGTGTGTTGATCTGCTTTTCGGGTCAGTGCTTGCAGGGAGCAGGATCAAACCTCATCCTTATGGAAAGAGTCTGGGAGGTGTTACCGTGGCCCCCAGGGAGACCACCTGCAAAAAGTGAACAGAAAGCTGGTGTGGCTCTGAACAAAGTTCCCTTTTCTGTCAGTGCTTTGCTCTTCTGTTGTGCTGCTGAGCTCTAGGTCCAACACTTTTAACACTAGGCCAAACTGGGCTTTTCTTATTTGCAGTGCAAGATCAGTGCTGCCAGTGCTATGATAAAAATCATTGCCACAAAGAGAACTAAAAAAAGATAAGTTATATATAATAAAGTTCCTTTGCTCTCTGCCTGTTGTGGAAGATTGTCATGGAAACATTTTTTTTCAGAGAATAAATTTATTTTCTGTGAATAATGTCCATAGAGCTAAGGGAGAGAACACATTATTTATATATAAAAATTTCATTGGAGACACCCTTGTCTTCGCTCCCAACAATTGTAAATGTTTTATTCGCTGTGTTTTAAATAACTATAAAGGAAGGCATTACCTGGGCCTCAAAAGCAGTGGTTCTTGGATTTTTGTTTGTTGGGTTTTTTCCTTTCCTTAAAACCACAAAGCTATATTGGTATTAAAGTGCTTTAAACCAGAGACACTCAGTGTTCCATAAGTCCAGTTATGCATTTGATCACTAAAATGTGAAATGAGGACTATTTGTTATGAAAGACATGATGAGTCTGCAATCAGGAAAATGGGAAGTGGCATGAGCAGCGAGGTTTCTTCTGTAGGGGTTGGTGCTGGAGGAATGCCATTTGGTATTGCCTCTCTGCTTTTGCTTCCACGTACGTAACCTGAGATCTTCATCCATCTCACTGTGACAGAAGTTTTCAGCCTTAGGAAGGCAAGTTATGGTTTATCAGAACCAGCTGGATGGGATGTGGTTCAATTGCGAGTTGAGGCATCAGCTGTGCCTTGCTGTGCCTCAGATCTGGCGGCTGCTTCTTGTCCTGACAGCCTATTAGGGTCATGACTGGATGCAGAGGACCTCTGTTGTTCAGTAGTTGCCACGCTGGCCTCCTCTGTGAGGGGCTGAGTAGCCATCAGCTTCCATAGATGTGAAGTAAGGGTGTTGCTGGTATGAACGGATTTTCCATCTGCTGCAGTGACTACACATCAGGCTCCCTGTGCTCATGGGTGACAGGTCCTGGAAAATGTCTTTCCTGTTAGCTGATCATACCTTGAACTCAAAAGAGTTTTCCTGTGAAGTGGTGGGCAGTGTTTCAGCATGTCAGTCTTATCATATGAACAGGGGTAAAAAAACCTTTTTTACTAAAAGCAGCTAATATTTGGAAAGTGATATTTGATGAATGAACATGTCAATGGGAAGGCAAACTCAGCTGTCCCAGGCATTCGGATAGATGATATCTCCTTGCAGGAGGTGTCTGTGGCCTGGAGGGTGGTTTTGACAAGCTCACAAGGATTCTTTTTGGAACCTCTTTAGTGCCTTGTTTGGCTTTCTGCCGCCACTGCTTCTATCAGTCTCTGCATAATCTCTCTTGACTTGTGTAGATAACTTCAGAGGCCAGGGAGTTAAAAATGTGCTTCTTTCCCTTAGGGGATGCAGTTATGGCCATCCCATTAAATAGTTGACTAGGAGAACAGTGAAAGGGGTTACTGGAATTAGTTTCTTTCTGTGAGAGGTAAGATGGATCTCCTCCGTGACCCACTCAAGACAAGCCATGTGTTCCTTCCTTTCGATGGCTTTGGATGAGACTGTGATGTAGTCATGCAAGGTCCTGCTTCCCAGGCTCCCAAGCTGTGCTCTAATCCTTTGGCATCCATGAATTGTACAAATTCTGCTGTCTGGGACATACAGGAATACATTTTTACCTCCCTGGCTTCTAAAGATTATCTACTCGAGTGGAGAGAGATTACGCAGAGACTGATGGAAGCAGTGGCAGCAAAAGGCCAGTTTGTGGGAGTTTCTGTTCAGAGTGACTGGGTAGGGACAGAACTATGGCATCCTCCTTGCTTCAAAACCATCTTCTGCTGTTCCCTGTGCTCTGAAGGTTTGGCCATTTCAGGTGGCAGAGATGCTAGCAAGTATATCTATTTCAGTTGTTTGAAAAGGGAGTGAAGCACAAGATGAGAGGGAAGGGCATGGCTGGCTTTACAGAAAGAGTGGTGCAGAAGCATGTCCGGGAGAGGATAACAATAGTTGCCTATGATGTATTCCAGGTAGTTATAAATGTAACATGAAGTAAAAAGCACATTGAAGAAAAATTTGGCTGAGAATGGCTCCCCTCCAGTGAAGTTGAGCTGCTTTGTGGAAATGGAGTGGATCAGACAAGGCATCAGTTGTGTGTTAAATCAGAAATTGTCTCTGCTCTCTTTCCTTCCTTCCTGACGGAAGTGAGAGGAATAGGAAGGAAGAGCTGAAGAAGTACAGGTCTGCCCTACCCTGTGGAAAGGCACTGAGATGGGGTGTGAGGGACCCATGTGGACAGCCTTGTAATATTGACAGTCTTAAAACCTTCATGTGGTCTGCTCTTGCTCTTAGCATAGTGGGAGCAACCCTGTAGTATGTTCTTGCAAGCACCAGTGCCTCAACACAGCAAAACTCTGTCTAGCCATGGAAACACTGTTTTGACTGTGCCGATACAGTTAGCAGCAGAACTGTGAGTGAGTTGGGCTGTCTGCAGCATCAGCATCAATATTTTCATGAATCCTCATGACATTTCATGTCTTCAGTGCTGGGGAGCTCCAGCAAGGATGTCAGAGAGAGCTTGCAAAATATACCTTTCTTGATGTGGCTGCTGAAAGCGCCCAGAACATCTTGCCCAGGTCAGCTCCCATCTTTCTGTGTCATACCTTGTCCCATGCTGTTCTCTACAGGGCCCAGAGACTCTTCATAGGCACTGAAGCCAAGAGGGATTCCACCAAGCTGACTTCTTATAGAAGAAGACCCCCAGTATTCTCCTCAGGAGTAATTGTATCAATGTTTTGTTAAGCTATTGCATACTTTTAAGAGAGGGAGAGAGAAAATAAAGATCTACATTCACCTCTGTAAGAGAAGAGATCATTACTTCACTGCAGCTAAAAAATCCTGGATTGTGTTTATAGCCAGAGTTTGTCCAATTTACCTTCTGGGAAGTAAGTTTTTATTTTACTAGATTAAAGAGCTTTCTATTGCCAGAAATGTTTTCCTTGTATAGGTACTTGCAGAAAATCATCAAGTCAGTGCTTAACATACTCCTAATTAAATATTTTGAGCTTCACTCATTTACTGTGACAAACAGTTCTTGGACCTCTGACTATTTCTGAAGCTCTTTTCAGAACTCTTTCCAAAGTTTTCAAATTACTGGCACCAGAACTGGATACAGTAATCTAATAATAGTCCCCAGTGCCTTGGACAGGTGTAATTAATACCTTTCCTTACTTTAACAAATACATCCTGCTTATGCTTTTACGGATTATGTTTAAGTTGACTGTGGCATCAAGAGGGTTTATGTTCATCTGCATATCTAAAGTATCCTGAACCCTTTTCTGCATTGCTGGATCCTGTCAGCTTTGAGTTGTAGGTAATGATAAGATTTTCTTTTTATCCCCTGGCAATTTGATTCTTTCTGTTCGAGCTACCTTAAATCTGAGGTATATGAGTGAGCACACTCAGGAAGTACTTTCTCATTTAGAAGAGTTTATATTTCTTTGGGGGCTGATTTCAAGCTTTCCTGACTGTGTCTACTCTGCCAACAGAGAGAGTGGCCTCCTGCCTACTGAGGCATTTATCCTGTACTTGTCTCTACAGCATCTGGTTTTATGTATTGCTAAGCTCCGAAGTCTTGGCTTATACTGTCAGAAACTCAGAAGAAAAGAATACTTTAACAGAAATGACTTCTGTCTACCATTTTTCATTGCTGATTTGACTAATGTCACAGCAAATACAAAAGAAAAGGTATGTATTTATCTGTCCTACAAAGGGCATATACAAAATTATCCAAAACTGAACACTGCCACTCAAGTGTGAAGCAAAGTGATGATACTGGTTGTCTAATGGATACCCTTAATGCATTGCTAATTGTATAGCTACTGAGCAGCTTTTTCACTGTGCATAGATGTGCGCATCATGCACATGTTTAACTCAACCTCTGAACCCCCTATTCCACTTGTAGGAAGTGTACAAGGCAAATACAAAAGGTATCAGATGTCCGTCATTGCATGGTTGTCCTTTTCTATCCAGGATAAATAGGATACCAAGACTCTTCTTGTGGAAGAGTCTGCCTTCATGCATTGCTTTGTGTTTGTACAGTTGCTGGCTTCCTTGAAGTGAATGGCTAAGCTGTTAGCAAAATGGTTAGCAAGTGGTTACCTTCTTGTGATACCTTCAGGAATGCTCTGTGTTTTTCTTCGAAAGCAGTTCTTGAAAGGTGAGTAGGATGCTAACATTTGTTAGGGAACTGGGAAGTCAAGCAGGATAGCCAAAGGGAGTCCCACCAAAAATGCCACCTGGGGAGCCTCTTCAGACAGTTTCTCTGAATTGGGTGGTGTGGGCTGCAGCCAATGCCTAACATCAAGTATGTTACCTTTCTCACAGTTTCACTGTGTTTAGTCCCATAGCGAAAGTTAAGTTTGTGTTTCTGTGATAGTGTCTGGACTCGTCCATGTCTGATAGTCCTAACAGAAGAGCTGTTGCTTTGTCTCTGTCCTGAGCAGGACATGTGTGGTCCTTTCTCAGAGTGAACAGTTTGTTTGATTTCTGGTGTGCATTTGCTTCGATTCTTCAGTGCTTTATTTCTTGAGATATTGGAACTTGCTATATATATAAAAATATTTCTTTGCTGTACTGTAAAATTTGCTAATCTGTAACAGCTAAAGGAAAGAATTAACTTTACCCAGTGAATGAAGCTGGCATTTGCTAATCCTTGAATTCAGTTGTGAAAAGCTGCTTGGTTGCCCAAACTGAGATACCCCTAAAGGGATTGCTTTCAGGACTGTGCTGACAACTGTGCAGGCATCAAAGATAGGTCTGTTTAGTATGAGTTGAATTGACCACCCAAAAATTACCAGCTGTTTTTGAAAGCTAAGCTTAAATTTTTGTGGTGAGAACATTGGTAAACACAAAGCAAGCTACAAGTGATGCCAGACAGCTATTGCTGAAAGGAAGGAAGAGAAGAAAACGAATTCTTTGCATGAGTCTTCTTGGGCACTTCAAAAAAGAGCTAGTCTAAGTCTTAGGCTTTTCCATTGACTGTCCTCCCAGATCCCCTTCACCCTGTAGGCTTCAGCTCTGAACTTCATCTAAATAATCAGGGTGCACCAGACCTCCCATGGCCCAGGACAGTGCTGAGAGTCAGCACTGCTGCCTGGCTTGGCATCATCTCCAAAGTAGACTCTGGCAAAAAAAAGAGGAGAGGAAAAAAAGAAAAGGCAGAGGTATTGTTCCTCATGTAGCTTAAAAGTCTCTCCAATAGTTGAAGTTGCTTCTCTTGTGCTATGTTGGTGTCCTGGCCAAATCCCACAGTGCTTGCTGGATTCTTATTCAAACCAGTTTCCTCTCAATTCAACTGAAGCTCTGTTTGGCAGAGGTCTGCAGGAACTGCCTTCCTCTTATTTAAAGTTAGAATTTGCAGAAGGAAACAATTCAAGTGGTTGGGTAAGTGTGGAAAAAAGTCTTCAAAATGCCATACTCTGGTTTTGCAAGGTCACGCGCCATCTTCTGTTCTCTGTAAAGTTAAACACGTTATAACATTACTTGCCAAGCTGAGGCCATTACTGTGAAACTGTTCTAGTTGTTACTGCAAACATCTAACATGACTGTTGTTCAAGACCTCTTGACTTTGACTGAGCAAACAGGCTATTGGGAAACCCCACTTTCTTGCAAATAGGAAGGCATTCTGCCACTGAGGTGCATCCTTTTGCCAAGAGGCAACCTGTGCAAAGATACCCAACCTGGCAAGCAAGAAACCCAAGGCTGAACTGAGACCTGGATTCCCTGAGTTCTGACATACCATGTGACTGAAGTCACTGCTGGTCATATGGTTGTAACCTGGGTTTTATTCAGGTGGAATCATAATGTGTTTTAACTGGTCAAAGCTTGAAATTCACCATGGAAAGCTAGGTGGAGGGGTAGATGTTTTTACTGTAAAACTATGGCTTGAATAAAGCTCTTTGCAGCTTGGGGAGAGAGGGAACAACCAACTGAAAACCAGAAACTTGATTGTCTTTCATCAGTTTTATACGTAGTTGAAAATGGGTTGTACTGCAGACTTAGATCCCCATTCTCCCCCAATATTATTATGGTTTTGTGTTTCACATCCTGGTGTACAACATTTAGTTTCCCATTGGGAGTACATTGCAGGCCTCCTATGCCTTGAATTTCTTACTGAAGCACAACAGAGTTGAGTTTTTGAAGCAGACTTCCAGCACTGAGGAGTGTTTATGGAGAGTTGGTCTGAAGAAAAAAAAATCTCTCAGACTGAGCTGCAGCCTGACAAAAAACCCACTGCTGCAGAGCAATCAGGCAGTGATCTAAATAGACCTTTACATGTCCGCTGGGTAAACAGACATCTTTCCCTCACTAAAAAAAGTACTTCTTTTTGACCTGTGATTTTTCCAAGTGCCACTGGAGGGGTTATAATAGCCAGCAGAAGGGGAGGGGTAGAGGATGACTTTGTCTTCTGCCCGCTTAGCACCTGGAGATTCTTCCTGGCTGGCACAGCAGACCCATCACTGACTCTGTGGGCTCAGTGTCCTGTCGGGACACAGATCTGGGGAGCTGCCAAACCTGAAATGCACCTCTTGCACGGACATATGAATGCTATCCTGGGGCATGCTTAGGATGCAACCTTCCATGCTCTTTTGCAATTTCCTATCTTAAGGCATGGATATTTACAGAGAGGATGCAAAATGTGTTTTCTCTGGATGCAGCACTGATCTAGCAACCCTTGGCTCCCAGATTTCTCCAGACACTGTTTGGTCTTGTAAACACTCTCTTCTTGCTTTTTCTCAGGGCCTTACTGAGGCTGGTTTTGTGAAGTTTGGTGCCAGTCAGCTCCACCCCACCGCCTCTCCCTTGCAGATTCAGGAACCCTACTAAAACACTAGCTGGCAAAAATCCTCCGCCTGCATGTGTGTCAAACATGTGCCTTTGTTTGGGTGATGACACGTGGCTGTATTTGCTGATAGTGTTTTAGCTGCTTGGTTCTGTAAGCAATATCACCTTTTCCTCCAGGGATCTGTGGAGAAGAGTGGTACTTGCATTTCCCCCTCACCTCCCCTTCAATACTCTGTGACCCAACCTGAGCTATTTTAGTGCGACAATTGAGAGAAGCAGCAACTGCTCATATGATGTGTCACACCATAAACTTCAGAAAAGTAATTCATTCCAACAGTACAATTCTAGAACTCAGGAAACAAAAATATGGCCTATTACTCATCTTTGTGTCTCATATCACAGAATAACCTGAACCATTTATTTGTTTACACAGCAAAGCTTTAGCCAAAAGTGAAGTATTGAATGTCAAGAGCCACTGTTGCTACATATTCAGAGTATTTGCTTTATCATTTATTTTTTTATTTCTGTGCCAATATTGGACAAGAATTCAAGTCAGGATATAAGCATGATGCAGAGACAAAGACCCCCTACTTGAAACTTGGGAGAGCAAAACTGAGTAATTGGCTTGTCTTGAGTAGGCTGTGAAAGCTCAAATGTGTTTATGTTATGATTATCTAACATCTACAGTATTTTCTCTACTGAATTCTTTTTGCTTCTGCATGAATGAAATTTTCAAGTGTATGCACACATATCTACACTGCAGAAGAGGCTTTATATATTAAATGCATTGGGGCATATTTGGTCTTTGTTTCTTGGTCAAGCTCTGAATGAACTCAAAATCGAGGATATTTAGCTAGGTCAACTCTGGAGTAACTGAGTGCAGAGTTTGATCCCCAGATTTCTCTCTATACTTCAGAGTAAATTGTAAATCAGAGGAAAGTCCAACAAACCCAAATAAGCAAAAAAAAAACAACCCACAGGAGCTCTGCCTGGGAGTGCTAATCCATTTACACAACCCTTGTACCATGGAATGCATTTCATTTAGGATAGCAAAGTGATCCTATAGAAAGCAGAAGCAAAAAGAGCTGCAGTGCAAGGGAAAGGGCATTGACCAGGAGGACAAGAGAACAAGTGAAAGGAGTAGCAAGGGAGAAGACCCAGGAGGAATGGAAGGGAAAAAAATATTATGCAGAACATCCATATGAAAGTTCGGTAGGCTGCTTGTGTGTTTGAATCAACTAGAATTCTTTTTGAATAGTCCCTGAAATGGGGAGGGGGGCATCAGAGATATTTATGATGTGCCCTGTGCTGCAGCATGGACCTGGAAGAGTATGCAAGATCTCATGTCTGTTCCAGGAGCAAGCAATATCACACGGAATCTAGTTTCCTGCCTGGTGTGGGACATGCAAGACTGCCATAGTCTTATCTGGTGTTTTACCTCTCTCTTTCCATTAGGCAAAGCTGAAACAAAACTATTGTTTCCATCTTTGTCAGCTCTGCTGGTGGATCTCTCAGAACTAAGGCAAGGGGCCTTGAAGGGGGAAAGGTAGCTTGGAGTCACGGGTGGATCTAAAAGCAGCTTCGCTTGTCTGCTGGGATAGGTAGGGTGCTTGACCAAGTATCTGCCAAAATCAAGGACAGAATGTACCCTAAAGGCACAGAAAGGTAATTATTTGTGATCATGAAAAAGTCATCAAGTAGTCACATAGTTGGCTCTGTCTCCTGAGTTCAGGTGGTTGCCCTTGTCTCCACAGCTGTGCTCAGACTGGGCAGCAAATGTGCACACATGTATGTTCCTTTGGTCAACGAATTAGGGATGACTTACCAATATGGGTAACAGATTATTGATCCATACCGTTAACACTCTATGTTTTGTATCCTGCAGCTGTGGAAAATACAAGCTTTTTTTTTCATTTTGTGTTGGTTGGTGTTTTGGTTTTTTTTTCTTTCTCCCCCCACCCCCGCCAGATACTGTGCTGTGCTACCAGCAAACAATGTGGCTTCTCATGAATTTGTCCTCAACAGAATAACTTCAGTGGTTTGCTGTCTACATAATCCATGCAAGCTTCAGTGTTCTCAGTTCTATCTCATTAGATGGAAGAACATACTAATTTAAGACTGTTTCCTTGGTGAATCACCTGAGGCTTTCAAAAATGGTGAAGAGAAGTTAAGCTCTGATTTACTTGTTGTTTTATCTTATAACTAAATGATCTTTCTTTAATGTGACTAGTCAAGAAAGTAGCTTCCAGACATTTATGATTCTGATGCTTATCGCTTTATTGGTGGTATTTCATCAGAATGATCTTTTAGCAGCAGAAAAGTATCCAGTCAATAACATGCTCAGTGATACTGACTTCTGGCTCCTAGGACAGACTGTGAAGCCCTAACTGCTGTAGTTTTATTCTTCAGTTCCTCTGCTGATAAAACTTGACTTTGATTTAAGGCATTCGTGTCAAAGGGTATAGATATATTTTTGTTGTCATATTTCCAGACCACAGTTTTTGTGGCTTTTGTTCTCTTAACAGAAAAACAAAATATTTGCTAATTTAACCTTTCCTTCACTTACAGAAAAATAAAGGTACGGCTAGTCAGATTGGCAGCAGTCATGTGCTTGATGTGTGCTTGGCACTTCCTCAAGCTAGGAAGGCAGCCAGAAATGTTTGGAATCAGTTTGTCTCCCAGTTGCCAAAGCGTACCAGCCCGCAGTGCTGTGGGCTGTCATGATGCAGTTGGCCATAGCTGAAAGTGAGTTTGCTGTGAGTAGTTAGTTTGTCAGCCATGAGGAGGGATGTTGTATGAGCTGAAGATGGAGGGAAGCCACTTGGGCTTATGCTGTTGTCTTGGTGTTAAGGCTAGGGTAAATAAAACTCCGAGGTTTCCCCATGTCTGTTATTCCTTCTCACTGCAGGAGTAAGGTAATGAAGGAGAGTCTCTAAAGCCAACTCCAAGCAGACAGTGAAGATGCAGATGCAGCATCTTTGTGCCTCTGTCTTGGAGGGCAGATGTGCCATTTTCTGTGTGATTTTTTGGACCTGTAGCCATACAAACCAGAATATTTCACATCATGTAACATTCAGTGTCACGCAGGAATGGCAAGCACTGTGTTTCTCTTGCTCTCATCCTGACAAACAAGCAGCTGTCACTTGGGTAATGATGGGTGAGCTGCAGGTTCTGGGTGCGTGCGGTGAAGGACTCCCTTTGTTGAAGAGCTCTAAGGAAATGAGGAGCCCAGGAGAAGGATTTTGTGGTGCCCTTTGTTGCTCAGTTTGGCACAAGCTGTTAAATCTTTGTCTGGTGCAGATGACCTGGAAGTTTGCAGCACCCAGTCTAAATAAGAAATCTCAATTAATTAGTGTGTATAAATTTGAGACAGAAAAAAGCAGATACCTTTATTTTGGTTATTTTATGAAACCATTAAGACAACAAAAGGAACCAAATTCTTCAGGCATAGAACAGAGTGATATCCTAGCCAGTCCCACCCTTTTATTCTCATGCGGCATTCTGCACCAGCAATGAGAGGGAAAGCACTTGGATAGATACTAGCACATGCTGTATCTTAGACTGTGGTACAGAGTCTCCTTAGTTATATTGTGTACTTTCATGATGGGCTTCACTTGACTTGGACAGCTGTGAGCAGGTGTGCCACTGAGAACTTGCATTTAAAAAAACAACATTTTGCCTTCTTGGATTTTGTAGAGTTGTTTGGTTCTAGAAGCCACAAGGAGATAATCTTTAATATACATTTTAAAAGAGAAAAAAGAAAAGTGCCAAGAGAGTGAGGCCAAAATTATTTTGTTTTTCATAGTATGTTTTTATTCTATTTAATCATGCAAAACTAACACTTGGCTATAGTTTAAGAAACTTGTCTTGGAAGCACATAATCTCAAATTGTATATCCAAAGCCAGGAAGAGCCAAAAATGACACGTAAAACTTGTAAACACCAGCCTGAAGACTTTCTGGGGAAACAGATAAAATAAATGCCCAACGTTAAGTGTGCCAAGTGTTTGGGTATGGTTGATGAGACTGTCTCCTCTCCTTTGTTACCTGTTTCCTTGCAATAACTTTTGCCTGTCATCATACAAGGGAATAAAGAAAGAAATTGTCAGTGGAACTGGCAAAACAGCAGTTTCTCTGACCTGGACAGTTGTGCCTGAAACCAATGGTCTATCAGTTGAGACTAACATCCTCTGATTTTCTTTTTTCCTTAGGTTTTTTTTTTACAAGGTTAAAGCACTAAGCCATCACTGTGACTGTTAAGAACCCCCTGTCTTTTTCTCTTTTCATTAGGTGGCAGTGAAAGTAATTGACAAGAAAAGAGCCAAAAAAGACACCTATGTCACCAAGAATCTGCGCCGGGAAGGGCAGATCCAGCAAATGATCCGCCACCCTAATATTGCTCAGCTACTGGATATACTGGAAACTGAAAACAGCTACTACCTTGTCATGGAGCTGTGCCCTGGTGGCAACTTGATGCACAAGATCTATGAGAAAAAAAGACTTGAGGAGCACGAAGCACGCAAATATATCCGGCAGCTTATCCTGGCAGTTGAACATCTTCACCGGGCAGGAGTAGTTCACAGGTAATCTTAAAAACCCTCTCTGGAAAAAATTATCTCAGAGCCTCTGTCCTTAAGGGTAAGCCTGTGCTTTGCAAAATTAGGGCTCTTTCCCTGCAAGTAGCACTGCTTTGCCTCTTCAAAGCTCTGTATCAACATTACTTAATGAATCATTTCATTATTTCTTTGAGGAGGTGGTTGTGTCTGTTGTTTTACTGCTGGAAATAACAGTGGGAAAGGGAGATAACTGGTTTGCCCAAAGCCTTGCAGTGACACAGTTGAGACAGAGCCTGAATGGGATGGCAGAAGTCCCTTGCTTTCGCGTCTGCCCTTTCCATTTGTTACATTGTCTCAACAGGACCTCACAAGTTTGAAGACTGTGAAGCACAACACAGAGTGTGCAGTCATTCAGTTCATCTTGCAGTGTCTTCTCGGGAGAGATCCAGAGGTGTTGCTTTCTCTCTTTAGGACCTTTGTTCAATCGGTGTATAAGCAAGATGTGGATCTCCTTGCAGGAGTATGCTATGGAGTTAAAAGTTTACCTGGGCCCCAGGGGAAACAGGACAAGTTACTCAGAAGTCTGTGGAGGGTTGCTGAAAAGGAGTAGGTACCTCTGCCTGAAGTCCTTAAGCAGCAACAGGTAGAGGCTGGAAGAGTGCAGGTGGAGGTATCACACGTTATTGCCTGTCCCTGTATCTTTCTCTGCTTATGTGCTCTCGGCTGCTATGCAGACAGGAGGACAGTGAGCTGGGTGAACTTCTGATCTGAGCCAGTATGCCTCTTCTTCTGTTCTCAAGTGTATTTGTAGGGTATTGTCTAAGAAGGAGGCTCTGCTTTCTAAATTTGGCCAACTGGTATTAAGCCTGGACTCCCATATACTTCCCATATGATGCTGAGCAAGTTGTGCAGGCCTCATCCTCTTACATTATGTAGGCATGTTGTAGGAACTAGACACCTGAATACTTTTGAGGATTTGGGTCTTAATTCCCTTGGCTGCACTGTCTCTGTAGAAGATGGAGAGCTGTTGTACACACTCATCCACAGGGCTGCTGTGCAGGCAGCTGGCAAACTTCCTGAAGGCAGCCCACAGCCAGCTCCTCCAGCTGTGCCCAGCTGTATGCTGAACGTGCCTACCACTGTGCAATGCTGTTGGGTGCATCTGGCTTGGTGGAACTCCATGTGCTCTGAAAACTGCTTTTTCTTGTTTTGAATCTCTCTGCATGTTCCTTGTGATCCATAAGGGACAGGTGCTATGTTCATATACAACCTCGGGTGTACTGAGGTCTTATCTCAAGCTGAATTTGTGGTACCACTGTAACATAAATATTTGAGGAGCCACCAGGTCTATTCTGCAGGTTCTCTATCAGCAGCTAAACTGCTGACCTCTTTAAATTATTAACCCCACAGTTTAAGACATGGAAAACGAAGAAGTCTACTTACTACTTTAAGGGATCAATTAGTATCTGATATGTGCAGAGAGAGGGAACCTAAAAAGGTCAACATTTCTGAGATGGGCAGAGGAAAATCCAGTAGGAACAGATGAATGCATTTAGCTTTCAACAGCACTATTG
Source organism: Bucco capensis (assembly GCA_013396975.1). NCBI lineage: Eukaryota > Metazoa > Chordata > Aves > Piciformes > Bucconidae > Bucco > Bucco capensis. The sequence continues at coordinate 376,990 of VWZO01008842.1, read as the reverse complement.
AGTTCAGCAACAGCAGTTCTTCCTGAGAAACATACTCTCTACATAGTGGCCGAAGCATTTATAGGGGATGGGTAGGCTTAGCTTTGGTTACCTTATTTTCAGAGGGGATTCAAACCCACATTTTGTGCAAAAAATAGCTTGTTCACTAGGTGCAAGCTAGAATCAACAGGCTACTGTGGTGGGGAGAAGGCAGCTTTGGGGTCCAGAGAGGACATGAGGCTGAGGAGCCCAAGTTTCCATACAGGTGCTGCACTCTTGCAGCATTTTTGGCTTTACCTCTCCTCTCTCTCTACTGTTTCTGTGAACTAAGCCCATCTCACAGAGACTGAAGTGTGAGGGACCTTCATGTGTGGAGGTAAGAGGCAGACCTGGAAATACTGACATGCTCTGCTGCATCTGGCAGCTGGTCTGTCCATCCAGCCCTGTGGTATTGGATTAATCCTTACCCCAAAGGCAGCATACTCCATCTACTCTGTTTCTCAAATCAGTGCATAGCACAGCTTGTTGAGAGCCTGCCTTCTGGGTAATGAGCAGGTCCAATTCTACTTAAACTGATAAAATCTGACAGAATCACAAGCAGGGCATCTGCAAGTATTTTCTCTAGCTTAACCATTCAATGTCTTCACTTATTCTGCAAACAAAGTATGTAGAGCAGTGTAGAGATGCAGGAAAAACACTGGTGATGTGATCCAGATTTATTCTTCTGGTTGTCTGTGAGCAAGAGAGGGAGAAAGATAATGGTTACCCCAGAAGTTGTCCTTCAGTGTCAGGATTTTGACCGTGGCAACTCTGAAAACAGACTACTCAATTGGTAACTGAAGAGGGGGAAAAAATAGTGCACAAGTCTGATTCATTCTCACCCTGGATGAAATGGCAATGTTCTGTTGTTGTTATTGTTATTTTTAAAGCAGGTAAAAATAACAGCACTTTCATCTACGTGGTGGTCTGTGGGTGTTCACATTCACTGCATGTGAAACAAAACACAGCATCCTAGGCCAGAACACGGTCTGCTCTCTCCAAATGCTTTCATCACTCTTATTGAATGGGGCATGGCATTGAAAAGTGTTCACTGACTATTTTGTTACAAAAAAATCATTGGGTTTGTCTGCATTATTCAGAGAATAATATAGATGACTTACCCTGTTCCATCACTCAGGATGAAAAAAGCCAAATGAATTAAGTTGCATGAAATTTGCATACATTGTTTGAAGAATATTACTCAGTAAGCTTCATGACTTACAATCAAGGCTTGGCATGGCAGAAAAGCACTCTGATGTTTGGACAAGAGCTGGGACCCAGAACTCAATGGAAATGCTTCTGTTAAAAGGCAGTGGTGTGTAAACAGCCTAAAATTAAGAAACCTCATTGTATTTAGAGAGATTAAAGAAACCCCAACAAAACTCATGTTTGACTGTATAGATGTGTTTTAAATTTTTAGATATTTCATCTATGATGGATGAAGACCACAAGTCCTTGAGGTCAGGAACTATGCCTTTGGTGAGGGGTGCCCAGGGTTTTTAACTCTGTGGCTCCTCACTGAAAAAAGAAATGATGCTATTCTAAATATAACTTCATGTAATCATTTGTGTTACATTCCTTCTGTCAGAAGAGGTGGTTGGTTGCTAAAAATATGCTAGCAGCAAGCTCAACTGTGAATCAGGTAGGAATATTTATCTTTCCCTCTGACAGAGGAAAACAAACCCAAATGGCAGTATCTGGTGAAGCTTTCTCTTTTCAGAGGGTGTTTACATAGGCCTTCATGCTGTCAGAAAGCAGGAAGAACAATAAGCCCCTTGGGAGTGTAAGGACAACAGAGAAAACAGAGTGAAAACCTTTGTGCTTGCCACTGCATCCCACAGGAAATTCTCAACAAGCCTTTTAAAGTAATTTTAACAAAATTCAATCCCATTCAGTACAATTACTGTCAGGATGTCAAAGAGAAGAATTTAATAATGTATTGGTAGCAAAGATAGCTTTCTGTATTCCCCCTTTTTTCTGTCTTCAAGGCAGAATGTTCGTAACTTCCACTGCCATTTTGTAATTAAAAGCAGATCAGGAGTTTGAAAGATGCAAGAAAGCCCTGTAGAGTTTATGTGTTTTTCTGTGATCTCTCTCCCTATCAGAGTAAGGTGATGCCATGTAATCCAGCTGCTCAGGGTTCTACAGGATTCCTGCCTTGGTATCCGCTATTTTTGATGTCTTGGCTTTGATAACTTCCATCCTATTAATTTTAAGTGCCAGTAGTCTGGTTGCTGATGCAATATTTATAACAGGTCCTGCACTACAGAACAAAGTCTCCTTTTGAAGTGTAAAGCTGGTTTGTCTTTGTATTTTATGTCAGATTTCAAAATTACCTTTGGGCATTCTCTCTTGGAGTATGCTGCTGTAAACAAACTAAATATTGTTTTAGTGAGGAAAATGGACTGAATTCCTCTTTTGCAGAGGCAGACACATTGAATTCAGTGACATTATGACTGATGGAAGAATCAGGCTCAATAAGAAATATTTTTATAACAAAGCCTTTGAAATGTATATTGATGTGATGATGAACCAAAATGTCTTCAACCTTTCCAGCTCTTGCATGCGGCTAGAAAGTGGGCTTGTGGTGCAATAGTTCAAGAGTTATTTTTTTGTGTTGCTGTTCCGATTAAAAATAAGAGGAGACAGCAGCCAACCACTGCTACTTTGCAGCTGCTTACTGGTAAGCCCTTCCTTCTTATCCCTATTCCCACAGACAAGAAATAAAGTGTGAAATGCAAAAGCTTCAGTTTTGCTGTCTGGTGACTGAAATGGCACTGAGTAAGCTGCATACTGAGCTGACATCTGAAGCCTGGGGTAGCTCACTCAGTGAAGCAGGTTCCTGTGCTGCTTGATAGAGTCACTGACTGGTGTTGGTATTTCCAAAATGGTCTGTGAAGCTCTGAGCAAAGCCAGAGAAAAATCAGCCCTATCAGCAACAGAACAAACTCCCAAACAAACCATTCCATGAAGAAGGTGTATTTTCAAATACAAGGAATGCTGACTGCATGCTGCTAGCTTCACAAGCTGAGAAAGCATAAGTATATGCTGATTTGCCATGTTGTAATGTAACTTGGTCTTTCTTGAGCATCTTCAGTATTTGTAGATTTGACTAACTTGTACTGGAGTTAGACACTCTCTTCCCATTGACTTCAGCCAGAACTTCAGTTGCTGTGTGTGTCATAGCTGGAAATTCACACTCCCCCTTGCAGTATGCAGCTATTAAAAACATACTAAAAACTCCACTGACTAAAATAAATCAGGTGCAACGTTTGCTTTCAGTTGTTAAACCATTTATAATATAGTGCATGAAATTCAGGGTTCCCTAATGCTTTTGGGTGCAGTGGTGCTATTTTTGCCATTGATATGAATGAATGTAAACAGCCAAAGCAAGCAGCAAATGAGATAATCTCGTGCTTTGTTAAAATCACCTAAAGTATTCACTGAATAACACTTCTGTCCTGACAGCCATGGATTTTATCCAGACAGAAAGGCTCTATTCTGGCTGCAGGTACCTGCCATCTCTGTGCCCTACTGCCAGCCTGCTGCAAGGGATCAGGCTGCCTACCTGAGGGTCAACATCTGCATAGCAGCAGTTCTCCAACTGTCACTCAGTCTGGGGATTTTTGGTTTGGTTTTGTATGGCTTTTGTTTTGTGTTGTGTACAGCTTTTGCTAAGTCTGGTTTGTGTGGAGTCTTTTCATGAGGTTGTATCAAGAAGTAAAAACCTCTTGTCCTAGCTTCTGAAGTCACACTAAAAAGCATGCTTTCATATTGACACAGGTTGACAAAACTGTGGGGCATATGGACTATCAGATCAGTTACCACTAACCAGCAAATCTACTGAGAATAAACATAAGGGTAAACATCTTTAATTAAGCAGGTCTGATGGTACTCTATACTGAGGTTATATTTAATTCTTTTTCCTCTGATAGCTTTAAAATGCCCTGTAATATTTACCTTTAGGGTTTTTTTAACCTTTAATCCTTTAAAATATGTTTTCTGGTGTTTGGTTAGCCCTTATGTTAGTCATATATTACGCTAATTGCCTGCATGTCTTTTCTCCTCAACTTACAGCTTTCAGCTTTCCATTCCCTTGGCTTTATTTTTAAAGCCTTACCTCTTCTTAGCCGATATTTAATATACTCAGTCCTTGCTTTGAGTCACTATACTGAGCATTGCAATGTATGACCTGAAGCTCTGCGTGCTGCTGTTGATTTCAGTTTTGTTTTGGTTTTTGGTTGTTTTTTTCCCCCCTTCCCTCTTTCCCATACTGGTGTTTTTTTATTGGCAGTCTCTCCTGTTAAATTCCCAGCCCCGGTATCTTTCTAGAGGCTAATCACACTGTGAAAACCTCCACCTGCAAGCAATAAAGATGTGAGATGTGAAGAAATAAGCCCTTTTTTGGCAGTAGAGGGAAGCAGAAGTGGGTTGATCCAAATCCACGTGTCGTCCTTGTATCAAACCATTTCTCAGCAGCAGCAGTTGCTCTGCTTGGAGGACACAGGGTGATGGGTCTGCAGCATATGGAGTCTCCCGTGGATGAGGAGAGGGATGCTGTAGATGCAAGATGGGCTCATGGAGTTGGTGCTCACACTTGGAGCGGGAGCAGGGCTGGATCTTGGTCAAAACATAGCCAAATGTGGTTACATCTCTGCCATGGTATTTGGAATTATCTGTCACTTTTAATGTGGCTGGTTTCTTCAAGTTAACACACTGGGTAATTGCCAGAAGAGGAAACATAATACCCTCCTTCTGTCTCTCAGGCTGGTTCTTTATTGACTTTGTTGTTATGTTACTTCTCTGAGGACTGATGCAGAATACAGTCCTCTGCTTAGGAGGTGTTCAGCTGGACATGCTAGGAAAGCCTGGATATTTGCCCTGAATACCAGAAATTTGCAAAGTACTCTCCTTTGGTAGATTTATATAGTAATTTCCCTATTTCTTTTCACACATGAGGCAAGGAAAATCTGCAAGAAATGCTCACTGGGGTGTAGAAACATCTGTTTGGAGAAGGTCTTTATGATCATATTGATGAAGCGAGTGGCATCCTGCTTGCAAGCACTCTTCTGCCTCAGGTTTATTTGAAACACAGCATGGGCATAAAATGAAATGGAGAGGAACGTTTTAAAAAAGGCTTGGGGTTGGTCAGAGCTATTTTTCTTTCTTTCCCATATCCTTTCTTGTGGAAATACTTTGGTTTGGTTGGTTTACTTGTCTTATTTTATTAAGCCTTGTGTCCTCATCTGTAATAGAGGCATCCCTCATTACTCCCTTTGCCTTACAAAGGCAAAATACCATGGATGTCACTGACTTCCCATAATTATAGCTGATGGCTTTATTATCCATAGTTTTCCAAAGCACACTGGAAGAGGCATCACTGCCCATCTGAGCTATCAATACCCTGGCATGCTGATTGTTAGAGATACTTTATGTCTGAATGGGGGGGATAATTCTTGTGATAAAGACACAGCCAACTGCTAGAGGTCATGGGCAAGTTGTGTAGAAACATAAACGATCTTTTCGTATTATGCTTAATGCTTAGTCTGTACAGTTTGGGTTTTTGTAGAGGTTTTGTGTGTGTGATCTCAGATAATTTTCTTAGGTTGAACATGGCTTAGGAAAGTGCAACCATGTTCTTAAGTGATGGAAGGACACATGTAACATGAACAATGTGCTGACATACATAGCAGAGGAAGGGTTGGTTGTCTTGTCGAACGACAGTTGTGGGTCCAGTCTTGTTCAACATCTTCATATATGACCTGGATGAAGGAACAGAGTGTACCCTCAGCAAGTTTGCTGATGATACAAAACTGGGAGGGATGGCTAAAACACCAGAAGGCTGTGCTGCCATTCTTCAAGACCTGGACAGGCTGGAGAGTTGGGGTGAGTGGAACCAAATGAAGTTCAACAAGGGCAAGGGTAGAGTCTTGCATCTTGGGAAGACTAACCCTGTGCTCTGGTACAGGTTAGGGTTGACCTGCTGTAAAACAGTTTTATGGAGAAGAATTTTGGAGTCTTGGTGGACAGCAAGTTAACCGTGAGTCAGCTGTCTGCTGTTGTGGCCAAGAAGGTCCATGGTATCCTAAGGTGCATTAAGAAGAGTGTGAACAGCAGATCGAGGGAGGTTCTCTTTTCCCTCTACTCTACCCTAGTGAGGCTACATCTGGAGTATCGTGTCCAGTTCTAGGCTTCCCAGTTCAAGAGGGACAAGGAACTACTGGGGAGAGTCCAGTGGAGAGCTACAAAGAATATTAGGAAACTGGAGCATCTCTTACAAGGAGAGGCTGAGACCTGGGCCTGTTTAGCCTGCAGAAGAGAAGACTGAGAGGGGATCTTATCCATGCTTATCAATATCTAAAGGGGAGTTGTCAAGAGGATGGGTCCAGTCTCTTTTCAGTGGTGTCCAGAGATAGGACAAAGGGCAGTAGGCACAAATGAAAACACAGGAAGTTCCATCTAAACCTAAGGAAAAACTTCTTGCTTTGAGGGCGATGGAGCACTTGAACCTGCTTTAGCAGGGCTAATTGGACTAGATGATCTCCAGAGGTGCCTTCCAACACCTACCACTCTGAGGTTCTGACATCTCTTTCCTTTTATCCTCTCTCTCCTGAAGCTAGTCCAGGCCCTGATCTGTGCAGTGGCTTTGTGGAGTCGAGCAAGGTAGCATGGTGAAGAAAGAAATATGGTATTCAGAAAACCTGTGTGCCGTCTTCTCTTGGCTTTGTTATTGGCCCACTGGATGGCATTGGGGAAGTAGTTTCGATCCCACAGCCTCAGTTTTCACTTTTAGCATATGGGAGTACCAATGCTGACCACCTTTATAAGGAGTTTGGATGCTTCATGACTAAGAAAAGTTGATTCTGGTCTCCCTTGCAGACAATAGCAGAGGACAGATGTTTGTCCTCAGATCTCTGGAGAAGGTTTATTCCTCAGCTGTGGCAAGCGAAGAGCTTTTTGTTGTGAGGAGTATAGAGAAAATGACCTCCAACTCCAAAACCATGTGTTTGAAGCATTTCCAGTGTATAAGATTTCTGCAAACTTTTATGTACATGAGAAATTTGAAGAACCTGATTAATTATAGTGTAATTATAAGTAACAAATGTTTATAAAGTAATTTTGTGCCTGAAGAATCAGTGTGAAACTGTGTGAAAGCACTGGTAATTCTGAAGGGGAGACAATGCATGGGGCTTTCTGCTTTGAATTTGGAAGTGTGTGTGCTACTTTCATTATACACTTATATATGAATCTTGTAAATACACTGATGAGAGTGATGAGAAGCTGCTTCATTATTTTGGATGCTCACTCAAAATATTTTATTTCTTTCAGAGACTTGAAGATAGAAAATCTGTTGCTAGATGAAGACAACAATATCAAGCTTATTGGTATGAAACCAGTTTGGCAATTCCAGTAATTAAAATTGGTAGTTTTATAAAGAGAGTTTTTGAGACTCATAGTCCTCCATGTGACAACTGCTAATGTTGCTGCAGAGAGGAGCTGAGAGAGTATAGATAGCAATCAAGCTGTTCCTGACAGCATCTTGTGAAAAAAATGTTCCAAATAATTCTACTTTAACTGGGTATGGGAATAATCCTACATCTTTTAGCCAACAGCTTTCACATTCAAATTAGGAACTTTGTAAAGAATTAAAGAATTGACAGCAGAGAAGTAATTTAGTTTATTATCCTGATATTTTCATATTTACTAAGGATTGGATTCTGCCCCCATATGCATGTATGTTCTTTGAAGTTGTGGGAGTTGCACACATTTTTAGCAGCTGGCAAAATTTGGTCCTGTATTTATACTTGTTAAATTTGCTTCCAGCACCCAATATGAATTTGGTTTAGAGGGCTGTTAAAAAATAAAAAAGATCAATGATAGAGTCTTGATTGTATTTGGGTATCAGTTGTAAGCAGTGCTTGATTCATTCAAGTTGTGCTGACATTTTAGATTAATCATTGGTGGGTATAGTCTCTCACTGCCTTTATGTAGCTCCCATTTATGTTAATGTGGGCATTGAAAAGAAAATACTCCCTTCATAAAATAACCCCCAAACATCTGTTTATATTTATCTCCATGCCTACACTTGCCAACAGCAGTATCTGTGGTTACAGACTTAAAAACTCGACTTTCTTTCTTCAAAGGGTTTCATGATCTGAAAAGCAATGAAAAACACTTAACATTCAGGTCAAATGGACATTCACTGTAACCTATAAAGCACATGCATCCCCAGACAAACAAGAGGAGGGTGGTTAATGAAATATGAAATATTCTAAGTTTACTTAGGGAATTCAGTCTATGGAAATATTACCCCGACTTCTAGTCATTACTCTGTAGTGGATCAACCAACTCTGGAAAAACAATAGCAAGAGAACTCTGCATTACCTCAGCTTTGGGTCAAGAGGATACCGATATGTTACCATGAATCATTCATCAGTAATGATGGATACCACCCATTATCTTGATTTAGCAGATAAGTGAGACCAGATGGCTTGCAACAGTCCTGTATGAACATCTGATAGATATGAAGAATTTCTATAACTTTCCCATTTTTGGATGTTTGATTGCACAACAGTATGTGAACTTGACATCCAGGCCCAGACCTAATCAGATGATACACGTACAATCAATACTCACATGCCAAAAAAATGACTTCAGGACTGTTCTGCAGTTTCATTTGCTTTGGTTGCATATAAAGGTCTCCTCACAGTGGGTGGTGTGGGAAGAATAGAGAAAAGAGACAGTTCGATCATCTGTAGCCTCGCTAGCATTGAAATAAATTGTCCTCAGGTCTGCAGCCTGATGTTTTAACTAAAGCAGATTGTACAGTATGTACAATTAGTATGTGTTTTAAAACAAAGCAATTAAATACCATCATCCAACTGGGTATGTAACAGAAAAATAAAGGTTGCTTTTTATTTACAGTAAAACTACTACTAAAAACCAGATTAATATCACAGTTAGCTCATGCCATGTCTCACTAGTGATGCTGGTGATCTCTGGTTGTTCACCCTGAAGAAGCAGTGCCCCCGTTCTTTGTGCTCTTGTCTGCTGTGATCATGGGGAAAACAGGAGCAGGGGCTGCAGAAACTGGCCTCAGGTCCCTGGGCAACCTCTCCTCACTAACACCTCTTTTCCAGGTGTAGCAGAAATAGTACTTGAGCTGCTGTGCAGTTTTCCATTGCCACCAGAGTTTGCTAGGACAAGGAAGATTTTTCCAACACCCATCTCTGGCTGGTGGAATAGACCAGACAATTTATAGATCAGCTAATTTACTCCTCTTCCTCCTCCATGCCTGTTCCCTCAGTCAGCTCATTCAGTGCTTAATACAATATTTTATGTAATCTGTCTTTCTACAAATGTGATGGATCAGTTGTGTCATCACGTAGTCCTGCCCAGGAAGTTAATCTAGGAAGGTTCTTCAAGAGTGAAGAACATTTTTTTTGTCATTATGTGCTACTTTTCATTCTTGGGAGAAGAGACTTCAAGCTACAAAACCAGCTGACATTAACTGCTTTGGGATAGGAGCTTTGTCTCTGTGTCTTGTGCAGCAGCAAACTCACTAATACCTAAAAAAAAAAATAAAATTTTAATCTTGTAGTAACTGTGGAATGAAGAAAACCCACCATGAAGGAGAAAGAGAAGGTTAAAGATTAAAAATTCACCATGAAGTGACATTGAAAGTCCCTGCTCCCTTCAGTCCCTTTCTTCACCCATATACTTAATGGCATCTTGCTTTCGTTACTCTTTTTAGCTACATTACAAGGCAATTTATAGTATGTTCTGAGATAGTATTCTTAGGAAAATTCCCTTTGCTGTGTTAAGTGGACTTATTAGCTGTCTGTTAAGTCTCAAATCTAAGAACATCAGGATCGGAAACACTGGAAATAATTCACCTCTCTTCATCTGCCAGCCTGGGGTGGTAGGTGTCTGAGAAAGATGCCATCAAAAACACAAGCCATGTGAAGTCCTTGGTGTCCTGCTCAAGGACCTATGGCAGCAAAAGGACCCTGCCACTACGTACCTCTGCTGAGTTCTGTGGAGCTCTGCTGGTCAGACTTGTCCATAAGCAATACCCATATATCCACAGGAGAGATCAATATATCCCTAGCTTACTGTTGATTTCCTAGAGGTATTAAAATGAGTGGTGTAATGTGACAGTTTGGTAGTAAAAGCAGTGGAGGTGGTGGAGTTCTCATGTCATAGTATTTACTCTGGAAAACTGTGTGTGGCCTTTGATCTGAAATCTGTAATTAGTTTGGCTTATGAAAGGAAGCCCGAGACAGAGGCAGGAGTGGCAGTGAAATCATCAGTGCTAGTGGCAATGCTGTTCTTTTAAAGATCAGCTGTGCATCCTTCATAAAAATCACACTGTGATTATGATGCACTGCCACGGTGCTAATAATGATATTCCCATTTCTTTAGTGATAAAATCCCTGCCCTGAATAAATACATTCTTTATTTCAACAGGCACTAGAGAAAGAGTATACCAGCCTAGATTAAATGAATGGGCTGAAAAAAGTGAGTAAGGCATGTATAGTTTAAGCAAATAAAGTAACGAAAACCTACACTAGGCTATACCTCCACTGATAATGTTAAAGGGATGCTGATTTACACCATCTCAGAATATGACTCTTATATACTTTGATTGTAAAACATATTACAGTGATGTAATTTAGAAGTGGTATGACACAGTAGGGTAAAGGCCATAAATGATACTGTGTAGAGATACTGTTTCTAGGAGTTTGAAAAAGTATTTTACAGTTAACTCATCTCAGTCCATAGCTAATAAATACATTAAGTAAATGGATCCTCAGCAGTATTTGTGTAAGCCTGAGGGGTAGTACACATCTAGCAGAGTTGATTAAGCAGCGTCCAGAGACGGTTGTTTTCCATCAGAGACAAGGAAACTGTCTTAATCCTCCTTTCAGTTTTGACAGCGTTCTCCAGCAAAACCCTTTTGAACCTCTTTAGATGTTAAATATGATGACTCTTGTCTCTCTTGTGCCTTTCTCATTCTCAGAGGTGCAGCCAGTCTAATGGAAAGCCTTGTGCAGTCAGGCAGGCACTTGAGCTCACAAAGTCATCTTTATAACTGCATCTCTTTATAAGCATTATTATTATTTTTTCTCCTGATTTTGTAAGAGAACAAGGCTTATGAACAAGACCTCCCTGTCAGGGTGCTTCTAATACCTCGAGGAACTCTTGTCTGATTTCAGCCAAATTTAATATGGGGTAAAAGCTAAAGGACAGGCCATAACTTAAACCCATATGCAAATAAACATGCAGGTAAGGGAGAGAGGCCCAAATTCATGGCTCTGTGAAGAGGGACTATTGTATGGGCTCAGCAGTTGCCTGCTACATTCAGCCTGCAAGCTGTGATGCTTTTAGCTGAGACAGGCAGGTGGGTAGCACATCCAGGAAGCTGCTGTTTTACAAGATACATGGATGCAAAACACAAGCCTATAGGAAGAAGATTCAGTGATCTTCTCCTGACAGCCTTGTTTTCCTTTTAAATACACATGCATTCGGCAATTCTAAGAAGGTTCGATAAAAAAAAAAAGGGAACAAAATAAATGCCAGTCTTCATAATAGCAGTATTTTTGTTGTTGCAGCTGTCATCAGTAACAAGTTATTAATAAATGTGAACCTCTTTGTGACCTCTCTAGATCCTCTGTTCCTTGATCTGTTTCCCTGCAGCAAAGGCTGGTCTCCCAGCCTGTCAGCTTTGCCCATGTCATACTCCTCCTTGCAAGCTTGTGTTCCGTCTTCCCTTTATCACGTGAAGTTGTTTGTCTTCACTTCCAAGACCCTCTGCAATCTCTCCTCACCTTCCCACTTTGTCTCTTAGGCTGTGGTTTCAGAATTGCTTTCTCCCAGGCCAAGTATGGGCTACCACTAGACAGGGTGGGCTTGCACGTTGTTCTGCTGCTGATGCAACTCTGTCTGCCTTTCTTTTCTTGCTTAGTGGTTTAATTTTTAAAACCCTTACTTAAATTCAGCTCAGCCTGCGGCCATATCAGCACTGGAGCAGATGAGGGAGACTGCAGGAACACCCTTCTTGTCACAAGCCAGGACTTGGGTTGGCTGAGAGTACTTGGGAAACTGCATCCTCCTTCAGTGCAGAGAGGCTGCTTCTTGCCTCCAGTCAACTTGTGGTGCCAGCCTTTGCCACTCCCTTGTTACTAGTGCCAGCAAAAGAGCATCAGATACACCCAGGGGCCAGAAATACAGTAGTTTAGGGCAGAAGTTGGGGAGGGGGGAGCCAAATCAACAAATTCCTACTATTTCTCTGAGATCTCCCTGTTTGTTTCAGAGCTGAAATGCTGACTCTGCAACCCTGTGTGTTTGTGCAGTGCCATCATAGTCCCAGAAAGCAACTCCCTCACCTTATACCTGGTAGCTCATTTACATGATCTAGAAGAAAATGTTGAGGAAGTCCCACTTAAACTTGGCCTCTACATAACATAGTTGCAGCAGTATGGAATCCACAGCAGCCCAAGGTGGCTTTCTGCCATTTGTTCCAGTTCCCAGTGAAATGTAGTTGTTTTGTGTATGAAATCGATAAGTGTGCATGTTCTAAGACTTTTTATTGTTTATGAAAGTCTCTGTTTATTTAGCACCTCAGGGAAAAAAATACACAATTTTTGCTTGTGGGTGATTTTTTCTTAGGCAGTTCATTGCTTAGCTTTTGGGAAAAAAAGGTGCTTTTCTCTTTTACTTTGTGTTCTAGCATAGTTTTACTGTGCCTGTCTCTTTCATAACTCTGTCTCTGTGCCTTTCACAGACTTTGGATTGAGCAACTGTGCCGGCATCTTGGGTTATTCTGATCCATTCAGCACCCAGTGTGGGAGCCCAGCATATGCGGCCCCTGAACTTCTGGCAAGGAAAAAATATGGGCCCAAAATAGACGTCTGGTCCATGTGAGTTACTTCTCTAGTTTATAATTGCTCTTTCTGTCAATGTTACCCACGGCTTAAATGGGAAACGTTGTTCATGTGTTTGGCTACTCTGAGCAAGAAAATCTGTTTAATTAGTATGACTCTGTGAACTAAATTGCACAGATATCTTGTTTTGGAATAGATCTTTACCTACTTACATAGAGATCGCTGGAATATATAGCATGGAGAGATTGTGGTAAAGCACAGCTATTGGTCAGTGGTGTTCACACACAGAGGAAGATATGGCTCTGGCACAAGAGGACCAACAGTTGTTTTTTTTAGTTTTCCCTGAAGGATCCTCAGGCATTCACATGGACTCTGTGCACTATCCACAGTCAAATACCAACAAGAAATGTGAAATAGAGTCAGGTCATTGCTTTGGAAGCACAGTTGGTGAAGGTGAAATAAAAATTGCCAGAAAACATGTGAGCCTTTGTGAGCATACTAGTGTTCAGGCATAAGAACTTGCAGAAGTCCTTGGTGCCAGAGGAGGCCAGAAAGATGCTTTGGAGTCGGTTAGTTTTTCTGCAGTACTGGTTTAGATTGTGCAGCCCCCACTACCCTCCTTTTGGCCGTGGACATGGTGTCAGTTATCCTTGTCAATCCAGAAGAGGAATTTGGTGGATTTTTAGCTTTTGCTTTAGTATCAATAGATTTTCCATCACTGAGTGGCATAATAACATTTGAATACATTTCAGTGAATTAACAGAATTATGACAATTCCCAGGTTGAAGTATTTGGAATGCTTGGAAAATGTAAAGTACAGTGTAAGTACTACTAGTGCTGAGAAATAGTGGCTGTAGTCTATATATGAGACTAGAACCTGGGTCAAATTCATCTCTGTTTTTCCAGTGTGTACTCTATTGCTCCACAAGGCTCTTTAGAACTTCCCTTATTGAAGCCTCATTTGCATTCTGTCCTCCAAGGAGACCCACAGCTAAATCATTATATGGATACTGAATTTCTCACTCCAGCGGTGGGCCATCTGTCTACATCAAGACTGAGAGTACCAGTCCTGAGGAACACAGGCAAACAGAGTACAGTCATTCTTGTAAAACATTTAAACTTCTCCAGGAATAATGTCTTGCTCCTTTTTTTAATAAAAGAAAGACAATGTGGTTAACTCCTATCCTTCCTTTTAGCTGAACAAATGATGTCTGTCATCATGGTTTGTGATAGCACACCCTTGTAGTTTCTTTCTGCTCACATGCATGTATTCAGCAGGCTGTGGAAACAAATTTCCAAAAGGGAGGAACTCTACTCAAACTGAATTTAAAGTCCTTTTAAGAGGAAAAAGAACAAGAGTGCCCAACCCACTTGTCATTGCTGACTTTGCTGGGCATAAACAAGCAGTAAGTTTTCTGGTCTAAAAAATGTGATTATTCACACTTGATCTTTGGGGTGCACCAGAGGCCATGGAGGTCACCTTTGGATGCTGAACCAGAACCTCTGATGTCCTGTTTGGTGCAGGCAGTAATTCCACACCCAGGGCAGCACCAGGACAAAGCCTCCGAAAGCAGCATGTCTATGCAGCCTGAGGAGAGACTTAACTGTGGTGAGGCATTTAGCTGAAGAGTTTCCAAGAGAGCTGGACTTAGTTCTGTGGTTCTCAGCTTGCGTCCTACACATGGTGTGACCCTCCATGAGCAAAAATCTGGGTATTCTTCCCCAAATCATTGTGTGAGAGAAGAGAGAGCTTTCTTAAGGTCTTTTTTAATAGCTGCCAGACATAAAAGATGAAGTACAGTCACTAAAACCTAAGCCTAACTTTTTCCTTGTTCCTGCTCATTTTGGTTTCTCTTTCTCTCTGTTTTCTTTCAGTGGGGTGAACATGTATGCAATGTTAACTGGAACATTACCTTTTACTGTGGAGCCGTTCAGCTTGAGAGCTTTATATCAGAAAATGGTGGACAAAGAAATGAATCCTTTTCCCACCCAGCTCTCTACAGGTAGTCAAGGGGGTGTGGTGGGACTTGTTCTGATCCAGCTGAACCATTGCATTAAATTCTAAAGTGTGAGTCATGCTACCAATATGGCACTCTAATAGTGAAAAATACTGGGTTTTTTTCATTTTAGCCTGCAAAAGATCTGTGGGAGTTGCTGTAGTATAACTCCTTTTGCTTTGACTTCTGTATGTAAGCTGGAGAAGTGCCAAATTGTGCTGAATATGAGAGAAGAACAAACCTGTGAAAATCTGTGAAATTGCTTTTCTGGAGTAGTTGGTCAGTTTTGCAAGCTCAGGTGATTTTTAGCATGGGGTATGGGTGCATGAACACATTACTTTGAAATAACAGATTCCTGGGCATTATCATGACTAGAATTGAGTGATAAGCTACCTCAAATGACATCACATTTATTATGGAATAATGACATACACAGAGAAGATTATTCTGGGGCAGTGACCTGTGATAACCTTTGTGTATTCACAAAATGCAAAATTGTTGAGGTATTAGTATTAGAAATATTAATTCCTGCTTTAAACCCATGTCACTAGGCAACAGAATCATTTTTCAGCTTATAGCAAGACCGTTGTCAGCGTTTGGAACAAACTCTGTTTTGTAGCTGGGTTTTATTTTTGTATGATAAATTTGTTGTTCATGGAGAGCTTCTGTTCTCCTCATCTGTCAGCCTGTTTACAAGGGACATTCAATAAAATTAAAAGACTGCAAATGGAAAAAGAGCATACATTTTCACTCAGTACATTAAAGACGGCAACCATTGTTACGAGGTATAAGGAAAGGCCCTTGAAAGTTGTGTCACAAGGTGAATTCTCCAACTACAGATTTACCTGCATGTGGAAGAGGTAGGTAGATTCGTAGATTCATAGATTAGGTAGGTAGTTAAGGATTTTCTCACACAGGTTATCCATGGATCAAGTGGAGTATGTTCCTTGTTCACTCAGCATCTGTATGCAGTACACTTCTAGTGCCAGCAGCTCGTATTGCTGCATGTTGTAAAGTGGTAGGTTTACAAGGGAGCTGGGATGCTGCAAGTCTTGCCATCTATTTGATATCACTAGTGTGTTTGGTATTTCCATTCTGGAGACTTCCCATTAGGATTCAGTTGCACAAAATGCCTATTTTAATGTTCTAGCACACCCTTTAAAGCCCCACTGAGTAAATTAAAAGGAAGATTATACTAATTGCTGTGTGCTGTACTGATCTAGATGCCAAATCCTGCATCAATTGCAAAGATACTCCTGTATTCAGGGACTTGCATGTCATAGTAAACATTTTCCAAGTTTGGCAAAAAATTTACCACACTTACTAGGCTTTTACCAATAAAGAACATGATGGCTGTGTGGTGTCTTCAAACCAATGAACTGTTTTCCCAGTCATTGTTTTCTTTCAGTTCTCTTTAAGTGGGAGATTCCACTGATTCCACTGGGACAACTCGTGTGTTAAAAGGCTGATAAAAGGCCTGTAGAAGACCACACTCGTCATAGCAAAAACGATACTACTTTTGACAGGTTTTATTTTACTGTTTCATTCATCCTACCATTTTATAATGGAGATCACTTTTCCCCCCCACAAATGCATCTCTGTAGCATTTGTAGCTCACTGAGACTATGGTCTCAGTGAAAACTGTATTTTGTTTATTCTGTGAGAACTGTAGCAGCTTGAACTTTTGGAGATAATGGCAACTTAATGGATTAGCTTTAAACATGTTAACCTTTACTCAGTGTGAACAAAGGCGTACACATCAGTCTTTCATCTAAGGCAGCTGCTGCCTTGCACATTCACTGCTGTGGCAAACTGTGATTTAAGATGACATTTTTTCTTGCCACAGTTAGGCTTTGGGTCAGTAGGTAGGAACTCAGCTTCTCTGCTCTGTACGCTGTTGTGCATCTTAGGGTTAAGGATCTTTCTCTTGAATTGGGTTTTCTTTTTCTGTACACTCACATCCAGAGGAAAGATTTTTTGCAGGAGTCTGTTCTGCTTGTTCAGTATGTTGTCTTTAAATATTTGATTTCACAGTTACTGAACACACAATCCCATTGTAAAAGTAGCCAGTCTTATCACTAAGCAAGAGTATATTTTATTTGTGTTAGTTAAAATGTTGGGTCACCATGAGCACCGAAAGCAACTATGTGGCAACAGGGAAAACTTGGAGTTAGTGTTTGGCTTTCCCATTTAGGAAACCATTTTTCATTCATTAAGTTTCTTAAACAACACGACTATCTGGTTATTGATTTTAGGTGGGCAGAGTACAATTGCTCAGGAAGTTGGAATTCACCTTGCACACATTCCTTCTTTTTCCCCTCAGTTTACTGCTTCTGTATGCTTATGATCTTCCTTGTGGAACAGAGAAATGGAGATCAGAAGAAAAACCATCATCTATCCATGCCTGTAGTTTGGAGGAGGGGTTTTTTTAGGTGGAGTTCACTCATGGCTTGTGAAATGATCTCATTGCATTTCCTCCAGCTGGTTTTGTAAGCAATGCTTACGAAATACCTAATTATAATCAGGCACATCCTCACAGTATGAACAAGACACTAAGTTGGTTTCATTCATGATGAAGAACATGAAGACAAAAGAGGTCATCCCCACCTGAAGCGTGCTCTGCTTCTGGTTGTCATTGAGCTCGGTGCGCTCAAGGAATGTAGTTTTTCATGATGCTGGTCTCTCATTTATCAAAAGAACAAAATCTGCCCCAAAATAAGACCATGGGAACAAAATTCCACTAATCAGATTAGTGCTGTCCTTGGCCTTGTCATAAGCAAGACCTCATGTAATTAGGCCCTGGTGGAGTGGTTCACAGTGCCTGTTGTTCACCAGCTTACTTGGGGTAGCAGGAAAAATGACATCAGATGCAGTAGGTTCAAAAATTGCTTGAGCAGCACTGTGTTTGCTCCCTAGGGAACTAATTTTGCTGTCCCACAACCACATGGCTAACTGGAAAAGGCTTCAGCCAAGGTGGTGTTACTCATCTCTGTTGCCCATGTCCAGCTAGTCAGGGATCCTCTTGAGGTGGGAGATCTTCTCTCCAGAATGAGTTTCTTCTGGTCTGGATCTGTTGGTCTTTATGGTGCTTCACAAGCTTCATTTAATTAGTCTGTCTTTTGTCAAGGGGTTAAAGATAAGTAGGATTTTTAAGGAGACATTAGGTGATTTGGGGACCAAGGGTGGTGGTGATGGAGGAGAAGGTTGTTGGTTTGCCGAGGGGTTATTTGTTTTTCTCTGAACCCATGGGATACATGCAGTTTCTAGCATAGAGATGAGGGAAGTACTGGAGAGAGAGGAGATAAAGTAGAGGAACAAGGGGTTTGTTGTTTGCCATAATAGGAGGTTCTGTGCTCAAGAGATGTGACTGGGGGCACTTAGAGCACATGGAGAGCAACCACAGCATTAACCTCCAGCAGGTTTATGAACTTGGATATAGGCTTTGCCTGCTGCTTCAGCGATATTGCTGTTGTAGAAGAATAACAAAAATGCTGGGAAAAATTTAAACAAATTATTTCACATAAATCAGTGATTTGTGAAGAGAGAGCTTAGAAAAAAAAAACTAGCTGAACTGGTAAATATATAATCAAAACTGTCTCACTTCCACATAGAAGCTTCCTGATGGTAGGTCTGCTTTGAAACAGATAGCCTCCCAAGGTCCTCTCCAGCTGATAGTTGAGTTTTGCAGGATTTTGAAAGCTGAGGTTACAGAAGCTGTTAGGAGTTGACACCTGTCAAGGGTTAGGACTGGGCCGACCATTACATGAGTGACAGATGCTCACTATTAAAACTCCTCTGTCTTCCCAAAGGGAAGAGAAAGGGAATAAGGGAGAGAGGCTTATGGAATTGGAAAAGAAAACTAAACCAGCTTTAATGAAAAATAGTAAAAATAAAATGAAATATATACAAATATCTAAAAAACCAATATTGAATCTAACTCCTCAATGGCAATTGCATCACCACTACCACTGATAGTCCTAGACTGGACTCAGCAGCAGGCAGGAACCAGATTCAGGAGGTGGATTCTGGAATTGGATTCAGGAACTCATGGATCAGGATCCAAGGCAGAATTGACAGAGTCCTCCTTGGATGTTGATTGTTGAAGAAGAGAGCTTGACATTCATGAAGCCTTAGCTTTATACTGAATGTGACAAATGAGGAGTGGAAATATCTAGTTGATCAGTTTAGGGTCACCTGAACTCTCTGCTCTTCCCTGCAGGTACAGCCTTTTACTCTGCACCCCACTATGTGGTAGAAGAGGTTTAGCAGTGACCTTGGTCTGCATACTAACACTTCGTAGTAACTCTAAACATCAGACATTATCACTACTGGAAGCAGACACATCCCAGAGGACATCTTGCTATGCCCCAGTGGTCCTGTACTGTCACTGCCTAGAGCACCTGCACTAGTAAGGAAACAAATAATATGCTCAAGAGAGTGTAGGAGGGAAACTGCAGCTCTGCTGTGGAGGAAGGTGGAAAAAAAGCCCCCAAGGTGCTCCTGTCCATCTGACCTGGAGAAAACTGTGCTGCAACTACCACTTCTGCGTCTTGCTTTCCATTTACTTCATTTGGGACTCATTTGGCATTTTCTTGCTTGGCTGTATCTCCTCTACAAAATCATTCCAGTCTTGATTTTCCCAGAAATACGTTTCTTTATCTTCCATGCAGGGAACTATAGAGGACATCGTTAACTCTTTACTGTCTTGTAGCTGTTAAACTGAATCTAGTCTTCATAATTTGAGGAATAAAGACCAGATCTAATTAAACAGGGTTTATTTTCAGCTCAGATAGGCACATCTTGTGAGTCTTTAAGAAAGTCACTTGATTTCATTAATCCTAACCACAGAAGAAATACATGACTTAAAAATATCAGAAAAGCACTTTTGAGGGTTTTTGCAAGAAACTCCTGAGGGATGGTTGAATGTCACTGAAAGTAGAAAATTCAGTATCCAAAAACAGAACGAAGCTCATTAATTTTACTGTACTCTTTTAATTTGGCTAAAACCTCGTGCAACTGATTGTTGGTTGGATGGAAGCCAGGAGAGAATGTGACCTTATAATGTCAAAGGGAGCCCAATTCTCCATGTCTTCCCTCCCAGCTCTGCTCCTCTCCACTTGCTCCCAGTCCATCTCCTTCTACTTTAAAAAGATTGAGTGATTTGCCGCTGACCTGACTCCAGCCACTTATTCTCATAGAAAAATTTTTGGCTAACCTGCTTGGAAACGTCAGACAAGCTCTGAAACAAAAGGTGCTTTTTCTCCTCCCCTTTATGACTCCATAAATCATTGTGACTATAAATGATTGTTTATTTTACTTACTAATCCCTTATCAGTTTTTCCTTTTTATCAAGGACATTAGAGCATACCGTAAGGAATGGTTTAGTTTCCTTTTTAGTATATGCTTGGTCAGGCTACACACCTGTAGCTAACTACTGTGTTAAGTCATAAAGCAGATGATAATAGGTTTTGGGGTTCTTTCTTGATGTCTTCACAGCGGCTGTGAATTTTCTGCGATCTCTACTAGAGCCAGATCCTGCAAAGAGACCAAACATCCAACAGGCACTTGCAAATCGATGGCTTAATGAGAATTACCCTGGAAGAGCACCACCTAATGTCACATATCCAAACAGGTACTGTGCAAGAGTGCAGAAAGCCTGCCAGGGTGTGTATAGATTATATATGTTAAATTGTGAACAACGCTGATGTTTCAGTTCCATTCACATGACAGCATCCAAGTACATTTTCTGGGATTGCTTCTGTGACTCCATCCTAAGAACTGTTAGGATTGGCCATTGAATATGTCTGGCTTGAAATGGTCAAACCCAATACCTTAAATCAGGAGCTGGCATACAGTGCATTATTTGCAGGGTGGTCTGGGGTGCAGGCCATGTGGTTAACTGGCTCCAGACCTTGGAAGATGTGAGACAGGTAGTTCTGATCTTCTTGTTTCTCAATAAAAGCCAAGCTACTTTTCCAGTAGAGGCTATGCTGATTTGTGGTAGATACTGTGAGGTTCTGTGGATTAAGTAAATATGGAAGCCATGGTGAGAAAGGTCAGAGTTAAATGATCTTGTTTTGTTGGTTGTTGATTTTGAATACCTGTGCAGTGCTGAATGCGTGACTGAATACAGAGAACTAATCTCATGGCCAGTCAAACATCCATCTAGGGAAGAAGAAAAGAGAAAGAAAGAGGCTTGTTGTCCACTTTGACTAGAGGTAGTCTTGCTTGGATTTAACCATCTACAGTGTAGAGCTGACACATAAGCCAGCCAGCCTGGGCTCTCTTTACGGTCGATGGAGAGAAATAAGGACACTTTTTACTGAATGACTCATCTGGCTTCTTTTTGATTCTTCAGTAGGATGACTTTGTGCCCAGGAGATCTGAGTTCCTCTTCAGTGACTGTAAATGGAGCCTCAGGCAACTTACTTACAAATATATGTCTATATTTGATCAGATAAAACTTCTTTCCTGTATCAAAGCCCTCCAGCTGTGTCTCATACACAATGTAGTAGCTGCAGAGGATTCGCTGCAGGAGTTACTAGCTTGTAGGCCAAGTTCCTTAGTAACACTGAGGCAAAGACAGCAACTTAAACCATATATTAGTTCTTAAAATTTGATAGTGGCCCAAAATTTCTGTCCTAACTTGCTAAGAGGAGAGTCCCTAAGTGAAGATCCTACCCTCTCCCCTGCAGTTTACGCAATTGCCAGAAACTTGATGTAGTGTATGCCTTGGAGTATGATGACTTACTTCTGTGTGAATATCTGAACCACTGTCCTCCACACCCAAAAATGATTAGATATTCAGCAACTAGACCATCAAATCAGTTTGAGTCTTGGATCTTGGGACAGTCTTCAGGAATTTTTAGAGATCTTTCCCTTTGATGTTGCTGTTGGGTAGTTTATGAGTCACAGCCTGCACTGTCTGGACTCCCACCTGAGTCACCTCCCTTTTACCTCTGCATTGACAAGGAACAGAGCTGCCCTAATTCAGCAGCAAGTATTTCCCTTCCAGGGGTAGTGTCTTAACTTTCAAGTACTGCGTTGTGGAGAATCACTGTGACTATGGTGTTCTTTGACCCAAGGAGAGTAACAAGTCTCCTGCTTTCAAAATGTGGTTGGATAGATATTGAACAGCTTGGATGCCTGGAGGCATTGCTAGAACCATCCAGTAAAACAAGGAGGGCAAATGTGAGGCCAGCTGCCTGTAATCCCCAGAGCTACGTGGACAGAATATAAAGATGACCTTTACAAACAATTGTTTCACAAGGAATGAGGAGGAGAACGAGCAGATCCACTAGCTTGACATTACTGCCCCAAATTTAAAGGCAGTTGAGTTAATTTGCGTAGTATGCTGTCCAACAAAAGGAAATCTCAGTGTCTGTGGTACATTGGACTGTGCTGAAGTATGATACATATGAACATTGTATGGTAAAGAAAGGGAAAACAAGTGTAAACTGACTGAGTCGTTAAGCTAATGAAATCACTGTCATAATGAGTCTATCAATCCAATAAATGTGACATCTGTTAAGTGAATTTAAGTGTAACTGAGAGCTGTATGGGTAATTTAATTCTCTTGCTGTATGTTTCTTATCTGCAAAAAAGAGGTAGAAAGACAGAAATAGGGTTTGAATGTGCTTTCACAATTCTTTTGCATTTGTAGGTACATTTTAATGCTTTCACTTTTTAATTCCCAGCTTGAAGTTGTCAGGCTTTAGTCAGGTTGTGGTGGAAGCATCCCTTCTAGAGTTTGCACATTGGTGCAGTTAGGTAGGTAACAGAAGAGGCCAGCCTCTGTTACACAGAATAGCTGTGCAAGGTTTTTTTGTTTGTGGAATGCCCATTAATCATTCTCTCCTAAAGGCAAGAGAATCAAATGGAGGAACAGAAGAAAGTGCAATGCTGAACTATAAAGGGGACATATATTTGTTCATGTATATATGGTGATGATAGTAATCCTTTCCTATAATAAGCACTTTTAAAGAGAACATCAATGTGGAATGCTATGTTTTGCTATTAAAAAAACCCAAACAAACAACAAACAA
Organism: Bucco capensis; assembly: GCA_013396975.1. NCBI lineage: Eukaryota > Metazoa > Chordata > Aves > Piciformes > Bucconidae > Bucco > Bucco capensis. Next base: position 354,043 of record VWZO01008842.1, on the reverse strand, counting down.
TACCAAAACAGTTACTTTCTTTCTGATTGTGCTGCTTTTCTCATATTTGGTCTGAAAACAAAAGAAAGGTAGATACTCCTTCGATCTGAACCCAGATATTATGTGAAGCTGTAAAGGATAAAGGCCATGCACTTTCACTTCAGTTTTTGGATAATATTTCTTCAGTTTAATTGGTTGATGCCCCAAGCTTCACCTACCTAGACTTTGTCATACTGGAGCCTTATACGGAAAATACTCTGTAAGTCTGAAATATTTGGACATCGCCTGACTCATTTTGAGCTTGTCACAGAAAGTACCACCAGAGTCAGCTTCAGTAGAGTTTATCCCAAGTTTCTGTTAATGTGCAGATGTGGGTAAGATGTTGTCATGGTTTAGACCCATCTGGTAACTGAGCCCTACACAGCCGCTCACACACTGTCCTCTCCACCTCCAGTGGAATGGGAAGGAAAACAGGGAGAAAAAGGCAAACCCTGTGGGTTGAGATAAGGAGAGTTTAATAGAACAACACAAAGAGTGAAGAAACAACAGTAATAACAGTGATACTAATGAAATAGTAAACAGAGTGATGTAAAACACTGTACTGACCATGATGACCCAACTGGTCCACCTGATCCTGCCCCACTATGGCCAAACCCCCTGCGCCTGCCAGTCCAGCCCTCCCCTGATACAGCAGACATGACATCAGTATGGTATCAAATACCCATTGTCTGGTTCAGTTGGCTATCTTGGCTATAGCCTCTCCTAGTTTCTTGTGAAAAAAATTGACCCTATCCTAGCCAAACCCAGGACAGATATATTAAAATAGTTCTGGAAAATCTACTACTGCATTTGCAAAGAATCACTTCTTTTCTTAACACAAGCAAGAAGCTGTAGTTTGTTCTTGTGGTACTCTTCCACCATTTTGAGGGTTACAGTCATTGTTCCCAAAGCAGGAACATGTTAGGAAAGGAGAGAGAATGGAGATAAAGTGGAAGAACAGCAGAAATTGCATTTTCAGGATAATATCCTCCTAGGCTTTTTATATACTTTCTTTATTAAATAAATCCCCCAAAGGCAAGCAAAAATTTCCCATTTTGCTGAACACTCCAAGTAGAAATTGCTTGAATTTCTTCTGCTGTCCAGGTGCTTTAATGTGCAATGGCCAAGATAAGTTTTGCTTTTGAACTAAAAAAAAAACCCTTCAAGCATTCCATAGCCACAGAACAAATGTTAATAAGCAGGCTGAGTAAAGGAAACAAGTTATTTGAGGTTTTCCAGACTGTGTTTTACATCATCTCTAAGTCCTCTACATGGGACTCAGACTGCTGTCCAGGCATTCCTTGCATCACAGGTGCACAGGACAGAGGGACAGCAGGGCAGGAAGGGAAAAGGAGGACAATGCTCCTTTTAAAGGAGGAAAGCAGGTTGTGAAAAAGCTCACAACCTAAGCTCCCTTAAGACACTGTAGCCAGATATTAGGCTTCGTATTGGAAGCAAGGCATATCCTTTAGAAACCAAATGAAACCCAGCATTTCTTTGGAGATGGATGGGAGTTGACGGGTACATCTGGGAAACTGGCCAGCACATTTAGAGGTCTAAATAGGAGCAGAGTTCTTTGGAAAATCTGGTTTTAACTTAGCCTGAGAAGATACTTTGTCATTTCCACAAGGCTGCTCTGCTCCATTTCTTGCCTTGGAGGAGTCTGCAACAGACTTTCTAGAAGAGCGCATACATAAACATGTCTTGTGCTTTTGCTTCTAACTGGCATGGGTATAGTGGCAGTTTTACTGTTTTAAGAGCTGCTGTAATAGCCCTCCTTGTACATTCCTTTTCTCCAGTATGAAATTCCCAGCTAATTAGTGTATGAATATTGTGCAACAGGTAAGGACTGAAGCTAAATGCAGTTATGCTTGATTACAAGGAAAGGGTCATTTCAGAAAGCCAAGTGTAGCTCCCTCAGTTGGATTTTACCTCTTTTCCTTCAAAACCAGCCAGACAATCTTGCCTGGTGAGATATAGGCTAACCAACAACTGTGTCCTGAGCATCACAGTTCCATTTTGCATCAGGATAGGGCATGGTGGGGAGAGTCCTGTTCATTCAGCTATCACAGCTTCCCATGGTGCCCATGATCCCTGAATAGTCTGCCCTTCTCAAGGGAGTAGAGAGCTAATCACTCCCATCTTACTGAGCCTTTCAGATCTCTTCTTTACACTCTGATATGTCCCCTGTGGCTGGGAAGGCACTGTTGATGGGAGGATGGCATGGATGGTGTGCTCTATTTCTCCCCCTTTACAGGATTCACCTTGAGGACCTCAGCCAAAGCGTGCTGCTCCATATGACTGAGAAGCTTGGCTACAAGAACAGTGATGTCATCAATACTGTGCTATCAAACAGGGCAAGTCACACACTTGCCATCTACTTTCTACTTAATAAGAAGCTGGAGCGCTACTTGGCAAGTCTCAGAGTAAGTACTGCTTGATGCTGGCGCTGTGGATGAGGAGGGTTAAAAAAGTGCTGGAAGTTTCCTTGCCTGCTGATGTTTGATCTCAAGGCTTTCCTCTAGGTTTGAGGTTCTGTTTTGGGGTTGGGGTTTTTTTCCTCTAGTTTCGTAGTAGTAACCATGAAGGGGAAGTATTCCTTGCAAACTGGTAGCATCATTTCAGATAAGAATTCCCCAGGTTGCAGAGGTAATTGCTGATAGGTCTTATGTCTCACAAGTCCCTGTTTCCATAGGAGTTCCCCTCTGGCTAGGCAGTGATGCTATAGAAGGCAAACTGATGCTATGCAGAGACTTACTTGTGACTTGTGGGGTGCTGTGTATGTATAATGAGATAATTTCGCCACTTAAAATATCAATAACACAATGTAATTTGGTTTAGAAAATCAAGAGGAAGTTTAAGAGCTATTTAGAGTTTTAAAGTTTTAAGTGAAAACTTAGCTGAAAGTTTTACATGAGAAATAACACAAATATAAAGTGTCCTAATCTCCTGCTAACCTTCCTGGCATCTGAGTATGGCTTGGGCATGAGAAACACCACTGATGGGTTTGCGTAGCAACTTTCTCTATGGCACGTGTCTGCTGCCAGATGTCCTCCTCCTTTGTACATCCTGGGAAGCTGAGCTCTCAGGCCATACTTGCTGGAGTGATAGGATGGACACAGCACACAAAGAGAAGCTGCATGCTCTCTTCCCCTTGGCCTCCCCACACAGCTGCTGGTGATCTGGTGAGGATTCTTAACTCACTGAGGATCTGCAGGCTCCTACATGACGGCATAGGCAGGAGGGTGGGTTGTATGGAGTTTCCTTCTTAATGTGTTTGCTTCTTAGAGAAATTATCCCCAGCAGCCTTCTGATATGACAACGGATTCATAGTTTTTTTTTCTTCTCTCAGTTCTTTCAGCAAGCTTATTTTAATGATGATGCTATCAATGATATTTAAAGTATAATAGACCAAATTCGCTATATCTGTAAACTGATGCATCTCCACTGAATGCAAAGAGTGGACACAATCCAGAAAACACTAACTGAACATTAGTTTTCTCTAACTATCTCACATACTTTGCTTTACTGTGCTTTGTCCACAGAAGTCTGAAGGCCAGGACAATATTTGCCACAAGAACCAACTATACCACATAGAAAAATACAAGGCAAATAAAGACTCCTATGAGGTAAAGCTCATTAAGGCTTAAGTTACTTTGAAAGAAGACTGAATTTGAGGATCTTTGGTGATTGTGATTAAAGTGATGGATTTCCGAATATGTGGAGAAAAAAAAAAGTGAAATAAGTGAATATTGTTCTTTGTAAAGTGACAGCCAGGGCGACTCTCCCCAGCCGCCCAGCATTCCTAGTGTGCTTGGCCAAGCCTGACTTGACTAGCAGAAGAAAGGAAACTATTAGCACAAAACTCTGCCCAGGTTAGTATTTTTTGTTTCTTAGCAGAAGTGATGCAAAGCTAGCCCATTGCATCATGAAGGACTTTCCTTGGCCAAAGAAAAGATTTAACCAGGTTACCTTTTGCTCTGTTGGTCTCCAATCTTTTTGCATGAAAATAGAGAAGGTAGCTGGTATTAAAAGAGTACATGTAAGATACAAAGAACAATACTCTTGAAGAGTTTACCTATTTCAAAAGCTAGTCTTCAGTGCCAAACTGATGGTCTAATTGCAGAGGCAATTTGTATCATGGCTGGGTTTGTTTATTTTGAAAAGTGTTTGCAAGACAAGATGGAAATATGAGGACAAAGTACTTATTTTTTTCTTACATAAATCAAAACCTGACTTACTTAAAAGATAAGTAAGCAGTAGTAGACTCAATGAATACAATATTTCAAAACATTCTTTGACAGCTTACTGCCAGGTGTTGAAGGGCACCCTTACCCTGGGAACACAAGCAGGTACCAGGAGATGAACACTGCAGATGTCGTATGGTACATCCTCACGCTCTCTGGGCCAGCTTTCTCCAACTGCTGGTGTCACTTCTCTGTACAGTGACAGAGAGACATGGATGGCTCTGCCTGTGATGCAAACATTAACTTAGAGCATCTGTGTACCAACACTGTGCAGAGGAGTCTGCAGTAAGGGCTGGCTGTGCACCTGTGCATAGCTGAGAGGGAAATGCATGGTCTGGTTTGGTGATGGTCCTGAAATCTCTGCACCCCTAAAGGGGAACTGATGTTTGACTTCCCTAAGGGTAACTGAAGACCAGTGGCAGGTTCACCAATGACCCATGTTTGGTTTGTAGGTGTGCCTAGGGATAAAGGCTCCCTCCAAAGCTTCTGCACTCAGTTAGTCCCAGGGTAGCTATTTAGAGGATGAGGGGGTGTCATTTCTTTCTTGAAATAGTTACCTTGAGGCAATCACAATGCAGACACTGTGATAATAGTACAGCACCTTCTCTTTCTGCATGGGCATAGCTGAGTATAAAGCATGTTTTTTATTGCTTTAGCTGTATTTACCCAAGGGGATTGTGTTACGCTTGCTGTGCCAGGACAGCTACAGCAGCACACATGGGTGAATACAGATCCTGGGATGCTACTGCCTTTTGTAACTATGGTAGACATCTCTCCTAAAATGCCTTCACGGGGGTAGAAACACAGCCCTGGTAGTTTCTAGCTCGTGCCACTGGAATCTTTGGGTTCCACCAAAACTCAGGGATACATATTTTGTAATCTTAGCCAGGTTCAAGAGCTGCAGGTGGAGTCCCCATACCACCTCCCATTTCCAGAGGGGAACTGGGAAGCACTGGTCTCTCTAGTGAGGCACTGCTTAGAGTGTAGCTGCGTGTTGCCATGGGAATAGCAGGGAGAGAGCTGGTCAGCTTCAGCTTCAGCAGCCAACTGAATTTTTTCCACCTCACTCCATCGATGTGAAATATGGACTTCACCTCATGCAGAGACCTTCCTGTCAGCAGCACCACCTGCTGCTGGGGCTGGCAGCAGGGCACATAGGCAATGGTCATGCCCTGCTCCTCTTCTCCTTGAGGTTTCCTAAGCTAGGGTGGTGGGATCAGTGTGCCAAGGCTGAGAGTGCCAGGAGCTACTGTCGGTGCTAAGTAACCAGGCTGTTTTGCAGACTGATTTCATTTTAGTGCTTGGGGTGGATGGGCAGTGCAGGGAGGAGGGAGGGGAGGCAGCAGTCTGTCTCTCCATTTCTCTCTTTATGTGGAGAGGCCTTGGGTGATGAGTAGCCATCCCTTCAGTGAATGCAGGGAACCAGCACTGGGGATACCTGCTTCCTGCAGGGAAGCTAATGGGCTCACAGCTGGGGAATTTGCAGTTTTTAAGAACTTGTATCATTGTTCTACCACCCTTTTGGACACGGCCAAGGCAAATATCCTTTATCTTCCTTTCAAATCCAGTTGCTAGGACTAAGAGTAGGTGTTAGGGTCGAGGTCAGGACAGGAAATAGCAGAGCATGAGGTAATGCCAAACCTATTCAAGTATAACATAACCGGTACAACTCCTGCATTGTGTGGCAGTATGCCGTTACAAGGCTGTGCATGGTACAGCGAAGAGCAGACTTTTATACCTCCTCTGCAGGAATTCTTTTCTTTCAAAACAAAATATTATGTGTCACGTTGAGAGTTGAGGATTTTGGTCATTTCCCCTCTCACAACCATAGTCTAAGAGAAACAACGTGAGTAAGTTTTAAAAATACTTGTAAGACTATTTGCAACATTCATCCAGGGTAAACTAATTAATTTCTAACACTGGATATGTGAATTTTCTTTTTCATGTTTTAGTTGAATGGTATGACTGTGTTATCTGTGCTTACAAAATGTGACAGCAGTGGGAAGGCAAAAGTCAGGAGCACTTGGCAAGTGAGGAGTTGCAGCTTGGCTTTTGCAACATTAGTCTATAGATACTGTAGCAGTGGAACATCCTGCAGTCTGACATGCTGCAGCAACCGACATGCAAATTCTTTCTTCACATATCCAAAATAGCAGAGAGCCACTAGCAATCTTGATTATCTCCTTTAGGCTTAATATAGTCATCACTTGGTCTCAAGTACCTTTAAAAAAAGATACTTGGTAGAGCCTGGTCTCTGCTGAACTTGGCAGCAGAGTTTCAGATCCTTGAGAGGAAAGATGGTGTAGTGGACTCAAAATTTACTGTACAGCTTCCACTGGCTCTGTTGTCACAGGATGTTATTCTCACATTATTATTATTATTATTATTATTGTTATTTTTGTTGTTGTCGTCGTTATTGTTATTATTGCTATTGCTATTTCCTCCTCGTGAGTAGTGACTTTGCTCACCAAAACAATGTCTAGGACTGATCAGATGTTGTGCTGCTCCAAACACAGCTTAGGAAGGGAGGAATAAATGCTTGGTGCCAGAGGTGTTTACATCCTCTAAAGGCAAGGAGAAAGAGATCATGTGGATGAAAAGGTATCATGCAAGCAAAGTGGTGACAGCTCCATAATGCGTTGGTTTGTTTCTGTGGACAGGTTAACTAGCTTTAGGTGTTAAGGGGTGGATGGAAGGAAGACCGGTGACAAAAAATATGCACAAAGGGAGACTGAGGTGAAAATGGAGAGGAGCTCAGAGAGGGTTTCTGGTTCTCACTCTCCCAAGTCACCTAACCACTTTTGTAATAAAACTAAAAATCATAGTTCATGATTCACTGAAGCTCTTCCTTCCAACTCCATAACTTCTGAAAACTCAAAGGTTAATGATCCCAGTGGTGCCCAGACACCCTCTGTGTAGGCTGATGAATTCTGTCTGGGCTGGGAAAGATCATAATGAGTACAGTCCAGTTATTTTCCTCTTAGGTGTCTTAATATGTCTCCAGAGCCGTGTAGTGGCCCGAGAGAACCCAAGTTATCTTCTGCATCTTTCTTTCCCATGTTTGCATGTTGCTTTCCATTTGTGGGTTTCAATAGACTTCATGTCAATGAACTTTCAATAGGAAGCCATCAAGAGAGCCAGCCCTTTGGCAGTGCATAATTATCAGACCACACAGAGGCCTCAGCACGTAATTTAGTGAGGGAACTTTCCTGCATTTTTTTAAAAAAAGACTTGTAGTCACAGTGACTTTTCAATAAGACACAGTGAAACATGTTGCTTAAATGAGAATTACAACCATACAAAAATATTACGTGAACGCCCCCCCTAATGAAACAACCACAAAGCAACCAAAACAAAAGCTCTGGTTCTTTGAGATTGGTATTTAAAACCAGACCACACAGATTAGTTCCAGAAAAGTAAAAGATTCTTGATGTCTTTGAGAGGTAGCAAAATATGGGTCACAAATTTGGTACCTGAAAAAAGAAGACTTTTGGCTCCCCCTGAAATGAGTGGCAGATGAATCACACATACAGAATCACAGAATGTTAGGGGTTGGAAGGGACCTCTGGAGATCATCTAGTCCAACCCAACTGCCAGAGCAGTTGAACCTAGAGCAGGTTGCACAGGATGGTGTCCAATCAGGTTTGGAATATCTCCAGATATGGGCCCCACTGACCCCACTCCCACCTTATCTCCCTCCTCTGCCCCCACCTCCCCTTTCCCACCCCATTGCCTCACTCTTTTTTCTCCCAAATCACAGAGCACCTGGGCTGAGTTGCAGACCCCTCCCTTCCCCAGGTGTGGCTCTTTGCCCTCCTACCCACTGCCCTTTATCTCCCCAGGAAGGGTAGCAGCTTCCAGCTGTGCCCAGCTGGGCTAAGGGAGGTAGGAGACTCCTCTTGGCATCACTGGTGAGTTCCCCACGGCACACCCTGGTTGGAAGGGGGGGAGAAAGGCTGGGGGGCCTGGTGGCCCCCCAGTCAGCCAGGCAGGAGGAGGGTTGGTAGCAACTTCAACATCACCTGTGGGTGCTAGCTGTGTGTCCTCAATGAGGATGAGGACTTCTGCATGCCACCTGGGCTGGGTGTGGGTCTCACTTGAGTTTAAGGGTGGTAGTGGTGTTGGTGGTGGGGTAGGAGCTGCCTGGGGATATGCTGATGGTATCTGCTCTCTTGGTCAAGCAGAAAGGTTTGCATTTGGAAGGCTGGCTGGAGAAGGGCTAGATGTTTGAGCTGCAAAATGCATGCTGCTGCTGTAAGCTGCTTACAGCACCTCTGCAACTATATAATATATGGAGAGGGTGTTGTGTAGTTGCAGAGGTCCTGTAAAAGCAAGGGCTTTCTTCAGATCTTATTTCAACAGAAGATAAATCAATCAAAGAGTTTAAACTTATTTAAAGCTTTGCAGCTCACCTTTTCAAATGTCAGAGAAAGTGCGATAAAGAGACATTAGACTTTTTTCAGTGTTTAAATAAGGAGGCAAATTTCAGGTATGAAGGAGCACAAACCTTCATCTGTTTGCTCCAACAAGGTCTCGTAGGACAAGTGGCCTCTGAAGAGAAAGCTTTCCTTTTCCTTTTGTTTTTCAAAACCAATTTTCATACTGCCTGAGTGTCAGAGGAGATGGGAGCCATGAAATCATGTCAAACAGAGGAAAATGAGACATGGAAGATTTAGTTATTTTGAGTAGCCAGGGTAAGTTCTTGGTAAATGTGTAGTTTATAATTTGGTTTTGGTAAGTAGTGTACTTGTAAGTCAAGTCTGGGGGTCATTTAAATATCCCGTAAGTAAACCAAATTGTTCTTGTTTGTTTTACAACTTAAAGGACAAAAAAATCAAAGAACAAGAAAAGAAAGGGGAGATTCTTCACCGTCAGCTCTCAAAGAAAACTGAGAAAAGTCCAGTTTCATATAGACAGCCTTCTTCCTGTCTTATCTCACAGATACAGAACACCAAGGCTCTGCTGAAGGACCGGAAAGTCACCAAGGGTGGAGGTTTGGAGAAAGGTCAGTGGGAGAAATACCAATGGTGTGTGCATGTGCATGTGTGGGCATGTATGGTATTAGTGAGAGCATCTTCTGTACTGTGTGTATGTTAGTAAATAGTTATGGGCTTGCATTCACTGTCTGCTCTGGAGGTGGTGTGTGAAAGAGCTGGGAAACGTAGTGAGACATTGAACGAAACATCCTGAGGAAACCATGACGGTGTGCAGCAGTCATGAATCCTCACTTTTACTTCTCTTTTTCATTTGACAGAATTCCCACCATGTTTTAAAAAGAAACTTCCTTTCCCTATTTAGATGCACTTATACAAAATCATCTGCTCATCATGGTGCTTTGAAAGCATCAACACCCACCCCGGATCACTGACAAAGCAAAGCTGGTAGACAAGCTTCTTCTACCAAAGAATGTGTTTTGCTAAGAGGGGTCTAAGGGGCAGCACAGGAAGACATCCCTGACCCTGAGGAGAATGCCAGTAATGGTGGCATCTCTGGAAGAAGCAGTGGGCAGCAGCTGGTGGTGGAGGAAGGGGAAATAGGTAGCCAAGAGGAAATGCAGGTGTGACTGTCAACCCCAGCAAATTTCAGGCAACAAAAGGAGGGGGGAAAGCATTAACAGGGAAAGGAAGACAAGACAGCCAGAGGAGAGCAGAGCATTAATCACACAAGGTAGGAGGCAGTCTGGGAGGGTGGGTGAGAGCTGCTCACAGAAGGAGGCAGGAGAAAGGAGTGGAGGAAAAGGGGAGTCAGTGGGGAGAATGGGGTGTCAGTAGTGCACATACAGATGGGAGACACAGAGGAGCAGGAAAGGGGTGTAGCCAGATGAACTAAATGAGAGGAGGTTGCTACAGGGCAGGAGGAGGAAATAAGGTGATGTAGAATGTTTATTGTTCACTGACAGATGTTGTTTTGTTTGGAGTGGTGGCTTATGGTGGTTTTATGCCCTTTCTTTTGACTGGATAATTTATCATTTGATGTTTTCTACCAAAAAAAACCCATCCAAATGATGTTCTTGTGGCAGCACAGGCATCTCTGCTGTGAGCTAGCAGTAGTCCATAAAGCTGGTCAGAAATAGGGTGTTTTTTGTGAAAAATGTAAAAACCATTTTAAAAATGTTCATTCTATTCAGATCTGTTGTTACTTTGGGAGGGGGCACAGGGGGAGGTATGCCCAGCTTGTTTTTTTAACTCAAAAGTTTTTCCCTAACTTTTTAAACTGAAACCTGAAAGTAATTCAGCTCAAGTGTTTCTCTGTTCATGGAAACTGAAGTGGGTCAAATAATTTTGACCCCTTTTAGAACAAAACTAGTCAGATTAAACCTGGTCTGCTTTTCGCAGACAACTGTGTGAGTGATTTCATCCCACACACCCGTACAGATCTCGACCCCAAGATCATCCCTTTCAAAAGAAATACATGTGAGATTTGTGGCTGTGACCTGAGGACTAGCAGACCTAAATTATTTTACGTCCCTTTTGGATGGTTTGAGACTGAGGGAGCTCATGGACAGTGATTAACTACCAGTCCACTGTTCTTTCAATTAGGGGAAACCTAACATGCTCTTTGGATAGCTTTCCATAAAGGCAGCAAAGCATGTTTTCTTGCAACTAGCTTGGCATAAGCAAGTGCCAGCATCCCATAGAAACCAAGCAGATCTTCAAGAGCTGTTTTGTTTTACTGGGCCAAATCTTTCAAAGATATGTTCCATTTATATTCAGTTCTTGCTGGGGGAAGATTCTCACTGAAGTCAATGCAGCAAGCCTGTTCCAACTGTAACAGCCTGAATCTGGCTGGTGCAGCTACTCCATATTTACATGTGTGAAACCAAGAACAGATTTTGTTCCAAAGTGCAAGTAAAGACATTCGGGATTAACTCACTGTTGTCCCCTGTGTCTCTAGGTATGTCAGTGACTACAATACACAGACCCAGTTAAAACCATGTGAAATTTCTTAGATGTGGCCTTAGAGGATCTAATTAGTACAAACAGCTCAAGATGTCTGTGTTTTTTCATTTTATGTCCTTACCTTACTCAATTCAAGCACTCTTCCTACCTTTGAGAAAAGTGGCAGATAAACTACCCACAAAACAATGTAAGTATCAAATGAGTATCAGGGAGTTAGGTCTGAGTATATCCTCAAAACCATTTGGTTTAGCTAGTGCATTTGTCACAGTCTTCTAAAATTTGTTGAAGGTGATGTTGGACACTGTCTGCTGTAAGGCAGTGCTATTAAATGCAGTCTGCTCTTCTGGTTCCTTTTCTGATTGCTTTGCAGACTCCAGCCCTTTCCATGAACCCTTGGCAACCAAGACTGGCTGTGTCACTTCCAGCTCCCTAGAGTACCTTGAAGCCCAGCAGCCACCCCCCAGAACCCCTCGGCTCCTCAAGAGGCAGGAGTCTCCACAGCAGGACCCAGCCCGGATCGGGGTCCGAGCAAAGGACTCTCCTCTCATCCTGAATATTGTGCACTCCTTCGAGTCAGTTGACAGAGAGGACCAAATAGACCAGGTTTCCCCCTCTCATCAGTACAGGATTTTAGGTTCACCAATGCATTTCCCTTACAAAAGCTCAAGTGAAAGGACATTGTCCCCACTTTTTCAGCCAGGGAGTACGTCCCCTGTCCACCCCACACAAGTCTCTTTCACGTATGAAGAAAAAGCATATCCACCAAAGGAAGAAGCAGTGTCTCCTACTCAGCTGGTTTCCAACAACACCTTGGGCAGCCCTAACTGTGTTAAAAGCAGAGGCAGATTCCCCATGATGGGGATTGGACAGATGCTGCGGAAGAGGAACCAGACGATGCAGTCTGCAAGCGACAAGCCACTGGAAGCAAGGATGCCTCAGCTGCAACAGATGAGTCCCACACAGATTTCCTTCAATGCAGCAGATGCTGTCAGTGGTCAGTGTTAGTCTGACATCTTGAGATTTGCACTTCTGCCCTCTGGAACCTAATTCTTTTTACTTTTACCAAGAAGGGAAAGCCACAGGCATGTTACTGTCACTATGTAATTATACTACAGTGGTCCAACGTAGAAAATCGGAGATCTGCTTGTAAGGAAGGTGTTGTCCTATGTATTGAAGTTGAAAGAAAAGGGCTCTACTTGTGCTTTTAAGAAATACTACCATTTGGCATCTGACTGCACACTAAAACGTATCTTGAAAGAGCTGTGTGAATATGTATTTTCACTGTTCTCATCTAGTATTGCAGTAATGTTGATTGGGAGAGCAGTGAGCATTAATGGTTTGATTCATCAAGGTAATCTGTGTGGTGCCATGAATGCTGATCTCATCCAGGATCTGTGGCCCATCTACCTGCTACAGGTGTTGTTCATGTGGCTAGACGAATGGAAAAACTCAAGATACTGTGTCCAAAGTCAATTTGCTAACAACTACTGCCAAGAAGATGAAGCTGGTAGATGCTTGAATAAAGACATAAGGGATCTAAACATTCAGAAAAAGTAGGAGGATTGGAAGTCAAAGCAGATTTTATGGTTAATTACATAAAGTAGCTAATAACAAAATACCTTTTTCCTAAAGAAAATCATAGAGATTTAGTGATGTTACTTGGAAGAAATGTGAATCTTTAAAAACAATTTTCATCACATGGACACATCACCACACTAGAGGCCTGTTCCTTTCATATGGTAGGTCTGCAAGTGGATGCTTCAAACAGTAATCCAGATTGCAACATGCTGTGTTTAAACAATCCTGTTGCCTCTGATTTTTGCAGCTGCACTAGTTCCATGGTATGTCTGTGTGCAGGACTGCATTAGCCTGTTATAGCAAGGCAGCACTGGACACACCTGAAGGCTCTTCTAAGAGACTGCAGTGAATTGAAAAGACTAATAAAGGACACATGAACCTGTACCAATGCAGTTTTATACTGCAAGATTGGTAATGTAGTGGTTACCAAAAATTTGGTATTGTTATGAGCGCTAAAGATTAACTTTCTTAAAAGGCACCATGTTCTGCATACTGGTCTCATTTTTCTAACTAAATGATACATCTGAGAGGTTGGCAACATTTTTTTTTTATTCTGTTTTTGTCTTCAAACCATTTCCTATAGATTAGAAGGTTTAGCCAAAGACTACTCTTTTCCTTTGTCTGTACTGCACTTGCATATGTGTTTGTGTGGGGGACGTCTCAACAAAGCTTGTTCAAGTCTGGTTCCCAAGCAGGCAACTCTGGTCCATGGATGCTCCACTGCTACCTACCCACTTAATGTCATTTCAAAACTCAGGCAGCAGAAGTATTGTTGTCTTCTTGGGGTTGTTGCTGGAAGATGGGGATTTTCCATCGAGACTATTGGTGAGAATCCAAGCCCTATTTTCATCAATATTTTTGCAAACAATTTTGTGGTCCCATTGGTTTGGTGTCTGTGCAGATGTTGAGAGTTGCCCCTGTTTGAGAAACTTTCCTTCCAGTTTCATGAGAGAGATACACGGGGACTGGGGGAGGAGGGCCAGCAGAGGCAGGAGAGAAGGTCCCCAGCAGAGCTGTTGGCTGAGTGCATGTTCCCAGTTCTCAACATAGTATAGGCCTTACACCAAGATATGCAAGTAAAAAAATGGGACATTAGTCCAATACTGATAGAATAGATAAGTAGAATGCTTGCTGGCAAAACCAGCAGCACGGTTAATGCCCAGAGTGCCCTTCTCATCCCTGCAGATCAGACCTGACCTTCACCTTAGCACTGAAGCTGCATGTCAGTTTGGTACAGAGGAGTTCATGTGTGTCTTGTGCTCCTCAGTGTAGTGAGGACACCTGCCTCTGGGGTAGTTAAGCTACCTGTAAAATAATGTACATAAAAGTCCTAATATGATAAGAAAGATAGACCTGAAATCATTTTACTCCTTTTCAGATTGAAAAATGTCATCTTCTTGTCTGTACAGAGCACCTCTGCATCCTGGGGTCCACTTCAGCTCTTCCTTTGGTTTAAATGCATCAATGCATTTTCTTTTTCTTCATGCTAAGAACATGTTTGTGCTGCAAAGGTTATGAGTGGGGACCACTGAAATCTTGTCTTTGTGTGCACTGGCCTTGCATACCTGAACAGATGGCAGATACTGACTTACAAACTCAGGTTTATTTGGAACCCAGTAAAAGGTTAGGGGAGGCAGGAAAGAGACATGTATTTTTTGTGAAAACCCAGTAAATATGTGTAAGAATCAGACTGAAAACAGAAATATTAAATCTTTTATTATATTTATAGAGAGTGAGTACGACATTGCTAAAACATAATCATGTATCCAGCTTAGACAGTAGCTATGTACAGTCAAACTGCAGTGACCATAGAAGGGTCTTACTGAAATGCAGTAGTGAAAATTCCAGGGGAAAAAATGTATTTGTTATAATTATTAAATATGTGTACTTTTTGAACAAGACTGCCATGGACTGCTGATTTTGTTTGCCAGGTGATTATGTAGCAAACATAGAAACAACCAGCAAAATGGTGAGATGGCAAAAAAATTACCAGCACCTTTACCTTCACCCATCAAAGACTATCGCTTTGTATCTGGCTACTGACTTGCCTACAAATCCTGAGTGAGCTAAAAGGCAGAAGGTGAGCTTTCCCTTGCTTAATATTAGTCCTCTGCCAAGTTGTGCATTTAGTCTCTGGTCACTATCCAAGCTCTGTTTGTCACCAGTGGAGACTGATAGGGATCTCCATAACAATGGGAATTAATTGCTTCTCAGCAAGGCATAGCTGTATAACAGATATGAGTGAGAGAATAGGGTTGTCCATTAATGTGTTGCTGCAAAACATTTGGGTTAGATTTACAGGAGACTTTTTAAGTCTCCAGTGTGCCCACAAGATGGTTTGTCAGCCTCTCCCCAGAGACAGCCCAGCACAAATCTGCCCAGGCCAGCAATGTGGCTGTGGTTAGTGTACGGAAGAGGGGAAAGGAGAGGAGGAAAACTTGGTGGTCATTACAGCTTTGCTGTGCTTTTTCCAGGCAGACTGTGTCAATGGCAGAGTGTAAGGCTGGTGGATAAACTCAAGAGTGGTACTGGGTCTAGGGCTGCTGCTTCTGGTAGGGGATATGTGGATATATCCCCTCCACAGCCAGTGTAAAGAAAAGCTCAGACCCAAGAAGAAAGTGACCCTTTATTTGCTCAGTTGTATTAAAGTTTACTGTTTGAAGCACCCAAGTTCATAAGGGCTTTGCTGATCAAGAAGTAAGCAGAAATTTAGGGATGTTGTTGCTGTGTGCAGTAGTTTGGATTTTGCCTGCCTCTTCCCTGCTTTTTTAATACTTGGTGGTCAGTTTTCTCTTTGGTTTCCCCCCTCCATGTAGCTTCTCTGGAGCATAACAAAACTGCTGGATACAGCACTGGGGCCTGTTTTTCCTATTAAAAAGTTATCATAGCTCCATGAACTGAGAGCTACAAATCACTAATGTGCAGAAATGCAGCCGTATGGCAAATCCATTACTAGGTGCAACTCCTGCGGTCTTTCAGCAAGCTCCCTGCATCCTGCTTGTGTGACTTGTTTGCATCAGAGGCAGTCTCAAGCAGGAGTAGCATGGGGGAATACTGGGAAAGGGTTCAACTTCATGTCATCCCTTCTCATTGAGAAGTGTGCTCCCTCAGAAATGAGTGTCTTATTTACAGCAGATTTTCCATCAAGGTTGCTGCTTGAACATTGATTCCTAAGATATGCACGTTGGCATCTGCCTGATGATGCCAGGGCACTGAAAAGCCTGAGAGAGAAAAAATAATTTTACAGATCAAGGGTGAGATGCTGAACTTGTTTTTAAAATCTGATTAATATCTAGAACCAGAGGACTACTGCATTTCTGAGATATTGATCTAAAGAAATGCATTTATTAATGTTTGTATGAATTGCACTCTTCTACCGATAAATGTAAAAATCCCCAAAGTCCTTGTATCTCCTAAAACCCAAAAAGGCAGACTCAATCTTAAAGAAAAGAAAGGCCACTAGAGGCTCTATTTCAAAATAGCTTTCCTCTTTCAGTTTCATGGAAAGAAACAGAAGTATTATCTTTTGCTTATAGTGTACGGATAGCTGTTAGATAAAATGGGTTTTTTTCCTCCCATCTCTACCTACTCCCTGACAATTTATTCCTTACTTATCCACATGTGGACTTGGACCCATGTTTCCTGCGCAGCTCACTGAGCTGATCTGAGTTTCCTTCTGTGAAAACTTCAGATTTTTGAGACCTCTTTTGGTTGAAAGCAGCCAGAAGGGCTCAGACATTGTTCAGGAGACTGACGGATGGATGGACAGACTGATCTGGGATCCACAACAGAAATGTCTTTTTCACCCCACATACATATTATTGCAGGGGCTATCTGACACATCCTGATATCCTATGTGTGGGGAATTTACCCCAGAAATTACATGCCAGGCTACTGGGCAGGCCTGACACTGAGATTGCTTGGCCTACCATGATAGTACATTAGCCATTAGGACATCATGGAGAGCTTCAGTTTCTTTTGCCTGGCTCCACTTTTAAAGCACTGCATTAATGCAGCTATAATGTTTCTGTCACTTCTGATGACAGGGCTTGAGGGGGGAACACAGATTTACAATTGACAGGTTCATAAGTTCTTGCAGCTTCTGTTTTTGAGCAGCTCTCTGAGTACAAACCCTTCCCTAGAAAGCCTTTAAAGTGCCCGCAGGTGCCCTTTGTGCTGGAATGTGGTCTGTCTGTCCCTGTGAGAGCCACCCACATCTGACAAGACCATAAGCCTTTGAAAAACAGCAGCAGGTAGACTTTTGAGAGGAGGCTGAATGTTTTAACAGCTCAATTCCTCAACAGCCCTGCCCTGAAGACCCTGGGACTGCAGGAGCAAGGGACTTTGGGGGGTAGGTGGCAAATCACCCCTCAACGATGGCTAAGTGAAAGCTGGGAGTGGGATATGGATCTACTGAAGGGTTTGAAGTATAATACAAGTTTCTGATGTGATCTTGCTGCATGTGATCAGTACCCAGTGGCATTGGTGGAAAGCCCTCCAAGCAGTGCCTGGAAACCTTAGAGCTGCCATCACAGTGAAATGGGAAGCCATCCTCAAAGGTAATGCAGAGCAGAAGTACCCCCACAGATGACATCTGTAAAACTCGGAGGATCTTGTGCTCTAACCTTTTAATTGGGGTGCTGGCCATAAGTCCCCCAGCAAAAGTACCTCTCCCATATTGATTCTCACTTTCCAAAGAGCAATTAAGGAAAAATGTTAGTGCAAAGCAATTTTAAAGAGGTGAAAAAGTCCATTTTCACAGCATGCCTTCTGAGTGGAGGAGTTAGCTATCCCAACAGAAAATCTCTTGTGTCAGTACTTAACTCTCCAGTTCCTGTGGAGGACACCAATTTGTGACTGTTTATGGATTAATTATATTTTGCTTTGAACACCAGGGCTGTTGATAAAAACTTCAGGTATTTTACTGCTGGATTAAGGCTTACCTGCTTAACAACCATGCACAATGCAAACCTTTTTATTTAGTTACTTAAGCATGTGGCAAAATTGCAAGTTACAAAACCAGCCTTTACTTATGAAAACAAGGACATAGTGGGTGTTGCAGCCAACGTTGTAGTGTGCACAGCTGTTTTGTGAAGCAGCTTTGAGAAGGAGAGAAGGCAAAGAGAGCAAGCCTCTTTCCTGCTGCTTAGAAGGCAGTTACTGCAGGAGAAGGTGGGCTTTGGGCTGGATCCTTCAGGTGTTGTGTCAGGGAAATGACTGAGGACAAGGGGGAAGGTGGAGGAAACCCAACCAGATGGAATGGACTGAAAGCATGAGCCCAGGGGGACAGCTGTCCACTGGGATCTCCTGCCCTTCGCCACAGCTAAAATAGTTCTTGGAGCAAGCAGGTTTCCTGCATGCTTTTCAGCACCTTCCATGGCGCAGTATTTACCATTTCCCCCCCCAGCTATGGACTTGCAACTTGGCCCTGGGAGAGGACACTAAACCACATTGTTTCTATGGGGCAGTTAATGAGAGCTGCATGGAGCTTCTTTCCCTCCATGCACCTCAGGCCTTGGCCATAGAAGGTTTCCTCTCCCAGTTACTGGCCTGAGCCCACAAGCTAGGTGACATGTGTGATATGCTTCAGCAAGTGTAGTTTCCAGGTTTAGTAGGAATAAAACACAGCAGCAGCTTAGGCCACAGAGGTTGGAGTGGCTTGGGATGTGCAAAGGAGGTACCTCCTTGGTGGGAAGGTACTGTTGCTACTGGCTGATGTCAAGAACAAAGGGTGATGCATAGCAGCTGGCTGGGGCGGGAATGGGGTGTGTGAGCAGCTCAGCCAGGCTTAACTGGGATGTGGAGCCGATTGGTGCCGCCTCAGGGTTACTGGAGGCAAATGGAGCCTGAGGAATGTCAAAGGAAAAGTTGGTTAAGTGACACTTCCCTTAGAGATAGGTGTCCTGAATAGGAAAGATTGCTGCACACAAACGATAAAATCTGTGGCTCTGAAAGTACTGCTGGATGTTTGCTTTATTAGCACAGAGCAGGCTAGAGCTCTGCTATGTACTGGTGTTCATGGGTAAGTCCCATGCCTCTGCTCATGGCAGAAACTGAGCCAAGACAGCCATGTTTTGCTTTCTTTGGAAGTCAACACACTAATTATTAACTCAGACAAAAGAAACCAGAGGGCAGGCAGAGGGAAGTAGTAGATGAGAAGCAGCTCTCCCATACCTGGAACCATGCAAAACCAACACTGTGGCTTGACCATGCTCATGCCCATCACCCTCCTCCAACTCTGCTGACCTGTTTCTGCCCTCTCCCACCCTGGGGCTGTTTTTTTGACACTTCACAAGGAATGACTTCAGGAGGTGACCCAGGTGAAAAATAATTCACTTATTTGCTGGACTGTTTTTTAGCTCCCCTGAGCCTACATTCTTGCATCGGAGAGGGGACAGGAGCACATGGGTGATGTGAGGGAGCCTGTCACCCAATTGGCCAGGGCAGCTACTGTGACCAGCCCAAGGTCCTGCAGATCTGCATCCTAAGGTGCTCTACTTCCAGATGAGACTGTTCCTGACAGCTCATAAGCAGAAAGCAAAGGCCAGTTTCTTTGTTTAAACGTGAAGGCAAATTTCGTAAGTGAAAGAGCACCAATCTGCAAGTGCTGGCTTCTGCAATGGGTCTGCCTCACCCTTCATAGCAAAAGCTACTGAACTTTTCACATCCAGGACTCCAGAGGCAGAAGAATTTCTCTTTCTCCTGCCTGGGAGAAAGAGGACAGGGTANCTGGGGTAAGCTTGTGCAAAGGTGATATTACAGCTGCTTGGAATAGGACCATGCTCCATCAGCATGTGGTGGTAACTGTGAAAGGTCACCAACACTTCTGGCCCAAATCTGTCACAAGTGCATCTGAACAGTTTTATTCTGCTATTAAAATTTCTGCAGCCTCAAGACTCTGCCAGAGGCTATGCTGCAGCTAGGCTAGCCAGCTGGGCACAAAGCCCCAGGTAAAAAGGCATTGGTACTGAGCCAGTGAAAATATTTAGGAATATAAAGCTGATAAAACAATGTGTCTCGGATAATGCTCTGTAGCAAAGAGAATTTCATGTGTGGAAATAGGGCTAAATAACTATAGTTTAATTCTTCTTTCCTCCTAATGAACCAGTGTAACCTCAGAAAATAAACTTTTTTAAAATAAGTAGAATTTGCACAGAAACAGAGGAAACCAGAGGGGGTTTGCTGATTGTAGCTTTAAAGAAAGACAATTCCTGCCTCACCAGTGGCTCTTGTTGTCTCAGGCCTTTGCTAGGCCAGTTTTGATAAGTGCATAACTTCTTTATTTTCAAGGGGCATGTAACAAGGCAAAGTCCCATGGTCTTCTGGGACAACCACAAGCCCGGTGACATATGGCCCAAGTCTGAGAACATGGATTTAGATAAAATGAGAATGCATCTGATGCTTTTCCGAAAACTGGAACTAGTTCTAACCTTTCCCCTTCCTGAGTTTAGAAAATATCTAGAACTGATACTTTTAAAAGCCTGCCTTATCCTTTCCAGCAGCTGTGTTTTGGGTTTCTCTGCTGAACGAGCAAAGCTTTCAATACTTGCTCCACAATGCTCAGTTCAGGTGGAGGGTTTCTTCTGCAGTTTCGGGGGCTGGTGCAATATCTGAAGGGTAGACAGGGAGCTGAAATGGAATGTCCTCACCAGCTAAGTCTGCCTGGAGACTGGCTTAGGTCTAGCCCAGGCAGAGCAGCTCAGAGCTGCTTTAAATCACATGTAGACATGTGTGTCCCTAAAGGCTCAAGTGCCTCTGGATGCAAGCAGGAGAGAGTCCACAGTACATCCTTTGGGAGATATTTGTTGTATATGGTACACCTCATAGCCAAAACTGCACTGTGGTCAGTGATTTTATTATGTCTCTCCTATCTAGAAACCACTAGGAAAGGGAAGGGGGGCAATTATTCAGGGTCTACATTGGCTGTCTTTACTGTACATCTAGAGTAATGGAACTGGGGCAAAGCAGAGCCCTAGAATAGGATGGATTGTCTTGCATATTACAAGGACAGTATATTACCACACCCCATGAGCCCTTTTCACTGCATTTCATTTAAATATTTCATCCATGCATGCATCTGGATGTGACCTCTCTGTTCTTTCCTCGTGACTGGGTGAGGATATGAACCTTCAGCTGTGCTGGGAGTTTCACATGGAACTGCGCTGATGGCTTTGCATCAGCAACACCTGGTTAAAAAATGCTTGCCTTGCTGTCCTGGGGTGCCTCTGGATGCAGCTACTCATACCTGCTGTTTCACAGAGTGCCTGTCAGGCTGTAGATTTAGCTCCTCTAAGGCTGCTGAAATGCGTAGAACATTTGATGCATAAATCTATGCAGTTGTTAGCCATGGTTTTTGTTCCCCTTCTCCTCCAGGTCCAATATCATGCTGACTTGCTGAGGAGGGGGATGGGGCAGAGCCATCTGCAAATTCAGCAAGCACCTGACAGTGCTTTAGTGCAGTTTGTCTCTAATCTGGCAAATCCCACAGATGCTGGAAATTTTCTTTTTTTTTTCACAGAGCTCTTCTCTCTTTTCCAAATGGAAAAGATGACATATTTAGGTCTGCTCTCCAGAAGGATGCTTTAAACCACCTATAGCCAAGTGCAGTTTCCCAGTTTGCCTGTGCTGAGGCACCACGAAAGGACTCGGGTGTCCAAGGTATGTGCTAGTCTCAGCTCCAAGAGGTGTTCGTGCAGTGCTTGGCAGAAGCTATGTCTGATTGCCACACCACTCCCACCCACAGTAATAGGTAGAGCTGTGTGAGATGCTGGTGCTCCAGCCTCTGAGTGAGAAGCTAGGCTGGCAGATGGCCTGGGGCTGTGATTAGACCGTGTAACACACTTACCGTGTCTGTAAGTGACAGTTAAATGCTTTCTCCTCCACCCCCAGCCGAGGTTTTTCCTGGGTCATGTTCTTGGCATTTCAGGTTGTGTGCTGGGACCAGGGAGGATGTGCTGCTCCCCAGGGGCTGCACACCCAGACATGTCATAGCTGCTGAAAGACACAGGAGCACAGTGTTTTGCTCAGCAGGTTTCATCTTCCTGGACAATTATGGCTGTCTGGCCTCTTGTCCAGACATGACTGGGAGCCCTGACATGGAAACTTGAGTTCTGCTTGCACCCACCCCCACAGACCTAGCTTGGGATCTTGTGTACCTGCTCCCTTAAGGAGCAATTGCAAGGCATTACATGCAGTGCAGACTTTTCCGTGGGGTTAAACCCCTCCACAGTGTTAAAAATGGAAGACCCTCCAAAAAAATCTGAATCCCAATGTACCTCTAATGACTCCCAACTCCCATCACCTCCACCAGTGACAGGGGCCTGATCCATGAGATATGGACTCTTCCATTTTGGGAAATCCCACCTAAGTACCTGACCTGTGCATTACTGTTAGCTGGGAGGGAAAAAAACTCTCTTTGCCTTCAGGCACTGCACACCAGCATGAAAAAAAAAAGCTCTTTCCCAAAAGCCACCCAGCACCTGTTGCTTAGTGCTCAGCTGAAACATTAAGCCCAAATTGGTGACTTTGCCACAGTCTCCATAGTGATTAATTGTACCTTCGCAGACAGGGCATCAGGACTTGGCAGGGAAAATCAGATGCAGAAGCAGAAGGCCTCCTTGCTTGTAATAAACTCTTTGATTCAGCAGACATGCTCTGTGTTACTGCTGCTGCTCCTCCACCTCTCCGGGTCTGTGGAAGGTGCTCAGGTGGCAGCACAGGACCGAGGTGGAGATGGAGAATTTCCCCTGTAACTCAAATGTGTTATTTCATGGAAGACAGCACTTCCTTTCCTACTACACCTGATCCAAATGCATGAGAGATGAGAAGGGTGACACCACTGAAGGATGAAAATCCTCATGGTGTTCACTGATGTGCATGCTGATCCTTCCAGGAAAAGAGGATGTGGCATCCACCTGAGCCCACTCACAGCCTGTTCTGTGGGATACTTGAGTAAACGTCTTATGAGAATGATTTAAGGATGGCCAAACATTACAGGGAAGAAATGACATCATAAAACAAATATCCTCCACTTTTTCTGTCTTTGTAAATGCATTTGAGAGAGCCTAGTGTCTGTGTACTCAGGCAACTGCTCATCTTTCCAGCCCATAATTTTCTCTGGATATTTCCTGCTTCTCAAATTGTGGTTGCCAAGAGAGCAGCTTGCATGGACAGTGTCATCTTTAGGTAGTCCTGTCTCATCTTTATTCAGTTACCTGCAATCCTCTTTGAATGAAGACACCAAATCCCTATTTCACAGCCAGATTAGGAAAGTGATTAGTTACCTGAGCATCTGATGTTAGAGGGATAGGATTATATGGCAATTATAGAAGATCAGACTCAGCCTATTTAAAGCGATGCTGACACCTTGGAAACAATTTTTCCTAGCATTTTACACTGAGCCTCCTTACCACAAATGCTTTCAGGCATGTTAAATGAAATCTTAAAAGTCAGTTTCTTAAACCATTGTGGTTTCTGTTTTGTGCTCAGGTGGTTAGGGACAAGAAAGGCAAACCACTGGCAATTAGCCATCTCACTCAAGCCCCAGCAGCACCATGGTGACAGCATCACTTAGGCCCAGGTATTGACCTGGAAAAGCGATATAGCTGTGTGCAATTTTATTCAACTTTGAAAGAAAAAGTAACTGAAGCACTGGAGTGGCTGCTGTGCCTTCAGAATTATAAAGAGCTACTGACTATACAATATTTTTAAATAACTAGTAATATCAACTGAGGATTACAGTCACACATAGATGCATTTTTGCTATACATGAATATTATTGTATATGAATATATGTATATAACTCACAAGTGAGTGCCTGTTGCCTGATTCACACAGGTGGTAAGTGGAAGCAGACAGGTTTGCAACATTATTAGTTGTTTTCTGACCTTCAGTGTGTGTGTCTGTCTTCCCCTGGTCATTTCTGCACTCTTGGCCAAGCTCAGCTCCAGTTCACAGAGATGTAGCAGTTGCAGAAATCACATTTTTCCTAGAAGTTTCATGAAAATATACAGGGAAGTAGAGGAAGGAGCCATTGCTTTTCTCCCCACAGAGGATGAGCTGCAGGTTACATTCAGCTTTCACAAAGCCAGGGTACCTGCTCAGGACATAGTTGCTGTGACCACCACAGCTATGGTAAAGCTTCAGTCAAAGCCTATGTCCTCCATGGCCTCCACAGACCCCCACCAGGAGACTGATCCATGGAAGGCTTAACTTAATTACTCCCTCTGCTCATCCAACTACTTTTTTGTCATGTAGTGATGCCCTTCTCTCTCCTATTAAAATGCAGCCAGCTACTTCCAACAGTCTATGAAGTTTGTTGTCTCCATCCATCTCAAATCCCCAGCAATCACAAAGGGCTTTTCTTGCATTTGGGGTTTTTGTTTTGTTTAATTCTGAAAATCTTTGTGCACCACTTTGCCGTGGTTCTCCCTGCACTATGTTTATTATATAAGCTGTTCCTCAGGGCAAGTTGCTGTAGGGCTATAAAATGCATCCTGGGGAGGTGTCTCCAGTGAGGGAGAGTAATGCTTCTGACAGCCATGAAAAGGGAGATAAGATCAAATCTAACTAATGCCTTCTCTGTTCCTCATCAGAGATGCACTGATGTTGACCAGCACAGGCTGCAAAAGACATTCATAACTCCTCCACTGAGGCACTCCTGCACTGCACTGAGCTCATTAAATTAGGCAGCAGAGCTTCCTTCCCAGTCAACGGGGAGAGGCAGGCTCCTGCTCTGAGTCAGCTGATGGAGAAGCATAACTGAATGATCTGTGTTTGACCTAGGAAGGAGCTGACCTGTATCTGAGAACTGAGGAAGGCTGCTGATCACCTCTCTCTCTCTATATATATATATATCTATATCTTCAGAGAAGCTGCAGCTTCTAGTAAAATCTGCTTCTTCAGCAATGTTGAGTCAAGAGCATTCAGGCTCCCATTCAACGAGCCTGGTCTCCTGCAGCTTTATTCCTCCTTTACTCCTCAATATTCTGCTGCATAAGCAGTACAAAAATAGCCTGTCTTCCAGCAAGGAGCCTTTCCAAAGCTGGTGTGCTTGAACACAGGGCAATGAGAAGGGACAGAGGGAAGAAGTTATTGTTTGTTACTCATTTACTTTTCTTCTGGTGTTTTTTTTTTCTCAACAATGGAATGGAGAAAATGGAGAAGGTTGCCAGGACTTGGAAGATCTACTGTGAGAAGCAACCAGTAGAGACTGGGCAAAGCCAAGGTTAGGGAAGTAGATCCTGACAGCCAACTGAGATACCAAAACCATCATTTCTTTTCACATGGGACCAGAGTACCTTTAAGAAGGAAACACACACAAAAACTCACTCAAAAGCACAAACTCTATGGAAAAAGTGAGGGTCCCAACAGAGTTTTCTCGAGAAGAAAACCTAATGACGATAGATGCATCAGCTCCATGAGAGAACACCTGTGCTCTTCTTGATAGGCATCTTCTGAGGTAGAAAGAGTGAATTTCTCCTATGTACTGGTACCCAGAAACATCTGAAACCTGGGTTCCCTCCTGTCCCTTCCCTAGAAAGGAGCTGCATACGCATTGAATACTAGCAATCACTCTGCCTTACAGCAACAACTGAAGGGAACAGCATGGGGTTTACTGGGCAATAAACATCCTGCTGGTACATTATCCTCCTGTGATGTGTCAGACTGATGACCCAGGAACAATGCTGTTTTATAGCAGTCATTCCTAAAGAGAGAAGTCAAATCTACTAGATCTCTCACCAACAAAGGCCAGTGGGGTACCAGTCTTTGAAGTATCTTGCAGTATAAGCAGAACCGGTGCATCTTGGTGTTTTAGGCTTACAGGACCCCCCTCCCTCAAATCAGAGAGATGGACACTTTAAAAAAAGAGAGACGGTAACAGAATAGCTAGAAGTATTTTTAGCCCAAATCCCCAGCTGAAGGAAATGGGTGGTGCTTCACTGAACTCGGTGGAGGTAAAGTAACTCAGCTCACCACAGTAATGAACCAACAGATCTGATCTTGGCTTCAGGATCTGACTCAGACTACGGCATTGGAGATTTTGGTTGGCTATTTTGTTTGTTGTTTTTTTTTTTAAAAACCTGCTTCCCTTAATTAATGATATAAAAACTAGCTTACACAAATAATACATCTTAGGAATGGCTCTTATGGATAAGGGAGGACAATGCTTTTTCTATCCTTGTCTCTCCCTTTGATCCTCTCTACAATTTGTTGCTGATGCTAATGGTTTTAGTGGTTTGGGCTGATCTTTGTACCACTTGAGGGTGGAAGGACTGCTTCTAGTACATATATAAAGGCATCAGAGGGCTTAATAGGACTCCTGATCTTCGGTGGTTGGTGTCACTTATATATATGTGTCTTTGTCCTTAACACTTATGCTTGGAATGTCTGTGAAAATGGCTGCTTCTGCCAACTTTTAGGAAGTTTTCTGATTACCATTTTCTCTGTAATTTGAGCAAATCTGATAAAATAACTGTATTTTAAAGATTACATAAATTTTATACTTACATTTTGAAGTTCAAGACTTCTGCTGGGATGCCTTAGCTAAGAGAAGCAAATGTTGTTTGTTGTGCCAGCTGATGGTGACACTCTGTCTGCACTCACATGCACAGCAGAGTCCAGGAAGAGGTAAAAGGAGTGAGTGAAAGGGGGTGGGGTGGGGGTGTGTGCTTAGGACATAGCAGCTGTACTTGTCTGTAACAGGCAACATTAAGGGAAGAAGAACAATCACAGGCTGTAAAGTCTCTCCAAATGAAAAGCAGACTGCTAAAGAGTCAAAACACAAGAAAAATACATGGACAATCAGAGCAGGGAGAGTTGCTGCTCTGTTGCTAGGTGATAGATCTATTATCATGCTAATGACAATGAAGGATGATACTGGTACCAATAATGCATCTTTCACCTGAGAATTACCAAGGTTTCTCCAGACAGTAAGGCTGTATTATTCCCATTTACCAGAGGCAGAGACAGAGATGAATTGATTTGCCAAAGGTCACCCAAAGCAGCACTGACAGATTTCAGAATAAGAAATTGTCCTATTTTATTTCTATTAGGCCGATGATTGCCATAAAATATTTCTTTGCAATCAATCCCTCTCCCTTCCCCTCATCAATCACCCCCATGTCCCTCATTCCTGAGGGGACACCTTCCTGTCTTGTTGGTATTTCTCATCCTGTTTAGATTAGCAGATCTTCTGGCCCTGGATTGCAGTTTACCAGGAATAGTAAAGGGCAAAGCAAATGCATGGGCCAAGCTGGCATGTTTTGGGGCTGTGTGAATAAGAAGAAAGGGTGAGGCCCAGCTGGATACAGCAGGTGTGCAGTATAGGATGGGACTGCATTATGAGCCCCATGGTGGTCCTGGGTGGGCTGTGATCTTTGGCTGAAACTCCTTCAGAAGCAGCCTGGAGCACAGGCTCCCTGTACTGTGGTACGAGCTCTCTTTGCAATACGTGAATTGATACCTGCTGTTTGCAGTTCTGGTATCTGCCAAGCTCTTGAACTGTCCTAAGAACAGGGTTGGTTTTGCTTGGGACACAGGTTAAGGAGTCCTATGAATCTGGCACTTTCTTGCCTTCTTGCTCTTGGGAGCAGAAACACGATAGGCCTGAAATCTTCATGAAAGGTGGCACTAGCTTGCTGGCCCTTGCTTGCTGACTTATGACAACTAATTGTGCTAAGCATCTATTTCTCCTCAATACTCTGATCAGCAAAAATCCAAGGGGCTTCTCATTGACAGCAGCTATGTGACTTCAGGGTGAAAGGTTTCTTGGTTATCTCCATGACTTCATATTAGACACTTACACGCACCACAGCCTGTGAATTGTCAAGAGGCTGTGTGAATAGAAATGCAAATGTTCTTCAACCCACCAAATAGCAGCTCTTCCTGACTACCTGCATGGCTCTTCCCAATACTAGGTACTCCTCAGGCATGAATCACTGAAGGCATGAGTCAGGCATAATTTTTCCTGTCATTGTTTCCTATTAGAGTTTGTGAGGGAAACACAAGGGAGCATAAATTCTAGAGCTTGTAGGAAAATAGCACTTCTGATTTCCATTTGAAGAACAGAGTTTCCATGATGATGAGGAGCAGCCTGTAATGTCTTGATGAGCTGATATAGTGTAGCAGGGACAGTGGGATGGGAACACAGCAGGGATGCCTGAATGAGAGGTTTTGCTCTGAGTCATCGTTCCCTTGGGGGTCTGGGCTGGATATATATCCCACCAGGTGTTTCCTATGGAGCTTCCAAAGGCACAAACCCAGCAGTTCCTACTATCTCTAAGAGGGCTACTGATCCTCTTGTAAACACAAAAATCGGGCTTTTACAATCTTTATTTCCTGTTCTTTATGTGTAAGCGGGACAAACACACACACATCTCATTTATATCTGACTGTCACTGTGAAAATTTAGCCAGTCTTTCTACAATACAACAGAGGTGCAAATTGCATTCACGGTAGGTAGGTGCTAAGTGCTTTAACGACTCCTCTCTCCTGTTTTTCCTACCTCTCAGAATCTTGGCAAGTTTCCTTATTGTCATGTATTTCAGCACAGGAGGACACAGTCCCAAAATAATTGGAGTACAGGAGCCGTACAGCAGCTTTGTGGGTTTTGTTCAAATTTTGTGAAAGAACAAGACAATTTAAAACGTCAGGGCATGTCTGTAAAATAGATCCTGCTGGACTGCTACATCCTCCTAATTGATGTAAAGCTGCCACTGACTAGCTAAGAAAAAGTCTGTGTTATACGTGGTCCATCAAAATGTGTTACAGACATGCATTTAGGGCTAGCATGTGCTTTATTGTTTTGAGACTGTTTTCTTCTATGGGCGGGGGTGGGGGAAGCAAAAGCAAAATCCCCAAAACATGAACTGATACTTTTTTAGGTAAATGCACACCCTGGGAAGCAGGGATATTGAAAGCAGTGGAGCAGGGTAAAGCCAGCTATGGAAAACCTTACTGACAGCCTCATGTCACTTACAGTGAAAAGACTGCTCTTCATGTTATGCTGGTTACAGGGGAATCTGGAAGGCACTGGACAGACTGCCCAGGGAAGTGGTAGAACCACAGTCCCTTGAGGTGTTTAAAAAAATGTGGTACTTAGGGACATGGTTTAGTGGCATGGTGGTGGTAATAGGTAGATGGTTGGACTTGATGATCTTAGGGGTCTCTTCCAACCTTAATGATTCAGTGATTCTGTGATCTGCACATGGTTAACTCCTTCCAAAAAGTGGAGGCGCTGACTGAATGGCTAAAGCTAGCACTCTGAAACATCTCCTGTGCTGCCTCTCTACAGGTAACAGCTAAGTTCTGCAGAGAGTGGCAGCAAATGGGCATGGTGTCTTTGGTGAGTCTCAGCCTTTCTTTCTCCCCTAAGCTTCAGGGACTTGTCCCCATGGAGAGGATGCTGGCAGCAAGGTAGGTAGTATGTAGGTATGTAGGTAGTATTTTAATCCATGAATTTGGTGAGATAAAGCAGCCACTTCTCCCAGCAACTCTTCTGACTCTCAGGCTTCCAGTTTTGTTGCACACCAGTGCACGACACATTCCACGTGGCCCAGGGAGTCTGGTGGGGAAGAGATCAACCTGCAAGCTGCATACCTTCTTGCAAGGTTCTCCAAGCACTCTCCCCAGCAGCAGTGCTATGCTGGGACCCCATGACCATATCCCACCGACCAGATCCAGGACCTGAGCTCTCCCTTGAGACGTCAGAGGATACAGGACCAAATAGCCCTACACAGATGGGCTGGATGCAGGGATGGAGTGTAGTAGGAGGGAGGAAGAAAGAGCTGATCATAAAATTGGAGTTCAGCCTATCTGTGTTAATAAAACTCACACAATTTCACTCCCAAACCATAACTGAGAGAAGCAATGCTTGTTTTCAAATCAACCCTGCAATCTAGATAAGGGCTCTGTGCAACACACAGAAAGAATTTTGTATGTGGGGCACTAGGAGGAGGTTAAACAAAAAAAAATAATCTCAAACTTACACTACCATTTTATTTTATTCTCCATATACAGACACAAATTGGTAGACCCAAACTGGTTCAGAATTGCTCCAGATTTATACCAGTTGCTCAGTGTGGGCTCTGGACTACGCTGCAGACAAGCAAGAAGCACCTGAATGTGACAACCTGAACTATTTACCTTTGACTTGCAGCCCAGACTTTCCTCAGGTGGCACCTTTCCAAAAGCAGCACTAGGATTTCTCTTGCAGCTACAGCTCTGGTGGAAAGCAGACTGCTACAAGAAGTCCTGCAGATATAGCCCAGATAAATCTGTTTCATAGCCAAGTCCTCTCCAAAGCCCTCTCTTCCCTTTGTCAGTCCCCTTCAAGCCCCTCTCCAGCAGTAACCTCAAGCTCACTCTGAACACTAAGCCTAATCCTAACCTCGCCTAAACAGTAATGGAAGGTCAGCCTTTGGAGAGGGTAACCAGACAAAATATATCTCACTGCTAAGCTCTCTTAGCAACCCATACTTCCCTTTCCATCCTTCTGTCTAGTACAGCTCCATGATTTCTCCATCTCTCAGCCCTAATGCTGACAATTGACTAAAGGGCAAGGAGCCCCAGGCACTGCTAAAAAAAAGTACTTCACATCCAAGCTCTCTTGGCAGCCCACACTTCCCTCCCACAGATGTCTTCTCTACTACAAGACAATAGCAACTCCAGCTATCTCCCTTTCTTAACTCAAACCCAAACTCCAAACTTAACACTAACTGATGTTCAACATTTGGACAAGGTGCCCTAGACAATGCCTGAATTGATAACTCACAGCCAAGTTCTCTTGGAACCACGCTTTCTCTAAGCAGTCCCTTTCCATCCCCAAGTTAACTGCAACTCCAGGCTGCCTTCTTTCCTCAATCCTAGCCCTACCCCTAACTTTACTTGAGGGACAGCCTTTGGACATGTCCCAGCCTCTTTCCATGCTAATTCCAACTGCTAGTCTTTGATTTCTTCCTCTCTCAAATATAGTCCTAGCTGACAAATTCTAGATAAGGGCTTTGCCCAAGTTTAAATACATCTCATAATCAGTCTTTCCTGTCAACCCACACTTCCCTTTCCATCCATGCACTAATTGCACCTCCAGCCTTTTTCTGTCAGCCTCTCTAAACCCAAACCCTTACCATAACACTAACACTAACTGATGGACAGGTTTTGTGTAATACCCTCCAGACACAGCTGAGATGCTTCACAGCCAAGCTCTTTTTGCAGCCCACAATTCCCTTCCTTTCTCACCAACTGCACCTCCAGGCTTTCTTTTTCTCTCCAGCCTTACTATGCTTGATTTTCTCCCTGACCCCTCGTTTTCTCCCTGTGACACACTGCAGTGATGGCTTTGGGAACTTTTACTCCTGATGCTAAACAGAGTCTCACGTGAAGATTGAACTTCCTGCCTGCCTTTCTGAACACTCAGGTCGGTTTAGTTGTCTATATCACTGAGGGTTTGAGTATCTTGGCCCAGCCCATTCCTTCTCATCTGACATTTGCAGTATTTTGACTGAAATTACTATCAGTCACCAGCTGGTTATGAAATTTTATGTTAGTAAATTTTCAAGGCAAAGCTATAAGTTCTATTTTAAGGTGAAACCAATGAACTGAAAGGATAGGACTCTGTGCAGCTCCATGTGTGTAAAGCAACTCTGAAGTCAGTATAACCCAAAAGTGCTAATTGCCTTCCAGGCTTATGAAAACAGAGGCAAAGGATAAATATCTGCTGGGAAAATAGAGGCAGAGGTAGGATTTTATAGAGCTCTTGAGGCACAGATGAAGTCTGCTAACTAGGATGATCAGGATTTGGGAATCCTGGCACATTTCTTTGGGAAGCTCTCACAAGGTGTTGGAAATAAAGAGCCTGAAATAAAAATACTATTTGCTTAAATATTTGAAAAAGGAGATAAGGAAGGGAAGATTTTAGAAAACAGTAAAATGCATTCGGGTCTCAGCTAAAGCCCTGTGAGAGAGCTACTTGTTGCTTTAATATATTATATGGGTAGCTGGAATGCCTGGAAGACATTGTCAAGTAGCAGCAAGGAATTTATGTGAAGTGCTATGCAAATACCCACAATGGGAATGGTTCCTCTCCCAGGGATATTGCAGCCTGCAGCAAACAAATGGAGAAGGACAGGGTAGCAAGGAGTTAATTTTGGTTAGTGTGATAAATTATCTTCTCCCCATCCAGAAGTTACATTTATTTTTTTGCAGGCCCTGCAAAGAAGAGCATTTATGTGGGGGTTAGGAGGAAAACTCTAAATTAGTTTTACAGATGCTTAGAGGGGATTTTCCCTCAGGTAGCATGGGGAAATCAGGGAGGGCCTGTTGGTTAATGCAATGTGTGGAGCTCTCCTCATGGGCCCCTCAGAGGTGGGAGATGACCCACCAGCACTGAAGTGAGATGGGAGGCTAGGTAAGGGCCACCAGGCACCTTGCATGTGATGTGAAGAAGAGCAGCCTGGGGTGGGCTAGATAGTACGTTCATCTCCCTCAGAGCCCCACAGGGACTGTGTAATATATCAGTCTGCTTTGCATCAAACAGCTGTCTGACAACAGGCTTCCTGAAAGCAAGGGGAAAAAAAGGCAGAGAGTCCTTAAAATTCAGGCACTGGCTCTTGCTTTTGTCAATTGCTCTTGTCAAAGCCCATTTGTCAAAGGCTCTGCAGGCTGTCATGTCACACGGCTCAGCACCCATGGCTCCTCTGCTGTCCCACAATAACCTTCACAGCAGATGCAGGACTGAGCCTGTCTTTCTTCTCATCTCCTTAGTTTTTTTCTTTATCAACCAATGTTCAGTTATTAAACTGGAATTCATACACTAAAAATTCCCAAGATCCAAGACTTCATAAATGATGATGCAGTAGATCCAGATCCATCCCAGTATAAAGGAGTCCACAGCAATCATCATCATGGCTAGGCTTTGCAAACGAAGATCTGGGGAGGGCTCCATCCATGCTTTGCATCAGCGCTTTTTACAAGTGCTTTTTACAGCAATAATACAGCAACAAAAACATACTAGAAAAATCATTTCAGTGATTGCACGGATTATAAAATGCTGCCACTTGT
Source organism: Bucco capensis (assembly GCA_013396975.1). Taxonomy (NCBI): domain Eukaryota; kingdom Metazoa; phylum Chordata; class Aves; order Piciformes; family Bucconidae; genus Bucco; species Bucco capensis. The sequence continues at coordinate 321,243 of VWZO01008842.1, read as the reverse complement.
TTCATTAACTTGTGTGAGCCTTGCATGGCCACGCATACACCAGGCTATCTTGAAAGAGAACTGAAAGACCTTATGGTCTCAGCTTTCCCAGCAAGTGATGGCCATTGACAAATGTTTCTGAATCCAAATGGCTTCTGTCACCAAAGCCTGAAAAAATCCCTCCATGGCACATCATGTCTGTATGTGCCTCTGGCTGAATTCTCTATTTCAGCTCCTAATGTTTTCCTGGGTTTGATAGTTATAATGATACCTCCTGTTAATTCTGCACTTAACACGAGCATGCAATATTGCTCTGTGTAGGCTGGTTTTTGTTATTTAGGATGGTAACTATTTTCCTTGGAATAGGAAGGATGGCAGTTCCAATGGCTTGTTATTATTCATTGGGTGTTTTTTTAAATCATAAATGAAGGCAGAGGGTTCTGATTCTGCACTATCCTTTTAGAGGCCAAGTTTCTATTAATTTGCAGTTTTGTCTGTTCAACAGTTCAACACCAATGGCATGATTAAAATAGATGGAGATTTCTTGATTTGGCAACAGTGGATAATGCAAAATCTCGATGGAGAAACCTGCAATGTACCACCTGGCATGTGCCATGATCTGGTTAAAATAACTGGGAGGCTTGTGTAAAGACCGAAGGCCAGACCCAAGATGGATATAAACCACCTCAGCAGAGTCAGCGTGGTTGACAGTGAGCAAGAACACGGTCCCAAGTGCTAGGTGATCCTAGGACGATTGTCAGTCTGCAAGGTGTTTACCTGTTGAGCCTACAGGGGCTCTGCTCTTCCCATTTGGCCCATGAGCAGGTTTTCCTGTACAAGTATAAGGAATGAATTGCCATGAAGGGGTCTAGTCACAGAGATGTGTCTGGCTGAGCTCCCATGAGTCAGGCTGGGTTTATTTACTGCCCCAGTTTGCAGCCTTGTTTGCTTGTCAAACCTCTCAAAGCAAGGGTGGTGGGCTGAGTGGTATGCCACCTCTTGGGCACCAACAAAACAAACTGCCATCAAACCCAACAGCATGCCACCTCCTCAGTTACCTCTGCAATAGGAACAACTTCCAGCAACAGCCAGACCAAGAGCAATAAACTTTTAGACAACCTCGGTACAGATCATCAGGGCCTGGCCAGAGGCAGCCCTGTTTATCAATAGTTAGTGCTGGTAAAGCTTTCTTTCCCAAAGCCTCCATGTGGAAGGGCAATAAGTGTTGTGCAAGGTGTCACGTTCACGACAAGAAGATGTTAAGCTGCTGCAATGCAGAGGGAGAGTGTTCTTTTGGACAGCATGTTATAGCAGTGAGGTGGACAGAAGCCTCTATAGCAACTGATTTTATGGTGCTTCCCCTCTATGCATCAGGAATGGAAAAGCCGTTAATGCACTTTGTGCTTAGCACAGGGATTTTTACATAAAATGGATGCTACCATATATAGCTATGTCATGACAATTGTAGGACATGTTGCATTACACATCTCACTTGACTTGCCCTATGAATGTGGGCTGAGTAATTTCAGGTTGTATTTAAATAAAAGTGACTACATCTTTCCTGCAAGCACAAGGCAGTTAAAAATATCTTGTGGTCACTGCTTTGAATATGCCTTAAAACCAACTTAATCTGGTCACAAAGAGAGGGTGATGGTGACAGTCATATTAAAATACTCCAATGCAGAGCATACCCACACGGAGGTCAGTCCCTGCACATCAATGGGAGCAGACCTTGCCACAGGGAAATGTGGACTGCTTTTTCTGGCCACCACAGCTGTTCCCATTGACCTCATGAGCTGCCCCTGCCACTTCTGAACTGCCGAAGCCTTAGTGGAGGCATGCTGAATGCCACCAGAGACTAAGCACAAGACAGAAAAATCTCTGCCTTTGGACTCCTGTAGCACATGCTTGAGCTACAATATATGCTGCCCATCTCCATCCCCAAGTCCAGTCTGAATGCCTCAGGCTTTCTGGGAATGCTGACCTTCCTTTTGAGGCTTTCCCTGGTTTCCTCATCTTTGACTCTCCTTGCTACAAAATCCAACTCAGCCATAATCAGGGCCCTGGGTGCACAGTCCTGGATGGCCTCGCTCAGGACCCCCATGAACACCCCTGCTCGCAGGAGCTGCACTGTAGCCCCCAAAACCTGTCTCATAGTGCCCTGCAGGTCAGTTGTGCCCAGTCCTGTTCCTTCAGTCTTGGCTCACTCACTGGAATCCCTGAATGGACAAAAGGAAAATGGTTTCACATTTTATCATAGTTTGTATGAAGCTGAAAATCTTGTTGGGAGAGCTGGCTTTCAGCTTTTTAGTTTTCCTTCCTATTTATTCATTCGCTTACAAATGTACTTCCACTTTTCCAACTCCATTACTAAAGAGGATGGAAAAGTTAATCTCAGGTGAGGATATCTAACCCAGTGAATAAACAAAGCTGTTCATTATCATCTCACTGTCACTGGCACAGGACATCGTGTCACAAGATGGGTAGTACTGTTCTTGTTTGAGTTAGAACAGACCTAATTCTGTTCAGTGATTCTACTTTTTAGCTAAATCTCTTCTAAGTGACTGCAATTTATGAAGTTAACAGCATGTTTTTATGGACAGTGTCTGCTTCTAGAATAGATAACTTTTTATGTTCGTAGTTACTGCTAAAGTTTGGTGTGCAGAAAGGCTCTTGCTTATACTTGCTTCTGTAGAAATCAAGGTCACTGCTAAAACTTATATACCACATTGGTATGCACATGTGGGGAGGAATGGACAGGAGAGGTAACCCTAAACTGAACAACTAGGTATTCCATTCCCGTATACATCATATTCAGTATAAAGCTGAGGGGTCCTCAGGTTCAAGCTCTCTTCTTCAATGGCTAGTGTCTGAGGAGCACTCTGTCTATTCTGCCTCCAATCTCAATCCATGCATTCCTAAATCCAGTTCCAGAATCCACCTCCTGAATCTGCTCCCATCTGCTGCTGAGTCCAGTCTGAGACTTCCTCAGCGCCTACCCACAGCATCAGTGGTGACAGTGATGTAATTGTCATCAGGGTGGTTGGGTTCAATGTTGGTGTTATATATATTTGCATATAATTCATTTTATTGTTATTATTTTCATTAAGGCTGGTTTGGTTTTCTTTTCCAGTCTATAATTCTTCCTGCCTTATTCCTTTCCTCTTTCCCTTTGGGAAGGGAGAGGGGTTAATAGAGAGCACCTGTCATTTATCTAGTGGCCAGCCCAGCCCTGACCCTTTTCAAATATAGAGTAAGCTTTCAGTTTGCCTGAAATCCACTTAACTCTCTGATGAATGGTACAGCAACTGCCAAAGTTGCCACTGGCCTTTTCGTCATCATTTTACCCTCTCCTGGCAGGACATGAGTCTTGCTCAGAAAACATCCCAAGCACTGCAGATACGAGTGCAATTCCACAAAGTCTCTGTTTCCTCACCCAGAAGCCTAGCTCCCCCACAAATATTACAGAAACTAGAGACAAACACACTCTGATTAGTTTTATAAGCACAGTAAAATCTCCTTCCTTTTTAAACAGCTGAAGCAGCGTTCCTGTGCTGTTCCTGTCCACCATAATCCCCCATGACTAAAGGCTACTGAAACTGCATGAGTCTTTATAGAGGCCATCAGGCAAGATTAGCCTCTCCCCAGCCCCAGCCCCGCTCAGGGTTGTCCCTTCACCAGAGCTGGAGGTTAAGCTTCCTCCAGTGAGGATGGCCTTGCAGGCGCTCCTGCGCGCACGGAACGGCTCCTCTGGTTCTGATAAATTCCGGGGCTTCAGGCCAGTGTGTTTGTACTCTTGCTATGGGATATTCCTCCTGCCAAATACTCCACACACTAACGTAATTTATGTGCTGCAGTGCTAGCTGGAAGTCAGTCAAGTCCTTTGCTCGTCTTCCAAAAATGAGAAGCAACATACTGTCCACCTGGCCACATCATTGCAAACCTCACACTGCAGTAATTTGTAGGGAAGAGAGTTTGTGAGGCAGCTGGACCCTTTCCAGAGCTTTTTGGCAGCATGAGATACAGCCAAGATACAGCACATAGGCCTGGAGCTGCATCTCATGCTGCACAGGGCTGGCCAGCTCAACCAGGACAGCTCTCGCGTGTGGAGAAGTGAGCATAAGTGCTGGTGAGGCGCTCTCCTAGCTTTCCTACCACAAGTTGGTAGTTCAGATTTGCCTTTGGCTATTGCACTTCTTCAAAGAGGTCATGTTGGCATTGTCCTCAGAGAGCCTTAGACGTACACACAACAAATCTGGTGAATTTACAACGTGGCTTTATGCTCCCTTGTTTACCAAAAACGCTTTAACATTTTATACCAAGGCCCTCTCTGTAGTCCTGTGATTTTTTTATTGAGCAGTCCAGCTGAATTCCCAAGGACCTTATTCTACCCAAGTCAAAGAAAACCTCCTGCTGACTTCAGTGGCCAGCTCACTACACTCCAGTTGTGCCATGTCCAATGGGAAGGACATTAAACAGGCCTGATGGGAAACCACCAAGAGCAGCAAGAAGCTGAACATGGTCCTGATTAATGTTATTTTCCTTATTATGCTCTTGGTTAAACGTTTCATTCACCAGCTAATTTTTCATGGCTGACATTAGGGTTATCCATAAAGCTGAGAACTTGATGGTTAAAACCAAGAGGATTTCCCAGCACTGGTGACACACTCTGAGGGTCTCCTTTATCTAATTACTAAGATGTACTGTGTAGAGAGAGTTTATTGCCACCTGAAGAATTAGCTACTCAAGAAAGGAAAACGCATGGTTCTGTTGATTTCAATTATTAAAATTTTTTATGAAGACTTACCCTCATAGGCAAAAAACATACAGCCCATAAATTGTATTTTCCCTCATGCAACTGCTGTACTACATACAGATCTATGAACTTGACTGCTCAGGAAAAGTGGAGCGTGTTCCTGTTATTGTCACGATCGTCTTAGTCGCGGAACGGGATTTGGTTACTCCTAAGTGTGTTATAAATACAGCCAGCTGCAAGATCCAGACCCAGAGCTACAACATGGGGCGTGTGGTTTTTCCTTCAGCTCACAGTAGGAAAGAGGGGCCAGCAGCAAGCCTGAACCCTGAATTTCCCCAGAGTCTGTGTGTATTTTTATCTACAGATGCAATCATGCTTTTGCCTTTGCTGCACATAAACAAGAGCTAGACATACATTTTGAATTTGGACTCGAGCTCTCCTCAGTCACTGTCCTGCTCAGGCTGAGGCTGTGAACCCAGCTCCACAAAAAAAAGAGACTTCAAACTCCAAAATGCAAGTATCGAGGGGCTATAAGCTTCCTCCATGCAGAGGGGTGTAAGGGCAGAGAAAGGAAGGAGGCATTCATGTGCTCTGAGGATTGGTGCTGCACAGAAACCATACATAGTCAGGTGGGTCTGGGTAAATTGCTGCTTGTGCAGCAGCTTTCAAGGGTGGAGGGAAGAGTAGCTCTCCAATAGACCTGGATCCTGTTTTGCCTTGAGGAGAGAAAAGGAAAGAGAAAAAAACAGTAAAGCAGCAGCTACACCAAAGTATTATACAACCTCACAGCTTTTCCATCTGTCAGAGAGCTGAGGTGAGGTGGGGGTCTCAGCTGGACAAAACTCTCTTTTGCCTGACTCCATTAGGAAATACAGATTATTAATTTTGTCCCTCTATACCAAGGGGAAGAACAGTGGAGCTGCTTTGAGCCACAGCTCAGGGCATATCCTGTCATTGCTGTGCTGAAGATTGGATTAAGGCCCTACTAGGCTCTGAAACATAGTCATGACTTTGTACAATAAGGCATTTTGCAGTGAAATTCTTTTTGACATACATATATTTGATACAGATATATATACATACATAGTAAGGGGAAATGAAAATATGCTTTGTCAGCTTCTTGAAAAAAGACATGTTAATTCACGTATGAAATTCTCCTGGCCATTTAAACAAAGCCAGGATGCTGACTGAGCAACCCACCCCAAACAAAGAACCTCTAGCAGCTCTTAAAAAAAAAATCACAGAAGTGGTCAAAAGCCTTCCTGTCGTCTTATTTCCACACACACATTTGTAATTTCACTGGACCAATTGCTTTTGACTGATTGATTTCACTTCTTTGAGACACCACACATCTGGAATTATTCAAGATGTAACTGTATATAATACTATGCTAGAATAATTGTTCCATTTAGCTTTATCCCCTATGCTTACAAAATCCTAGAAGAACTTAAAATACTCTTAACATTTGTGTGTGTGTGTTGGCATGTTTGGTTTATGCATCTGAATGACAGCATACAAATGCCATGAATGTAACACTAACCAGAAGATTAACTCTATACATAGAAGTTAGGAGAATTCAGATTTAATACTCTTACAGCATTGTAAGTGTTCTTAAGATCTATGTCTCCTTAGGACCCACACTTTGATATCCTCATTTGCACAACCCAAGACTTCATGCCAGGATTCAGTTCACTGAAATCAACAAAACTGTGCTTGTAGAGTTAGGGAATTACTACATACAACAGTACTACAGACTCACCTCATGAACACATGCTACATCCTTTCCAGTTTGTCTGTCAAAGAGATTAAGGAAAACTGTTGGTTTAATAGACAATGCAAAATTCAGCTTATTTATAGAAGAACAGGAAGAGGAAAATATACACAGAACATCTCTCCTATAGTGAGTTAGGGTTAGTTTCTGCATAGTTAAAGCTGAACTGAAAGGAAGGAAAAGGGTGTTTGCATTTGTTATAGATTTTGTGTGGTGGATGAGGATGATGTCTGGGTATTTGTTTGGCATGTGCATTGAGGGAAGACACATTGTTCATGCCTTACTTTTGGAAGTATTTTGCTTCTCCAATTTGTTTGCTCTTTCTGAATGTCCCTTTGGAGGACAGGGAAACCTGCCTGAGCAACAGCATTCATTATGGAGACAGGAAAACCATAACTAAACAGACACTTAAAAATATACTATCCTGCATTTGTCAGACAAACCAAAAGACGAGACAAAGTGCTGTCCATGGAAAATTCACTAACATTTCACCATGGCACTCATGTCATGTCATCTGACTTGAAAAGGCTTGCCAGCTATTTCACCTCTAGAAACTGTTTAAGTCTAAACATTGTGTTATTTATAGTGTACAGTAAAGAAGGAATGTCTATGAAGTCTCTTAGGAGATGTAAATTTTTATAGTTGCTTCAGCATTGACGAGTAGTCACATAAAGTGAGGATGTGCCAAAATGTTGAAGATTTAACTGTCTATTGCCAGTTGCATGTTGAATTCTTTGTTCTTCCAAAATTTATTCAGTCATTCTGAAAGTTAACATGTGTCTATGATAGAAAGGATTTCCTAAAAGGCCAGGGCTCAAGTGATGGCTCTAGCATACTTCTGACTAGTATGCTTTTGCTAAAATTGCTGTTTTCTACAGCTGTGTAATGCAAAAATTGCTCCTACAGTGCACATGAGAATCTATGTAAAGTTGAGGATGTTGTAAGATGCACCAGGTTACCACTGGTGTCATGTGAGATGAAAAAGTGTGGCTTCCTTTGCTTTCTGCATTTTGAAACTTTCAAGGGGGTGACACATGTCAGGAAATTCTGCTCTTTTGCTATCTGTCCCAAAAGCTATTGAAAGAAACTTCCATAAAATGGTTCTCATCTTGTGTTTTCACAGAATGATCTTTGCTGCTTTTTGCAAGGTTTCTTTGTGGTAATAAACCCTCTTAGTTTAGCTAAGGCCTGAGATGACTGGACACTGGCATGGTGTCCTTAGTATGACTGAAGTTATATTGATGGAAACATATTTTACAGGACTGATGTTTGGCTCTGGGGGCCCCAGCATAAGGAAGATAAGGACCTGCTCAAGCAAGTCCAGGGGAGGGCCACAAAGATGATCAGGGGGCTGATCATCTCCCCTATGAGGAGAGACTGAGAGAGTTGAGGTTGTTCTGCCTAGAGAAGAGAAAGCTTTGGTGAGTCTTTATATCAGCCTTACAGTACTTAAAGGAGGCTACAGGAAAGATGAGGAGGGACTCTTATCAGGGGTAAGTTTTAAACCAAAAGAGGGTAGATATAGATTAGATACTAGGAAGAAATGCTCTACTGTGAGGGTAGTGAGAGACTGGAACAGGTTGCCTAGAGAAATTGTGTATGCTCTCTCCCTGGAAGTATTCAGGGCCAGGTTGGATGTGGTTTGAGCAACTTGATCCAGTGGAAGATGTCCCTGCTAATGGTGAGGGGGTTGGAACAAGATGATCTTTAAGATCCCTTCCAATCTAAACCAGTCTGTAATTGTGAGTATTGGTGGTAAAAGATACCTTTATGCCATTTGAAATACATCTGTGTTCGAGACCATAGTGATATAATTATTTTGACAAAACGTGCACTCCTCATCAAAAACTTATTACCTGAGCAGAAGACAAGTACTCCACAGCCATCAGCCTCTTTATAGCTGATGGGCTCTCCCACTGCAAACTGATGAAGTACAGGAAAAGGAATTATCCTCTTTTTCTTTCTTCTATGTTGAAAGGATTTGATTAACATTTAAATAAAAAGTTCAGCAGTTGCCCTGTGTTGTATAACATGTACATCTGCAGCCACCTCCTATTTAAGTTTGTTGACTGTTCAGCCTTTTGCCTTTCTTTTTATAGTTCTCTTGGTAGCTTCCTTTACCTCATTAGGCTTTTGAATTCTGAAATAAAAACTTGATGCTTGACTTCTCTGTCCTGCGTTTGTTTTTAAAGCCTCTTTTGAGGACATTAAATCAAGATCAGAGCCAATAACATTCTGCTTTAGGAGCACAGAGTGACTATTTAAGGTGTTTGAGACCTTCATATGATCATTTATCAGAACATTATTCCAGTACAAACGCTTAATTATACATATTTTCAAATCCCTTTCCAGAAGCTCTATAAATACCTCATCAACATCTAAAGACCAATTTAGCTGCCAATAGCAAAACCTATCTTTTAGCACAGACTGGCCTTTGTTTTGTCTTCTGCCAAAGGAGACTCTGTTTATGTCTGTGATTTCCATCTAGAAGCCCACAAATGTTGAGTCCTTTTTTTGGCGGGTGCTTGCTGGGTGCCACCAGGGGCTGAATATCCTGCTTTGCAGATGTAGCCATGGCTCCGTCTTGCTCTTCCAGGCTGGCACACAAGGGTCCTCCAAGCAGATGAAGATGGAGATATAAGATTTCCCCTATCCAATCTATGTTCCTCCATGCTTGGGTCTGTTCTCCTCACTGAGGACTGAGCCTGGCTTCAGTTCCTCATTGTTTCTATTTGGCATGTGGTGCTGTACATGAAATGAGCGTATAGCACATCAGAGGAAGACACATCTGTCCGACAATGTTGCTCTCATTCACAGAGGAACAAAAGACCATTGGAAAAGGATCTCAAAGCTTTAAAGCTAGCAAAAGGAAATGTTTTCTCATTAATATACACAATGCCTCACACATGAACAAGGTGGAAATTTCACTATGAGTGTAAAAATGGTCAGACATGGAAAATGGCCACTATTATGCTGGAAAAGATTTTTTTAAAGATTGCAAAACATTTAAGATTCACTGACTTGATTAACTACTATCCAGCACAGTTAGAAGGAACAATCCTCTCTGGGAGGGTTATCCCTTGCTGTTGTTGGAGGCTGTGTTTGGTTTTTTCCCATTGTCTGTGGTGCTACCCAGCCCCAGCCTTGCATGCCTGGATACACCCTTCAACTGCTAGGAAACGTCAACCTGCTCTGCTTAAAACTATGGTGACAGCTAAGGGGATGATGCTAAAACCTCACATCCACCTTATATCAGTCCTACAAACATCTTAAGGCAGGTTTCAAAGGCTCAGTGTGGGGGCAGGACCACTGACATCAAGTTGCTTTATTTTTTAATTTTCAAGATTCTTTTACACACCTTTCTGAGAATCCAATGCCAAACTTTCTCTTAGTTGGACAACATAGCAGGTGTGACACTTTCCCTTGGGCCTGCTCTTGGTCTATTCTTTCTAGTAATTTGCTGTGATTTTTCTGGTCAACTATGTTCCACCTGGCAGGAGGAACATGTCAATCCATAGATTTTAGGAAATGAGAGAAATGTTTGTGCTGAATTGCAGAATAAAGAGAAGAAATAACCCTTGCTAGAAAGCCAAACTATGAATGTGTTGGAATCAAGGATAACACCATCTCCTGGCCCTATTTCGACTGGCTCTTTACCAAGACCACCCACTTTCAGTGCTTGGTGTACATGATTAGCCAGCACACAGCAGACTTTAAATCTCTTGCCCCTTTTGATTCCCGAAACCTCTGTCTGACAAATAGCTTTAAAATTGCAATCAATAACTCTGCAGCTAACCATAACACTGAAGCCAGGTTCCCCTTCTCACATGCATTAGCAGACCTGGAAAGAGCAGAGGTAATAATTCAAGTGTCATCCATTTCGGTGGCCCATGTCAACCTTGAAAGGAGGCTCTCAGTTTTACTGACTTCCAGAAATGTTACCTGATAAGCAGCAATTTTCCAAAAGACTCTACCTAGGTTATACACATTGCAAAACCACACTGTTTGGTGAATAAAATCCTAGAGAAGCCACTACAGCAAAGGCTGTGAGAGGAGCTGTGCTGTCCTCCATTGTTGTAGCAGAACTCTCGTGTAGCTAGGAGCCCCTGCAGACACCTCTTATAGCAGACAGCCAGGAGAAAATGTCGAAGGGGCCACAATTCCTGCAGCCTGATTGCTATAAGGTGGGCAAGAGGCTGGATTTCAAATTTCTGCTGCCTTCAGTGAAGTTCAGAATTTCAACTTTTGTGTTTTGCCTCCCACTCCAAAAATATCTCTCTGTCCTTCTCTCCATCTTGGTGTCACTGTATTAGCATATGCTGGAGGATATTAGCATACCCTTAGCATATTGCAGTGACTTTGGTATGTACAGTTGCCTGATTGCAATTAAAAGTAATTTATGTTTCTGCTTAAACACATTCAGTATATGACCAGATATATCCAATCAAGATTCTAAATCCTGGTGACTTTCAAAGATCTCTAAGTTATTTGACTGCATTGAGAGTTTTCAAGACAGACTTGTATAAGCATAGAAGCACTGAATATACAAACACAGATGAAAAATACTATCTAGACTCTTTATTGCAGTTTTTGTATTACTTTAATGTACCTCTGTGTTCAGAGTCACATATATTTGTATGACTTTGAAGGATGTAAACACTTCAGAAGCTGTTGACTGAAGAGGATATTTCTCATCCTCATCCTATTGGCTATTTGTTGAAAGTTGTAGACAGAAGATATCATGGCCGAAGTTATTTAAAAATAGCTTTGGAAAACAACTTTTCTACAAGATATTCACTAACAGAAATATGCATATATAATTTTAGGCTAGAGTTACTGCAGAAAGCTTTCCCTGCCCATCCAGGCTCTCCTTCAATCTTCTTTCTTCTCTGTCATAGCAGTGACTAGGAGGAATTTGGTAAAGCCATGTATTGTTATCCAGCTGTGAGTTTAAATCAGAAGGACAGGACATGCTGTCATTCCTTTAAATCAGGTGCACGTAAGGACTGTCTACAAGCTGTGACTTTATTCTTTGTTCAGCCTTGATAATAATTAATAACACACTGTTAAGGAAGCCTTTCTCATTAGTAGTGTGAGGAAATCATAAAGACAGCTGGGTTCCAAATCACAGTTTTTATTGCGTAGGTATATAAACAAACACAGCTTAGCTCCATATGCTGCACCCACCTCCTGTGCCTGCCATGATAGAAAACCAGGAAATGTGGCAGGGGAGCCTTCAGGCTGCTGGAAGGGACACAGCAGACCCTGTATGGACCCTGTATGGACCAGATTCTGTGATGTGAGGCTGTGCACAGGAGCTTCTGGGGCTCAGCTTCCTCCCAAGCATATCAAGAAAGGCTGTACAAGGACTATCTTGGTCCTGAAATTTCTGAAGGATTTGGGTTGAATGGAGCCAGTTATCAAATGCTGTAAAGTTCAAGTTCAAACAAAGCTATGTTTAAGGTCCTGTGCAGGCTTAAACTGAGAAAGGGTTGGATTTAGAGAAGCTAAAGGACAAAATAAGAAGAGCAGCATTTTACATACATGTTCAGTTGGTTACAAATGCCCAAGTTTGAACAAAGGAGAGGAGTAACAGGCTAGCAAAATATTTTTTAAAAAGAGAACAAGAAAAAAATCAGAAATTGTGACTGTGTTTTTGCAGTGCAAGGACAACAAAACCTTCATCTCCTTAAAGGTGTTTCCATGAGGACCACTGACAGAAACAGAAGTATCTTCTGAGGCAGCTGCTGTGAGACTGCTGCAGCCTCTGCCTGAGGAGGCCCTTGGCACTGGCCACAAGACATGGGCAAGATGATCCCTCAACAGATACAAAGGCAAAAGAAACAGTGAAACACTTGCTTGATGGGATATGGCATGCCACTGAGAGCCTCAACTTACCCTGGCTTTGGGGTCATATTCCAGTGCCTGATACCTTGCACGGAGGAGAGGGAGCAGCTAGTGGGACAAGGCCCTCTCCTGCTCTCGGTATCTGATTTTCATAACCTGTTAGATGCTCTCCAGGCCCTGTGAGAAGCTCTGCTCCCACCAGAGACCAGAAGACCCTGCTGTGGCAGAGACTGACTGTGTCTGCAGGGCTTTTCTGCAACACTTTGCTGGGTCCCCAGGTGTTCCTTGGCTACTCTGCCCAGAGGAAAACAGTTGCCACCAGCAGCCACTTTCTACTTCAGCTTTGCAATATTTTAACCAAAAAAGACAACATTCTTGAAGGGCTCCTTGAAGGTGGAGAGAACCAAACATGGAAAAGGTCTTTTGAGGAAAAGGAGGAAAATTATGAGCAGTATTAATTCTACAGTCATCTTTTGGCATTACAAGATTTTATATATTTTAAAAAACTAATACCAAGTTTCCTTTTGGAAAAACAGTATCCTTTCACATACTTGACTAGAGTTAGAGCAGAAAAAACTTCCTGGTGTTTGTATTTTATCAGAGGTCAAATTTCTACATAGAGGAGCAGAATATGAATGATATATATAAACAGACAGCATTCCTGTTGTGTGGACCTTCAAGTGTGGGAAATTAATGACAACTCAGAACTCTGCTCCTCTCCAATTTCCTCTGTTAATGCACACGAACTGGTTAGAGTGTTTTCAATTAGGTCAGAGAAGAGGACCTGCCTCTTTTCTAAATGAGTTGCAGATAAAGCTTGCCAGGAGTGGGCCTCCTCCTTTTCAGGCTGACGTAATTCAGGGTAGGCAGCAGTAACCTTCAGTGTTACACCACAAAAAGCAGTGTCCAGTCTGCCTAAAGGTCCCATTCTGCCCTGGAAAAGCAACTGTGGGTTGGTCAGGACAGATTTCTCCTCCTTTTTCCCCACAATTTTCCACCATTCCTTCATTTATAATGGTTAACACATCTGTGTTTCATTCCCTGGCTTCAGTTTGAAAGGTGTGTGGTGACATTGGTCTCTCTTTCAAAATCCTTGTCAAGACGATGGAAGTGCTGGAGTAATCTGAAGGGGAAGTGCATGTTATTTTTGTTGACAGGATTTCAACAAGTAACCATTCTGGCTAATTACACTGTAATTGAATTGGTGTGTTAATACAGTCTTCAAGGGACTCTCTTTACTTTTTTATCCTTTACAAAGGGATTTTGAAATACAGGCTAGCTTGCTTTAAAAACAGATACATAGGAAATAAAATAGCACAATTGAATTAATTTTATAAACTCCCTCAGGCCCAGGCAATAACAATTACCACTGAAAAATCAGATACTCTCATATGAGGAGCCGCCCTTTAGGAAAGCAAAGGACCAGAGTAACTGGGCACTAAACATTTGGCAGTAGCTGCCACCCAGTTTCCCCTAGCAGCCACCAGAGAGATTTTTCTGTCTTTTTAATGACTAAAACCTTTGTTCCACAAAGAGTTTTTCTTGATCATTTTTAATAGGGAAAATAACTCTGTGTTCCTATGGTAAACAAAAATCACCGTTTAAGATCTGCATTAAGTGGTATTTATGAAAGTGTAGTCTCTTCCGTTTTCTCCCCTCACATGTTTCAGATGTTAGGCCAACTTGTGCTTCAAACTAATACTGGGAAAAAACTTTCTTCTTGTCCAGCATGCTCTTAAAACGTCCAGTCCTCGTTCTGCAGCATCTGGCTTTGGTCATTTCTTGGAGTCAGGCTACAAAGGATGAAACTTACTAACACAGTTTCTATAAAACACAAACTCCACAGTGTAGTAAAAGTTTTGTCTGAGTGCCTCTAGATGCTCAGCTTAGACTGCATGGACAAGAACACTGTGAATGTACTTTGATTCATGCAGTCACACAACAGCTGAGTCATCTCAAGTAACCAAGACTAAGATTAAGCTTTCTTCTAACAATGTATTTCTGTGAGACTTAAAAATATGACACCAAAAAGCTGCTCAGAATCCCAACATCCCTCACAAGGTATTATGTTTTTATTGTGACACCATTAAACATGATACAAAGTGTGGATTTAGCCTTTTCCTTTGCTGCCTTCAATGGCATCATCTTCCAAATGCTCTTTTACACAGTAAGTGCTTCACTTGCTAAGTTAAATACCTCCCAGATAATCTCAAAGGAAATAGTGCATATGTGAACACCAATGCCATGCAGAAAGACAGTATTTCTTTCAGCATGAAGTGCAGTGAAATGTTTTCTCTGCCAAAAGGTAACTCTTAAAGCTGTGGCATTGTAGCACTTACAATACAGACATACTGGGGACATGTCCCCATCCTTATCCCAAAGTGCTGCAGTAGCTGCAGTAGCTGCAGTCCTGAGCCCTTTGGGGCCCATTGCCCAGCTTCACTTTACTACTGCAGGGCCATGACTTAATGAGCTGAGCTGACCTAGCACCATGGGAAAGGGATGTATCACACTCCACGTGTTGCTCCACCTTTCAGTACTGAACAGTCAACTTTAAATCTCACATGAACAGTTTCTCTGAAAATGATGAATGAAAGGGAAAGGAGAGAAGTTTAAGCCTTTTATGTGAATTCATGCACAGTGATTAAACAAGACAAGTGCAAAGACTCTCTGAAAACCCATTCAAAATGTATTTTAAGGGCCTCAGAGGTGCACAAGCCTTTTGTGCATCCTCTGCATGGAGTTAGTTTAATGATCTCTGATTTTTCTCTAGAAAAACAGTGACTAGACATACCCCTCCAACACTGCAGTGTTGTTACTACAGTGGGATGTGTAATGCAGTTTGATGTATGTATCCACTGATAGCAATGGAAAAACTTCCATTCAATTAAATGGGCTTGAAGCCAGGCCCACAGTGAAGCCTTGTCTGTAGCTGTTACTGTGATGGTGGATTCTATAACAACTGTATCATAAAACACTTTACAAAAGAGTCATGAACTCTGGAAAAGAGTAAGGCTTATATATTCTATTTAAACAGAGGAAGTTGCTCAGTGACTTGGCAGCAAAGCATGATCCCCAGTTACAGGTAACTTGAGCCAACATCAGAGAAACTATATAAGCAGATAGTTAATATCAAGGTTCACATCTTTCCAGTCTATTACTGATTCTTGTGAGTACTTCTGAGATGGATAAGAGGAAAATGAAAGTGATGTGTGATGAGGGTGAGAGCCCCCTGCATTCAGAGAGCCTAGGCATAGTTTTTTGCAGTCTATTGGGTCACTGTTTGAAATACAATTTTCAGTGAAATCCACAGCTAAATTCCTCTCAACATCGGTGGGGCCAGAATTTCCCATTTTGGATTAATAAAATGTCAGAGGGTGAAGTGAAGTAGATATCATAGAATGAAAGAATGTAAATATAAATAGGATGAGGACAAATTAATAGCTGACAAATATTCTCTGCTAGTTGTATGGAAGATCTGGGACAAAAAAGCACACTGTAAGGAGTAAGTTAATCCCCAGGTTTCTGTTTTTTGATGATAAAATGTCTGAAAGAAAGGAGAGAGAGGAAATGAGAAGCAGGAACACATAACTTTTCAGCGCAGAAGGATCTGAATCTTGGCTAGGAGAAGGCTACAGTGTAAAGTCATTTTCTTTTATTCTTGGGCCAAGGTTTGATGGAATGGAGGCTTTAGTGACAATACTGTCTTAAATAGGTACCTTTCCTGGCCTCTTATTTCCACTCCTGAGCAGCAACACACAATGCCCTTAGTGCATTGACACAACTATTTGTGGACCCATGCTGTAAACAGGCTCAAACAACTGATCAAGTTTAAAAAAATCTCTGCAGGAGTGTTAGGAAGTTATAGGAAAGACAGTGATGTCATTAGACTGGTGCAGGCGTGAACCGTGTGACACCAGGATGTTTGTTCTGTCTTTGGATATTCCCTGGATTTGTCAGGGAAAGCAGTTCTCCTTCTGCCCACTGTCCTGACCATGGAGGCAGTCTGGGCATGTATGGTATGATCAGGGCAACAGGTCTGGTACATTGTCCTGCACAAGCTGTGTCCTAGTTTGAGCTAGATCTGGATCAAATTTGGTATTTTTGATACTAGTACCTAAGTAATATTGTATTTCTATAGTGTACTTGGAAATGGTAACCCATGCACTATAGTCCTTGCAAGGTCCTTCCCCCTCAGAGGATTCTCCCTCCAGTCATCTGCGACTTTTGGTCATTGCTCACTGAACACCTCCTTAATCACCTACAAAATCCAGCCTTGCCTTACAGTGGTATCTGTAACCTCTGTCAGCTTCTCATGTTGTTATCTCTCAGGTCTGTCAGTTTCTCATGCCCTGTTCAGCAGTTTCCCATGTCCTGTCCAGTGATCTCAACTTCAGGCCAGGGCTCAGCCAGTGGCCTTGTCATCTGCCTGGAGCTCTAAAAAAAGGAAGGAAGGGGAAGATACTGAGATAATATTTCTCAGTCATTCATTATCAACCAGGGAGACTGCACTGGGCTAGGTTCCCCAGGGTCCCCTCCTGGAGCTAATGCTACTCACTGGTTTCATTAATGGCTAATGAGATAGATAAGACACCTAACATCTATTAGATACTATCAACCTGTATAGGATTGTAAGTCATCTCCAGGGCTGACAGAGAATTTAAATTTTCCTTGTCCAGCTAGGGTCCTAGTACAGATAAACTTCAGTTGCAATCCAGTAAGGGCAAACACGCTGCTCTGTGTGTCCATAGGGACCACCCACACAAATACAGGACAGAGCAACCAGCTGTGAAGAGGTTTTGCAGGAAAAGGTTGGGTGATTTATTGATTACAGGGTGAACTTGGATCAGTGATGACAAACTGCTGAGAAGAAAGCAACCAGTGGTGAGAGATACGGACAGGGATTCCATGTATAAGACAAACAAAAATAATCCTTTTTGCTCTGTTGAGTCTAGCTGTGAAGATGTTGGTTGGTTTGTGCTATCTAATTTTAGGGACAATTCTGCAGAGAATATTTCAGAGGAGAGCAATGAGAACTAGGTTTAAGAAACAAGAACTGTGAGGAAATGTTGAAGGAAATGAAAATGTTTACACTAAAGAAGAGAAAGATGCCAGCAATCTTCACATATATGAAATGTGGCTGCACAGA
This sequence comes from Bucco capensis, assembly GCA_013396975.1. NCBI lineage: Eukaryota > Metazoa > Chordata > Aves > Piciformes > Bucconidae > Bucco > Bucco capensis. The sequence continues at coordinate 303,741 of VWZO01008842.1, read as the reverse complement.
GGAGAGAATAAACTGCTCTTTCATGTGCTCAAGCATAGGGGAAGAATTAATGGCCACAAGGTAAGATTTAGGTTAGTTCTGAAGAAAGCTTTCTAATGAGCTTTGGACAAAACTCTGGAGCAGCTTGCCTTGCAAAATGGGGGAACCTTCAGCAGGGAAAGTTTTTGAGAACAAGCTGAAGCAACATCTGTTAGAAGGGGTTAAGTACAACTGATCTTGCATATAAGCTGAGATTGACCTCTTGAGGTCCCTTCCAGCCCTGTCCTCAGAGAGCCCATTAAATTTCCCACAGCAAGATGAGAATTTGCTCAATTACACCATTAGCCCTTCTGATCTGAGCCATCAGACACAATCAGGACCCCTCTGACCATTTCTATTAGGAGGAGAAACTGATGGTGGAAATGGGAATCTGTGACAGAAACCTGTTTGTTTAAAAAAGATGAACAAAACTCCATTGCACTGAACCCAGCAGAAATCCACAGCAGAAGCCAGCTTCTTTGCTTACACTTTTCAGGCTCCTTTCAACCAACTCTCAGATCAAAAATATCCCCAGAGGAATTTCTAGCTCGTATATCCCCAGCACTAAGTCAAGCTGCATCTGGTGTTTTTTCAGTCTTCTCTTTGAATTCTTTCCATCCCTCTGCTATTCTCCTTTTTAGAGACTCCCAAATCTTCACCTTCCTTTTTTCCTCCCTGCATCTGATCATCCTTTTGTATATGTTTCCATTTTGGGAGGCAATGCCTGGTATCATCCAGGTATTTCTTTCAATCTGTCCTTTCAATAATTGGAAGTGAAGAAGATTACTTAAACACGCACATTCAGAAAGATTTCATTCAAATGAAACCTGTATTATGAATGACTAAAAACTCCCTGCAAATTGTAAAATGGCAACATATGCAGGCAACAAAAATGACATTGTGTTAGTCATGATTGTGAATTATGATTTAGGTGGAAAATTGTGAAGAGGAGCTTAACAGAGCTAGATGAATGAAAAATATGATAACTGGCCTAATAGTGGCAGATGCTGGTGTGTGCATGGTCTTGAAATTATGAAGGTGAACTCTGCTTAGACTAGAAAAAAAACCCAGAAAGTCAGCTGCAAAACAGTGTTAGTGGCAGATGCTCTATTCCTGTTTAGCAAGTACTTTCAGGCTTTTTTTGCCTAAAGAGCAGTGTCTCTTTTCTCACATTAATGGGGATGGTTCTTTTAAAATACCAAGTTAAGCAGCAAAGAATAAAACATACTTATTCTAAATGGAAAGGCAATTACCTCAGTGATGTTCCCCTGGGCATAAGAATCTACCTGCACTATCAGTGGAGCAACAGTAACCCACTTTTGCAAGTCATTTAGCACATGGAATTGAGTTGTTTTTAATTGCTTGCTGAATTACCTGGGTTTTAGCTCTCAGACCTTCCAGCTGTAAACTGGTTACAAGCTGAAGTGGGAAATACAGAGAAGTTGTGGGTTTCAAAACAAGCCTATAAAGGTCTTTCCTCTTTGTACAAGGAATTTCCAGTCTGAATTGGAACTGTTCTCCCATAGAAAAAAAGAAATTGCTGGGGAAGCACTGTTCAGACATCTAAACAGATCTTGTATTCAGGTTCTCCTAGGTGGAGTGAGAACAGGTTTGGGGTAGTTTTGACTTAAAAAGACAATAGATTGCCTCAGTGTTGTCTCCAGCTAATACAGAGGAACTCATAATAACCAGTCTTGTTTGGAATCTTTTGGCATATGGAAATATGAGGTTAACTGGAATTTTTAAGTGCCTGGGTTTTCTTGAGTTAGCTGAGGATCTTGGTTTGGATGTTAAGAAATCCATTCTGACCTCTGCTGTTAGTTTTGGGAAAAGTAACATTTTCAGTAGCAACAGCATGGCAGTTCTGGAAGCTGGTCTAGAGAAGAAATGTTATCACCACAAAATGTCAGTGAGTTGAAAGCCAACTACTTGAGACTGATCCAGACTTTACTGGTTTCTACAGTTCAGTGGCTGAAACTCCCATCAGCTCCAGGGCAAACGACCATGCAGGAGCTTCAGCAGTCCCTGACCAGAGCATTGCAAGGCAAATCTCCTTTGCTGCACTTCTTATTACTTCTTGTTTGATGGCCTCAAAGTCTCTTCCTCTGCTCTAGATCTGAGCATGCCTCTGTGAAAGCAAGACAAATCAGCTCCCCTATGACCAGAAATAATAGTAACCAGATTTTCTGCCTCGATCTCTAGCTCTTCCCATGTTCTTTTTTATGCAACAGTGCCTGAATCTCAGAGTTCAAACATCTCAACGTTCTATGCTCTTGAAAATATCTTTCTGTATCTTTTAAGGAGTCTCCCTGTCCAGATTACTGTCCTTGAGTGTTTGGACTGACCCTGCATTGGGACAGCAATGAGGTACTTGTGTCATCTCCACAGGCATGTAATGACAGGCTTCAGTGTGGTCTTGATGGGGAAATTTACCCTCTGCTCAGCCAGATCTATAGCTACACAATGATGAAGAATAATATCAGAATGCAATATGAGCTGAAAGAACAGGAGTGCTGCTTGCAGACTGGAAGATTTTTAACATTTCATACCCCAGGGAAGCTGGACCCTCAAAAGCAACCCATACCCATGCTTCAGAGCCCTGTAAAGCAAAGTTATGATAGCAAGTAAAAGAAAAGCCAAGTCCTGTGCTGATGATAGCGCTTAATACTTCCTAAATGTGCATGGTTTGTTCTGTCATATTTGTTTGCCAAATTCCAGCCTGACTCAGTTTGAAGCAGCTGAGGCCTTTAAGTCCTGTGGTGACCTACCTTGGCCTTCCTGAAATCAGCACTTCAGCACCATGCAGCTCCTGGTTACCACAGGACTCTCTCGCCTTTTCATATGGCAACACAGGGTGTGTAGCTGCCCTTCAACAACTGCTGGGTCTCCCTGGTTGCCACAGTCCTGTACCTTGGAGGGAAGCTGCCTGCTTGACTCCCTGCCTTGCTCCTTTTAACCATGGCAGAGACAAGGACATACCCTCCTTCAAGTGCTAAAGCTCCATGCTCTTATCTTTGAGCCTTAGTGGCTGTTTACAGCGGATTTCTCTGAGTGCTTTGCACCCTGTGTGGGTAGCTAAATCCCATCCTGGGGAAGGTGATATCAGCTGTTCCCATATGCCACAGCTAAAACCACATTGTGTATCCTGATTCATGTTGCTTCAGCCTAAAGTTGCTAGAGTTCTGCTGCGTAGCAGGACATTGCCCATTGAGAGCAGCCAAGAAATTTGGGATTCCACCTCATTTGCTGCTTATAAGCAATGAGGCCTTGAAAGTGAGTTGGAGACTAAGCATGTGCTCTCTGCTGGAGGACCACAGATGCTACATAGAAGCCTACACATCGAGGTTCAAAATAGGCTACGACAGGGAGCATTGTGAAACAATAACACACTAAAGGCAGAACAACCATAATCAAGTGTTGAGTTGCACAGTGGAGGGGCAGCCAAGAAAATCATAGTCCCCCTGTGCTACTGCTTTTGCAAAGCTGGCTCCAATAGTATGTTCAGCACATGGATTTTCCAGGCCCTGCTAGGCTGTGTGTTGCACTGACTTGCCAACTCCTGTGACGAAAACTTATGGAGGAATAAGTCCAGTCAGCACATACATTACATCACACTTTTATTTTCATTTTTCCCTGCAAGTTTTAACTAGCATTTTTTTCCCCAGTGTGATTTAAATACAAGTCTGAGGTCATTCAGAGGAAGGATTTGCTGGAAACTAGTGTGAAGCTTTAGATATAGCTGTGTTTCAAGACCTAGCCAATACACAAAAAGCACTGTTTAGATGTCCTGCACAAAGTTGTGGCCTCCTCTTTTACTGTTCTGCAGTGAGTTACCCACTGGAGTAAGGCAACTAATAAGTTTTTCTGTGCTGACATAGCCATCACCAGCAGAGATAACAGCACCGCAGCACCCTCAGGTCATGAACTCAGCTTTTCACCCTGTGGCTGACTAGAAGCTCATAGACAATTGCTGGAAAGTCTCCTGTTGACTTTGATGGTCTCTGCAGCAAACCTGCACACAGCATAAATGCATCATGGTAGGATGCAGCTGCACATCAGACAATGTTCAGAACAGGAATGAAAACCAGGCTTATATCCTTGGTTCAGCAGATCATTGCTACATGCACTCAGAGGAGAGAAAGAATGTGCACAAAGTGAAGCAGGGGGAGATTTACTGAATAGGAGGACCCAACTGTCCCATCCCATTAGCCACATCTGCTACTGCATGTATGCTCATGTGATGTGGTAGTAGCCACGTAACTCTCGAGTGTCCCCTGCTCTCTATCCACACAACAGCTGCATCCAGCTCTATACACCTATAAAAATACCCCCTTGGAAGTCATTTCAAGCCCATTAGAGCTGTGACCTTGCAGAGTCCAGCTCAGCAAGCTGGCAGAGTGGGCACTACTGTGAAGCCTCTTTTAATGCAGAAAGGGTCATTGAAATTTTTTCTCTCTTTTCTAGTTGTGTCTTCCTAACAGGAAGTTTTTAACATGGCTTTGGTCCAGCTGGCTCTCTGAGGGAAATAAAGTCTTTCCACACATAAACCTGCTGTGAACTTTATGGTATTTTTTTAAAGTATTGACAAACTTAAACATGTCAATTGTCAGTTGGTTTAATAAAAGCAGCGAGAGGAAAGAGGTAGTTTAAACATGTGAGACCTCCTGTTCTCAAAAACAAAATGGAAATTTAAAACCAATCAGTGCTGCATATGGGCCCAAATGATCTCTACAGGCAGGGAATGCAAATAGAGGGTTATTTTAAGAACTCAATAAGTAATCAAGTTCCCATTTAGGCTGGGCTGATAACAAGCAAATGAATAGTTCCTTCAATTTCAGAGCATGCAGCCTTTGGAAGTCACAGCCCTGCAGTGTTTAGCCTTTAAAGTAGTTGCAGCCTCTCTGTGAGAGTTAATTCAAGCACAAGAGGAATAAAATAGGAAGCATACCACTTTGTTGATGTGCAATGTGTGTCTTAACTGTTACAGAAAGCATTCCCCCACAAGGAGGGAAAAGGACTGATTTTCAGTGGCATAGCAAAGCCTTTCTGCTGAGCTTCTTACAAAGGGTCTGAAGTAGATAAAAACCTTCTCCAAAATACATCAAGGTCATCCCTGCCCAATAATGTTTTAAGGCATTTTTATGACAAATGAAGATTATATAGATCTCTTTGAAATGAGCCATAGTGCCACCATCTCCAGGAAAAATTACTCATGTAGACACTCATGTGGCCTTAGAAATACTCCTTGTGGTTTAGTATAACAGGTACAGAGGGACTACCAACAAAATGAATATGACCGTGACTGCAGTGTGCCTGTCTGGAGTGGCAGCAAGGGATTTTCAATGACAGAACAAGGGATTACTGGAATGTAGACATCTGAAACAAGAAAGGTTTGTAATGATGATGTCATTTGTATGACATTTGTAATGATGATGCACAGGTCTTAGCCAGCCAAGACTCTGTTTTAAGCACTCCCCAAAATGAAGCCATGACTTCCTCTGGTTGGTGGCTATGTTTCTCAAACACAGTATGAGCACATGAACCTCTGTTGGGTCTTGTCAGACCCCAGGAGCACAGCCATAAGGTCCCACATTGAGCTGGATGCCTCTACATTATTTATGTCTGGGAAAGAATTTGCATCTCCCTTGGGCCCAGCAGGGAATTTGGGCATGTAAAAGGAAACTGGAGACCAAATAGCACCTTCTGAGCTTGCCTCTACCACCACAGCAAAGCCAATGGATTCCTGAGCTCGACAGAATTTAGATCTGACCTTATGTTAGCCTCTCATCCGAGATAAGCCAGCTAATTTCACTTGAGTCAGAGACTTTTGCATCTAGGCAGATGGTATAATTATGTAATAATTCAATTGAATTTCTGTTGAAGATGTAGTCCTAAATACAATTATTTAGACGTCTAACAGGAATTCAGGAGGAGCACAACATATAAATTAGTTATGTAGAGTGATCTTCCTGGAAGTTATTTAGCTGTACACAGATGACAAAAATGTCTAATCTAGTGACTGAGGACTTAACATTTTCCCAAGGTGAGGACTGACAAAAGAACTTTCCAATCTGATCATCTGCATGGAAAACAGTGCAAAATGGACAAAAACACACAATGAACAGACTGAACGGAATTTGTGGGAAAGCTGAATTACCATAACTTTAATTCTAGTTTTGTTCTACTGCTCCAAAAGTCAGATGATTGAGTTGATATGTACTGGAAAGCCACTTTTTGTGTGTTTGTGTGTACTTACAGATATCACTCTGCATGTACTAATGTACAAAATTTGCCCAGAAACTGCTGCTTCTCAGAATCAGCAACCCATGAGGCTCAGGGCTAAGGGTGATTTCTATTGAATGAAATGATCATTACGGTTCACTAGTAGACTAGGCATTGTGTTCTCTTTCACTTTAGAGCACTGTCTTTTCTTTCTATTGAAGTAATGCAAGAGCATGTTTAAAAGAGAATAAATTAAAAAGTGCAGTATAAATCTAAGTGCCAGTAAGGAGACAAAAAACACTTTTAAGCTTAGAGAAATCCTCTTGTTCTTTAAACTTAGTAGGTAAAATCTTGGACTTAAGAGAAGCCAAAGACAAGAATCCCACTCATTTTAGCAGGGCCAAGATTTCAATGTGCTTTATGTATTCTCAGCATGTATAAGTTGATCTCTTCTAAAGAGATTTATAGCAGGCAGGAGAAACTACAACACTATAAAATGTCGGTGTGTACATATGAAGTGAATTAGGAGACACAAAAGATTTTGGCACTTAAAATTGGGTTTTAAAATGTAGCCCTTTATCAGCTTGAGCAAATACATGTAGTAAATCCTGAAAATTCCAGTAGAACTGCTTGCACATTTTTGAGCATGTGGTTTCTGTGTCTTATTGTCTTTGCTTACCTAGAGCCAGACTCAGCAGTCAGCAGGAGTTCTGTCTGAGTAAGGACTTAAGACCTCATTCCTGTATTACACTACAGAATATTCTGTTCCCGATGTATTATCTCCACAGATAGTATGTATAGAGGTTAAATCTGGAAACTTTCTGTAGGGAATTCAATTGATTTTCCATACACAATAATACTATTTATACATTGAAACACATGAGCTCTCATTTGCAGAGAATCACACACCTGGGTACAATGCAGAATTTTTAAGTCTGATGCCATTAATTTTGCATGAAGAGGAAATGTAATCAAAGATGTCTAAAAAAGGCAGTGACTTTTTAAACAAACAGCCCAACATTAAATAAACACATCTGAGGTTCCTCCTTGTAATAAAAGATAGAAATCATATTGACTGTACTACAAAGATGGACTCAAAATTAATCTTGAAAAAGATCTTTAAGCAACCTAACTTCCCTGACAGCTATGGAAACTGAAGTTGACTATTGATCTGGAATGAAAACTCATTTTTAAATTTCAGGGTTTCCTCTGAAATGGAAAGGCCAGTAGACTGGCAGGGTAGTGTAAAATTAGATCTGGGTTGATTTTCATAGCAGGTCAGACACAGGCAGCCTTAGACCGTGGCACAGGCATTGCAGTGACCTGCTCCTGACCTTTCATCCATGAGTTCTGTACCTGGAAAACTGTGATAGCTTCAGCAGAGACATTTCTGAGACTTGTCACAATCTGCCTGACCCTCCAAACCTTTTCTGCCTGCGCAATGATGCCAACTGTGCAGGGCATGGAGCTGTGGCAGCCTGCCTGTTGCTGTGTCCCTGTGCATGGCTGGGAAGGGGCTTTCCCTGGGGAGCAGGGGCCCAACACACAGGGTTGTTCTGGACCAGAATTCAGAGCCTTGGTAGAAATAAAACAATTATGAATCCAGCCAGCACAACCCAACTTTTTCATTTCAACTGGCCCCAAGGAAGCTATGTGATTGCTGGTTGCTGTTACTAGGTCTTTCAGGGAACCAGTCCAGTGTGTAATGATGCCTCCAACTCACTGGCATGCACATTTGAAGTCACTGTGCAACCTGTGTGCACCTGTCTGGTTCAAAATGAGTTTGTCACCACTCTGGGGAGGCCAGGCAGTTGCACATCCCCCGGTCCTACGGAGCTTCCTTTCCAGCTGCTCTGGCTGACCATACCTTGACTCCAGCTCAGGAAGAAAGAAAATCTGCATGCAAGCAGCACAAAATTGACCCCACCCTGGAACATGCCATCCTTTTATGGCCTTACACCGTGCTACCTCTCCCTGTACCTGCCTCCAGTGCTGTGGGGCTAAGTGTCTGGCCAGCTGGGGTGGCAACGGGGTCATGGGTACCCAACAGTGTTTGCAGTATTCAGAGCCCTGAACATTAGGGCCTGTTTTATGGAGGGACTAAACACAGGTCAGAGGAGTGAAGTTATGCTGTCCTCACTGAAAAATACACCACAACTTCTTTATATACTGTCTAGTCAGCAACCAGAGAGACTTCACCAAAAGAGATTCTTCCAGCTCTTTCAGCCAGATTACTTTTCAAAGGCAAAATATCTTGGCTGATAATAAAAGTATTAAGCTGAAGTGCTGCCTATGCTTTTACCTAAATGTCCATAAACTCTCAGGCTGTAATAGCAAAATGTTTTATTTAATTCCAAAATAAACTTGCATAACCTTAACTCTCCAACTTGGTGAAAGGAAAACCATGCATATAAAATAGGCTATCCAAGATCCAAAGGCAGTACAGTTTCAGCCTCAGGCTTTTCCACAACTGTTGTGCTTGGGGCTACAATTAAACTTTTCAAATTCAGAAAGAAATGGAATGGAATAATAAAAAATAATAAAAATGGAATAATCCTCCAAATTATTCTGATACAAGCTAGAATGTTTACTTTGCATAAATCAATAAGGAATATTTCTATACTACTAAAAAACTTTAAACAAGATTCAAAGTGCTGCAAGTAATATACCAAATACAATACTCAAGCAGCATGAGGAGTGTTTCAGTGGCAGGCAGAGGTACAGGATGGAATTAGGGGAAACATTTGTTTCTTCTGCTTGTAGGAAATGGATTCTCTAAGATCTCAGAGCTATTGAAACACAATTCCTAACACTCTAACAATTTATGTCATACATGATGTACATGATACTCCCTTGCATATTCTACAAAGGATTAAAATGAATATTAGGTATTACAAGAAGATGCCAATGTGAACGGTATGTGCTACAGATGGTTATAAATGCATCAATAGGAGCTTGATTCTAAAGATCTCATGGACCAATGGTGTCTATCTTCCTTTTTTTTTTTTCCTCTAAGCACAATAAAATACTTTGAGAGTCAAAGAGGGTTTTCAGTCTAATCAACAGTCATTGAATAACTGATCATTAAATGAACAAGACAAAAGCTATCAGGTCGAGTGTATAGACTTCTAATACAAGAAAGCGGTGAGGTAAGAAGAACTGTCCTGACATCCACCACATTCCTGTTTCTAGATGGGGCAGAAGGGCAGCTGTACATCCATACACACAGGCTCTCTGCTAACTCACCTTGCCAGGAGTGACTGTTCACAGGTGTTTAGGAAAGCCAAAAAAACCAGGGTTAGTAAAATGTTCTCTGTCCCAAGCAACCATCTCTACTTCCAGGGGTCAGAGAGTTAGAGACAATAAGTAGTACTTTAAATCACAAATTTTAAGAAGTCAAGGGTCTTTCTTTAAAGTTTGCTCTATTTGCTTCCCAGATAAATCCTTCCATACTTTAATTCCCAGGATACTTTACTAATTTTCATTTGTTGAACTGTATCAGTTCAATCTGAGTTTAGAGCAACAATTCCTCTTTTGCGCTTTACTCCCCACTTCTTGCCCTGCCCCATGATCAGACACAAACTGTGATATGAATACATAGGGTGCTTTTTGGTTAGTTTTTATTTCTTGTTCACACAAAAATGAATGACAAACCTGTCAGACTCTGAGGGGCCTGACCCACCCTGGGTTATGTGTTCTCCTTTGCTTGAGCACAAGCATGACTGTCTGCACAAGAGAAACATTTGCTCCCAAGTGACTGATCAATTCATACACCAAGAAATGCTGATTGTAAAACCAGTTTAAACCACTTGGCCTTTTCAAAGTAGTACTTCTTTCTGCTCTTGTCTGACAAGAGAGGGATTATATTACCCTTTATATGACAATTTTAAAAGAAGTTAGTTCAAAGCAAACATTGAAATGAGCTTAGAGGAATTCCTGGCTCTATCACAGAATGGTGTACGCAGCCTTCTGAAATACTTGCAGTCTGTTAGAATCAACAAATTACCTAAAGAATCACACCATCCACCAGACAATTTCAAATTGACAAGATATTATGGTTTCCTTGGGCTCCATCTGCCCTTCACTGGCTTGGCTTTTTCTAACCTTGCAAATTCTCTGGAGTGAGGAGCATCTTCTTACCCCTGTTTGCAGTGTCCCAGCACAAACAGATCCCAGTCAAGGCTGGTAGGTGTTGTTATCACAGAAATAATTGCAAATACAAGATTTATAGTGGACTCTCCATAACCCTTCTTGAGGTTACTCAGCAATGTTTTCCTTAACTTTGCAGCCTGATGTGCAAACCACACTTATTCTGGGGAGTTTCTGATAGAAACTTGGCTTTCAGCAAGGACTTAAGACCATGAATTGCTACTATTACTCTCTATTGAAAATGCCTTCTTGAGCAGGTATGGACTGAAGTCCACACATACATGTTTTGCTGCAGGTCTTTCTTAATGCCCTCTTCCCTGGAAGATGTATTGCATGTCTTACTCCTCTCCAGGCCAGATTGTTTCTCTGAGGTGATAGAATTCCTATTCCAGGGTCTGTAGTGATCTCTTAGCAACACTGTTAGTGCCCTTGGGAAGGAAATGCATGTGACTTCATGCAGAATGAAGCAGGCTTCCTACCCTGGGCCTTGAATTACTAGAACTGCAAACATGTACTTTGCATTATTCATAAAAACCAGGCCTTTTTCAGGATCCCTTCTGCTAGCATCAATGGCCAATCCAAAGCATCAACTGCATACACTACTATTCTTGCTGGGATTATTACTAATATGCATCATAATAAGAAAGCTGCTCCCTATCCCTAATGAACAGAGAGGATTTAAACATCTCCCTTCTAGAGAAAACAGGTGATTAATCTCTCTACTGGAAGGAAAGACTGACATATGCTGAGCATATTGTACGCTCTCCTGTGAAGTTATAAAGCTTCCTCTGTAGGCAAGGATCACTATGAAGAAAATGCCTTCCTTTGCTCTCCCTTCCCTCCCAATGGAAACCATCTGATCCTTCCTATGCTCTAAACAAAGCTGCCTGTGTGCAATTGAGAAGAGCTGTTCAAAGATGGGAGATGTACAACCAAAGTCAACCACAGAAAGAATGGCTGAGGCTTGGCTAAATTTAATTAAACTCGTTCCCTTGCTTAGGCTTGGAATCCAGAAAATCTAAAAATACTTTGGCCCTTTCTTCTGACTTCTGGTTTTAGGCATGCACTCTGTGTTTCTTTCTTTTTGGTGACAGAAAATGTTACCTAAGATGTTGTTGGTTTTAATTTAACATGGGCTTTCCGCAGATCCTTTACTGAAGGCTGGGGCATGCATTTTACAACAGCTGGGAAATAGCACATGTCCTATGTGTTGGTAAGGTATGCTATAATCTATAGCCATTTGTCTGTTGAAAACATGCAGGTGCCTGGTTTATGGCAGGATTTTTTTAGACTGCAGGCTAGCTGAAACAAAATTCTTACCATTATATTTTCCAGCTGTCACACATTTCTAATGCCATCAGCTCAGCTTCTACAAAATGGTCCTGCAAGTGGTCACACCTGAATTTTCTCTTTAAGCAGAAGGACTGGATTAACAAAAAGAACGTTGCTTTACACCATTCTGACATCTGTGTGTGTGCAACACTGCCATCTCCAAAACGTGCTCCGATCTGATCTTTCTGGCTAATTTTGAAATAAGTCATAAGGAATTCTCTAGCTTCCTCTGGATCACTTTGCTTTGGGGCCTAGGATCGTAAAAATATAGTTAAGATCATGGAATCCAAAGGATGCAAGATGGAAAGATTTCGGTAAGTAGATTGATTGTTAGAAACAGAAATCAACATTTTATGTCAGTTTTTAGGTTGCTGATTACTTCTTACAGTTTTATTGACTCTTGAGAAAGACAGACATGACTTGCCAGTCACACGGACATATAAAAGAAATGTACTTGGAAAATTTTTTTTTCCCAAACATGATCATGAAAATGATGTATTTTTAATCAAAACTTCAAATGCCAACTAAAATGGTGTGCAAGTTTCAAATTTTTAGAAACTTTACAGCTGATTGGAAACAAGATTATACTTTCAGCCTTTTCAGCTGAAATTGTTTCAAATAAATATCCAGAACAAACCAGCAAATTTGGCATATCATATGAGCAAGAGCACATTTTTGTGCATCTAAAAGTAAGCTTCTCACAGTATGGCCATAATACCTACATAACAATCCAAGATATTATGAAAAAAGAATGTAATCAAAATAAAATTTGAAAAAATTAACTAGCAGGTGGACAACAGTGCGACAAGAATAGGAGCTGGTTACGCTCATTCTTTTCTCTCATAGTCTTAAATTGAGATACACATTCTCACTCTTGCAAAACATTGATCTTCAGGGGATTTTCTCAGAGCACCTAACACATTCCTAAAGTGCCTTCAGTGTTTCGCTGAGGGAATGAAGATTCTCACATGGATGCTCTGCCTCTTCCTTTTGGGAGTGAGCGTCCCACAAAGCTCTAGGAAAGAACTTTCTCCCTCCAGGTGCTGCAGTCACCCTGGACCCCCAGCACTCTTCTGACCTTTCGGGTCCATTTCCCAAACCTAGACACTATTGCACTATGAGCTCCTTCAAAACAACTCCTTTCAGAGATAGCTCTGGAGTCCTGGCATCTGCCTAATGCATCCATTCTCACACCTTCTTCTCCCTGGCTGTTTTCTCAGCCTCTTCCAGGCCCACCAACAGCTGGGGAAGAAATTGCTGCTCTGAGAACTGCACTGATCTCCATTTGGATAGCCCGCAAAACCAGACACATGTGGGAGAGTTGTATGTAGGCACCCAGGCACTGGCAGTACCACTGCACAGCAAGCTGCTGCACCATGAATGTGCCTTGAGATCTGAAGATACTCTGATTACCTGCAAATTGGTGTCACATCCTTCCCAGGAATCTCCCTATCCAGGGGGCAGTGAGGTACAATGTCTTGGGACATATGTTCTGGGCTGTCCAAGAAGGCAGCAGCAGGACGACCCTGGAGGTTCTGGGTGAAAGCTGCTCCTCACATAGATAATACAGCAGGGAACACTGGAATGGCAGATTGCTCACCTAGTCACAGCTCCTTAGCCACATCAGCAGCCTAAGCCTTGCAGAGAATACATGATAAACTTCCATGTTTGTCTTCCACAGCACCTCCTGCAAGGTGGAGGGTTTACCACATCTCCTTGCCCCATAGAGGAGCTGTGATTTCACAACCCTTCCAAAACAGGAGCTACACCAATACTATTGTACAGCTATTGCACATCTATATAAGCTACCTGCAGTCAAGCCCCTCTAGGTACTAGAGAAGCTCATCTGTATCAGCAAGGAGCCACAAAGGAGCTAAAAAGCAGAATAGTCTCGGGTGGGCTAAGACCTGCATCTGGTGGTCTGCTAGAGGGGAATGTTAGTTACAGTGACAGCCAGCTCTGCCCCACATGGCCCTGCAGCCCACCTCATCTACAAGCTGTACCCACCCTGCCACACAAGGTAGCCACACATCCCTGGAGCAGCCAGGGTCTCAGAGGGGGAAAAGCAGATTCCTTGACCCTCTCCCATCACCACCCACAGTTATTGTGCTTGGAAACCTCCTTCTCCCATCAGCACAGGCCTCCCATACTCTTAGCTCATAAAACTCCCTCTCCACCCCACCAGTACCTTCATCTGCTGTGGTCACACACTTTGGGGAGGCGTCACAGCTTTCCCAGGTGATGCAAGTGATGGTGAAATGAATGCAGTAAAAACTTGATTAAAAGGAGCTACCCCCTGTCAAAATGGGTCATGAGCTCTGAGTGGAGAGCAGACTGCAGAGGTGTTTATATGAGAAAAGAAAAACACTAGCTTTTAGTTTTTCTGATACAAAAATATATGAATAACCTTATACTAAACATATAAGCACACGTGTGGAAAGATTTGCAGCAAAGTATGATTAAGACCCTCAGCAATGCCCAAGCAAAGCAATGGCAAGCAGATGTTTCACAGTGTAATTTGGTGCTCCAATATCGTGGCAGCAGGGACTTGCATAGCCACTGAGAGTCTTAAAAGCCCTTTTGTTTATCAATCCTATGTCCCTGTAAGTTTTGTCCCATTCACAGGGCTCTTGAATGTAAAGGAGACCATGAAATGCAGAGATATACCTTGACATGTCCAGTCTTGCAATAATAATAAACCAGAAACAGCCCAGGGCATAGCTTCTGGTATGGGCAGTCTCTGCATGAACTGAAATAAATTTCTGAAAGTGACAGCTTGACTAAGGGTCAGGGAAAATACGTTAAATTAGTTTTCGTAGTAGTGGCTGCTCAAGTACTGAAAGCTGAGAAATCTGAACGAAATAGCCACAAGAAAACCTTCAGAGCTACTCCCACATCACTGTGGGGCCAGAGCCATACCCTCTGATGCCTCTCAGACAGAGCAGCCAGGTGTATGGACCCCTTTCTTTCCCGCATATTGTTTTAGACTTCCTTACAGGAAGACAAAGCAAACACCACATTCTTAAAACAATGAGACTTTGCACCTCTAGGGACAGAAACTGTCTTCTCAAAATGCATGTAGCCTCTTTGAGCCAGATGTTATGAGTCAAACATATTTCTCTTTTGGGTGTTCTTTGTTACTAACTCTCTGTGATGCAGTGAAAATATGACTGCAATAACTTTTCTGCCTTTGCTTTTGCTGGTCGCTGGTAAAGGGTGTGCAGCTGGCTGAGATTCTGACTAGTTAATTACAGCAAGTGAGGCTTTAACCTTTAGATATCTGAGAAGGGGCCACCCGTAACAGATACAAGGTTTGGATTTATGGTCACATTACAATTGAGAGCTTATGGTACTTTTTCCCACGCATTTTTGTGTGTTCCTGCCATGTTGAAACTATGCAACATAAAAACTGTTAAAAGACCTACAGACAAAGGACAGGAAAAGGAAAAACACTTGAATTTTTAAAGTATAAATAAGTTAAGAAAACAAATCAGAAGATGCCAATAATAGCTGAAACCTCAGGTCAAAAGAACTTTAAAACATTGAGCTAAATGTCAAGTACTTGCCTGCAAAAGCTGGAACACTCAGAGCAGGTGAGTATTTTTTTTAGCAATAAATTCACAGAAAAATGTATTTCTAGGTTAACCAAAGTTATTCACAACTTTAGGTCAAAGTCTCATACATTGTTTCAGTTTTTAAAAAAGCGGGGGGGGGGGAAGCATTCAGAGAGTTTAAAATGTTTCATCTTCTATTTTCACAATGGCATTTTCAGCTTCTCATTTCACAATGACATTTTCGTTTCAAATCAACCTTGAAAAAGGTTTTCAAAGAAGGGATAAAACATTTGGAACATGCTCAGGCAGCTCCCTCCTTTGTCCTCCCTTTCTTTACTGATGAGGATCCAAATCAAACCCCCAAACCATTATTCCTTTGGCTGTATGGTTTTTCAAGGAGAAACAAATCTTCCCAGAAATGGAAATCTTTTGCATACCAACCACCTCAGGTTTTCCTGAGTTACAGACGTGACCAATAAGGTAACAAATCCCTTCGGACTCTAGACAGATCTAGTAAGTGCCAAACTCATTTACTCCAGAATACATGCAGCAAATGCCAAGGATGCTCTCATTAATATTCTACAAAGGTTTTAGGATCAACAGTAGCATGCATAATAGTACTTAATGACAGCAGGGCTTATTATCAGAATGATTTGGCCTCATCTGGCCTCTTTTGGCAAAATAATGTGCATAATAAGGTATGTTAATGTTAGGCTCTTTGGCAGGTCTTAGAAGATGAGACAGTACAGCTGGCAGGACAAAATGGGAGCAGCTGGAAGAGGAATACTTGGTTTCTACATATTAAAGCATTTGACATTTGGTATCTGAAGGGAACACTGTTTGTTTAGAGCTAATAAATAACTCGCCAATGATGACAACCTGTAATGACAGCTTTTATTATGGTCTGGTTAATTCTCAAATTCAGCTTTGTCCTAATAGACCATCTGCATCTGCTGTCAATTTTTTCTTTTTTTTTTTTTGCTTTATTAAGTGTCATGCTCTTGAAAAGTTGTAACCATGCAAATTTGTATCTTATGCCTTGGAGTCATTGCTTGCACAGAAACTAGTAGCAAGGTTCAGAGGAAAAGCCATAGTAATGCGTGCACAAAGCAATCAAGTGAGGAAGCAGGGATTTTGCCATAGATCTTGTAGTATTCCCCCCACCCTGCCCCCAGGATGACAGTCAGTGGATGCTGGCTTGTGTGCAGGTCTGCTTGAAGGCACTTTTCTTCAAGCATCCACATTACTGGGTATGGGAAAATACCACTATTTTCCCCACTGAATGAATGTGGCCTGTTTCTGCCAGAGAAATTATAAGCCTCTCTCTCTACAAACATCAAACACGTCAGCACCAACAACTTCTTCAAAGCCTGAGGTGATAACCAGGCAAGGCCATACATATTCCTTGCAGACACACCTAGTTACCATGGATGTGGTGTTACTGTGTCTCATGATGTCTGATGCTGCTCATTTTTGGTCCATTGTCAGACCTAACAACTCCTCCTGAAAGATAATCATTTTCACAGATAACCTGCCAAGAAGTCAAATGCCCGGGAAATCCAGGCGAAATGCCATAGTTCATGTTTGAATTGACTACAATGTGTCACAGTATATTGCATGCCTCTTGGAAGTGATAAACTGGTTGCAAGCCTGCATTAGACCTGATTTCCAGGTACAAAACCAGCACTGACCTTGAATGACTGTAACTCTCAGAACAGAACATGTACTAAAGAAAAGAAGGAGCGATAAGAAAATTATGAAATGAGGAGAAATGGTTTGGAAGGAATGACACCTACAGTATGTCAGGAGGTGCTTGTGTACTTGTTAGTAGTTAGGAAAAAGACTCACTTTGCTGTGTAATGAGTTAGGTGCACTCTTGCCTCAGAAACTTAATTTGCCAGGTTAGGAAGGAGGAAAAGTAGTGGAGGGGAGTCTGGAAAGGAAGACAATTGTGCACAAGTCTGGAAGTTGCCAATTTCATAAAGCAGTCCATTTCACAGAACAAGTGTAAGCACTGTAGAAGTCAAAAAAGGAAAAATCCAAAAGAAAGGTCCCACTTAAAAACAATAGTTTGAAGAAAACATTGCTTTACCTAGAACTATGCAGATGATGATCTCTGCATTCAGAACCTTGGCTCCAGTATGATGACAGGACTGTCTCGTTTCCTTTACTCTCTGGGCACCTATTTTCTCACCTCACTGAAAAGGACCACACTGCAGTGCCTGCTCTGATCCTGGAGCTGCGAAGGTGCAGCTGTGCTGGAAACCACAGCTGCAGCACTTGGTTATACTGCCAGTGGTTACTTGCCACATCCTCGGGCCATTGTGGTGTGCTTAAAGGTGGCAGTTTGCTAGTTGATAGGGATCTTGAGACAGGCCAGAAGCAGCCAAAGTCTTGAAGAGCATGTCCCACCGCACATCTTCATAATCCTATGATGCCTCAGACACCTTAGCAGATAGCTCAGTGTTTTCCTGGCTTATGCAAGGGTACTGTGAACTGAACTATGTTCCATGTAACTTCTGAACTATCTAGTTTGCACTTTAAACTTCCACTGAATTTCCACTTTGGAAACCAGTTCTTTGCTCCCGCTTTGCTGCATGTCTGCTTTGGGAAACAGTGCTGTGCTCCACCTGCACTTTAGCTTTCCAGGTTGACATTGAATGAAATCTTCAACTTCTTTGTCCAACAGGTTTCCTAACTGTAAATTTGGCAGTAACAACCTTCCCCATCCCAGACAAGTTCTGTGAAGCTAAATTCCCTTGCAATAGGAAGCACTTTCCTGCAGAGCATTTAGCATATAGGACGTACTATAGAAACTAACAGCCTAGGCCAAAAAAGAAGGATTTATATCACTGTAAATAGCATACACTTTAAAAACATCCTTTAGCTTCTCTTAGGAAAGAAATTAAAAATTTCCAGATGAATGGTTCAGCCTTCATCTGTGTGGGTTTCCTTTTGTTGTTTAATGAGTAAGATCCCAAGGAAGGTCTGGGTGCTCTTTTCAGATAGTGTTTCACATGCCAGCCTGTTTTTTCACCTGTTAATTGATTTCCATCACATTACTCACATTATGAGGTACTCATGACAGCAGCCTTCTCTGAATATTAAGTGCAAAGTGTAAAAACAGGTCTGTCTACTGATTGTGCCCTTAATCATATCTAATAATGCTTAAATAGAACCACAGAGAGTAATTAGAATTGAGTGAACATCTTACTACTGATTTCACAGCATTTTTTTTCTGTGAAGTTTCCTTTGGGATACTGAATTAAATGAATCAAGCAGAGTATTTTAATACAGTGCTGTTTTATGAATAGACTAGAATGACCAGCAATTCTAAACCTATTCAGAAACAGGATCTAATTAGGCCATTTACATTAGTCAGGCAAAATCAATGTTTACATTAAAAAAAGCCTTCAAAGGAACAGCCCAGAGTGAAAAATATTATTTTTGTTCCACTGGGGTAGATTAGTTTATCTATTATATGCATTTCCATCAGGGCTGAGAAGTTGCAGACCCACCTCAGTGCTGTTCAGTCCGAGAGAAGACAGACTGTGAAAAAACAGATCCTGCACAGGAAGGCACTTACATCACCTACTGTATGGTTTTCCGATAGCATGCAGTAGTCACCACAGGAGGAGGACAGCAAACAAATGATTCCTGTGCTATACCACTCTGTTCTGAGCAGGCTGATGACTCTCCTGGGGAGCCTGGCTCAAAGGCAGTCTGGATCTGCTTCAATATACAAGGGAAAGGCACACTGAAACAGTCTGGTTGTTCTTCTTCTGCTGTATCCTGTCTCTAGTGTCAGACCTGCAGGGCTTCCCAGACATAGGAAAACAGGACAGCTCCCAGACTCGGAGTATGGGGTGGGGGAGGAGATGCCAAGGGTCTGGAGATAACCTCCCCATCATATATTTTCAAATGAGAGTGACAGGAGAGTTGTTCTAGTATGCAGAAAGGACCCCAAGCATGGCCTCTAGCACTGTGTGCTGGGAAGGGTTGATTTCTGGGAAACACCATTATTCTAGCCTTGAGAAGCAGATCAGTAATTCATTTAAACTCATGAAAATCTCCCTTTCCACATGCAAGAGAAGTCCCCTGTCACCCACCTTTGCTCTGACTTTGTAATCTCACAGGGGCAAGAGGCTGGCACAGTGGTGAAAGGATTAGCCTTGTCACCAGTGCACTCAGGGACAACCTCCAGGACCCTGGGCAACTTACCTGAATCTTTTTTTCCTTTGAGTGCCTCTTCGTAAACTAGACATGAGACTTTCTTGTGTTCAAAGACAGTTTAAATTCAATAAAAGTTTTGAGGACCTCAGCCAGCAGAGTTATAGCTGTTGAGA
Organism: Bucco capensis; assembly: GCA_013396975.1. Taxonomy (NCBI): domain Eukaryota; kingdom Metazoa; phylum Chordata; class Aves; order Piciformes; family Bucconidae; genus Bucco; species Bucco capensis. The sequence goes on along the minus strand of VWZO01008842.1, from coordinate 284,120 downwards.
GACATGCTTAAAAATACATCAACCCAGAGGTTAAACATATTTCTGCAGTTATTGCCATGTTTTTGTCATCTGCTTTAAATCAACGAGTCCAGCTTCCACAAGAGTGTAGAAACAGCATTGCTGCAAATCCTGACTACAGCCGTGGGCAGCTGCCCAGCTGTCCAAGCCATGCCACACTCCATAGTGTCACGGCCACACTCTTACCAGCTCCCACGCTTGCTACCTTAAAGCTCATTTGGATTTATCTTTATAGGCAGTTAGGTTTTGCACTTCCAGATGGTGTTATTCTAGGACACTGGGTTTCTAGCCCAGTGCTGGTGGCTTCAGCAGCACACAGCTTGCTGGTGTTGTCTGAGGTAGCTTCTCTGCTCTAAACTACCTCTTTACAATGTGCTGATAAATTGTGTGACAAACGCTAAGAGAAATTCAGGACACTGAAGGCTTTTTTTCACACTACTCATGGCATGATCATTGCAGAAACACACATAGAACAAAGCCACCTCCCAGATAGACTTAGCTTTTTTATATTGGATAAGCCATGGGTGTCCTTTACAGAGTATGTTATAAAATCCATGTAAACATTTGTCACTATGTGGGCTTTTTTTCAAATGTTTCACTCCCTTCTTTCAGTGGGACTTTGATTTAACTTCTTAGGAAAAGCAATGAAAACCCATAATTAAAATTTTGCTGCTCCCTGGACATCTGTTCTTGAGTGTTATATAAAATATTACACATGGTTATAAATATATATTCATATTTTATTTTAAACACATTAGTAATTGGGATTTTATAGGACCACAGCGATTTACTAGGCATAGGATTGCAGAAATAGTGGCATATATGCACACACATGCACACCCTTCTATATAGATATCAATATATCTGTATACATGTATAAAATCTTGTACGGTCAACAAAATTCTAGGAAAACTTTTTGATAAAGAAGTAGGCATCTTCCACATTTACAGTGTGTGCTTTGCCTTGAATGTTGATGCTAAATTCACCATTACCATTGCCACTGCAAAAATTACTTAAATGTCCTATAAATGAAGGGTATTCAGGGACAGTAATAACCCACAGCATTTTTCATCCTTTTTGATGCTCTATAAATGGATATCTGCTACAAGGCATGCCATTTAATGAAAAGCAACTCCTAAGGATGGATTTGTAACCTCTAGACAGCTCTCAATGGAGAACTTTACAATCAATGTTGTGATCCTTAGAAATGATATAAAGGCCGTTGTGAAGGCTCATCATTCATTTATTCATCAGCTCGGGATGATCAAATAGATAGGATTATTTCTTTTCCAGAAACTTTTAAAAGAACTTGCATTGAGTTTAAAAATAAAAACTTGCCTTAAGTTGTGAACCTAGCTACCATTACAGCCCTGCTCTATTTCCAGAGTAAGTCTAAGTAGTCTCAGACTTTCTGAAGCTTCTCTATGATCACTGCACATCACAGGAAAATGCATTTCTAATTAATAGCAAGTCTTTCTTGGAAACTGCTCCCTGTGTGATTTGCCCCCATTTAATTGTTAGCTAGAAAGAGGCCCTTGAGCAAGCTACCTCAGAAGTGCCACTGCATTTCCAAGGCTGCATGGCCTCTTGCTTTCAGTAGCGAAGTAGACATAGACAGTTCCTCTTCTGACAAACCTGAGCACTCCAGACCAAAACCTGAAGTTGATGAACAGACCAGAACAGTGCTAGCAGAAGAAAAAAATCTCAGTATTTTTTCCAGTGTCACTTCACACTACATGGGACAAGTGTAGCAAGTCAATCGCTACATGGATTCTGTCAGATTACTTGCTTATTTGACTTGAGACTTTCCCTGAAAAACTCTTTATTTTCATTCTTCTTCCCTTCTGCACCATCTTCAGGGCTGTCTGTCACATTTGTCTCTCCCAACCTGTGTGGTTGTACAGAGCTTTCCATCTCAACAGAACAAGCTCAAAATGGAAACAGTCTGATGTTGCCGACTCACTGAATAAGGAACATTTTGTCTGAAACAAGCAGCTTCAGTGAGCTTATTATCCATCCCAGTGCACAGGACACAGGGAAGAACCTCGGTTAGATTCATGGCACATTGCCCTGGAGCTGGTATACTCGTGGACTTGCAGCCTGGAAGTCCACAACAACTAACAAGAAAAACATAGCATTTTTAGTACCTCCTGGACCACAGCTGCAGGCATTCACACCTCTGAGGGTCAGGCTGAGTCGAGATCCTGCTGAGTTCTCTGAAAAAACCTGATGCCTGAAGTGCTCCATCTCATCTCATAGGACTCTGAGCTGCTGGGCAGATTGGTTTGAGACTGTTGTTTTGAAATGAAACTTTCTTGGAATTCTACAGATTGTGGAAAAATGCTAATAGTTTTGAATTTGATCTGGTTTTGGGTCAAAGCCAACAGTAAAAAAAAAAATATATAGCTCAGACACCCTACTTTCTAGCCAGTTTAAGTACCTATGCTGACCAAAAATAGTAGTTACGCTTGCTACTTAGGACTAGAAAAGACTTCCTCTTCACAATTAACACAACCTACCAACCAAAAAATACCAACGAAGGGTTAAGTTTAGGTTTTCAGTTTGAATGTTAGCTTGGGAGCAAGCAATATAAGCCTGAGATCATTAGATTGTGTCCACCAAGCTGCCCTTGACTGCTCATATAATACATATTAAACTCATTGACATTGCTCTTGACTGTTGCACAGATAATGCAGCTTATGCCCAGCTCTAAACTACCTAAAGCTGCAGTTTCCAGAGCCTACAAAGCCACATCAGGCTACCCATAGTCTTGGAAGTGCATGAGCCCTTGGGCAGTCTTAAGTAGGAGTTTGACATGGATGCATGAAAGTCTAATATGTTGGCAGATGGTCTGTGGGACACAGTGAGCTATTACATGTATTTAATGCTGGATTTATCTACAGCAGAACAAAGCTTCACAAAATGTTTGCCCTTCCCCTTTGGGGGTCAATCACATGGGAAATCACAGGTGCATATTGAGTTACTGCCTTTAGCTAACAACATGCACTGGCAGTACCAATAGAGGCCCTTTATTTAGTGTTATATGTTATTTCACAATTGCATATGGATTTTTTCCTGTCCCTATTTCTCAAATACTTTTGTAAGTCGAAGTCAAGAGAAGGGTCAGAAGAGGAAAGATTTCCCCCCCTAAAGATGCCTCAAGGAATTTCAGAGTGATTCATAAAGTTCCCTAGGCATGCAAGAGAGATTTCTAATAATTCCTAATAGCTAAATATCTTACTTGTGTTTTGCAGCTCCTCACCGTTTTATCTGTACTTGATGGAATTTTGAAGCGTCCAGCTTACTAATGTAGGATTTTGGAAAACGTGGCTGAGGCCTCAGAGCTGACATCAATTTCAGGGCACCCGCGCTTATCATATCACTAGTTTAATTTGTGTTACACGACCAGTGAGGAAAACCCATCCTAATAACACCCTGTCTTGGGAAACAGGTGTCTCTGGCCATGATGTCATTCACAAAGGAGTTACTATAGTTTGTAGCAGATATAGCAGATGCTTTGCTCCATGAAAAGGGATTAAAACATGAGTAAGCCTCACTCTTTTAAGCCTGGAAATGGCTCCTGGAGCAAGTGGAACTGCCTGAGCTAAGCAAGCAGCTTAGTCATCTGAACAGTGTTTTGTTCAAGAGATGTGCAGTCTCTCCTAATGGGGCAACTGAAACCTCAGACTGTGTATTAGTTCTGGTGAACTAACACAGGATCTCCTGACTGCCTGGAATAACTGTGGATTTCCCAGTCCTCTCCAAAGCTTGACAGAAGGCCAAGATGCCTGTCACAGTGACAGAAGGCAATTCACACATCCAATACATAAAGCCTTTAGGTATTATAGCCTTCTCCTTTCTTAGCTGTTTCCCCAGACTCTGAGCTTGCTCCCACCAAGTCTGTCCAAAACACAGCTGCCTCCCTAATGTGCTTAGGCTTTCCTACCCTTGGCCTTTTCCTCGCCAGGTTCCTTGCTAATATCAGCAAGCTGGGGAGGAGTCCTCAGCACAACGATAACTTACCCAGCTCGCAAGAACTACTTTAGACCCTATGGTGTTATAACTTCAACCAGTGCTCAGGTCTTTGTGAGGATTGATTGCCATGGCCTTTCCCCTTTCCCATCGTGTGCTTGGTTCTTGTGCCTAGTGCCAGACTGGGAGCACTGGAGTCACTGCCACTGTGTGAGCTGGAACCCACCTAGTGCATGATACCACCGGTCTTGGAGACAGCTGGCCATCCTCAAGGGCCTGAAGCAACCAAAGCCAGCCAGTGCACCAGGAGGATGTAACTTTGCACTCATTTTCTCACCCAAGGCATAAAGGAGCCACCCCTCAGGCCTTAAGCAGAGTGAAGCATTCACCAGCCTGCAGAAAGGGCCGCAGGAAGCTGGCCATACCATGGCAGTGGGAAAGGCACCCATCCTCTGGGGAAGAACACAGCTTGTTTCATGAAGAAGTGGATTTGGCAAGTCTGACCTACATTTTGGATGGCTCTGGTGCAGCAGACTGGAAACTCAGTGACAGCTCCAGATAAATTAAAAATGGGGTAGGCTTTTGTTGGATTATGGAAATGATTAGCGTGAAACATGATTCTGTGTCTTACCTCACTGCATTAATTGAATGTTCCCACATCATGTTTTGTATTCAACTTACTGCTGGATATTGTATGGAAAAGAGCCACACAGAATGGAGCTAAATGCTTAGCCTAGCAGGGAGAGGAGGACTGAGATTTTTTTGACTGTGAAAGCATAAGAATATATCTGGAATGAGTCTGTACATTGGTTGTTTCCACTGAGGTGAGAAGCTGGTAAATACTGAAAAATACCAATATTTGCTTTTTTTATTGTCAGGTTCCAGAGTTAACTGCCACATACATTAAAATGCAATATTTAGGCCCAGGACTCAGACTCATTATATGGCTGTTCGCAGATTCACACAAGCCTCATTGATAGATTTTTTTTTTAGTGGGTTTCTCTGCTCTACATTTCATGATTTTCTTTACAACTATATTATCTAAAAATCAGAGATGATTGAAAATTGACATTTTGTACATTCACACACAAATGCTCTAAATCTTCTTACCTTCAGTTTTCTAAGACTTAAATGGTAATTCTGTTGAGAAGCATATTTGTGATTCTAGGGTTACTATGGTCATTTCAACTGGAATAGTCAGTAGATGTTTGGGGCTAGTTTGGATATTTTATGTGCACCGTTTTCTTTATAAATATGCTCAACAATCTTGCAAGTAGGCAGTTGTTTAAAATCTTCCACCAAGCTCTAAGCAGACAAATACTTAAGCACTTGTAAGGGAGAAATTATGTTTTTCCTCATGAGCACAATGGTTAATTCAACACAAGCTCTTTGTTGCCAGAAATGTCATGTCAACAAGTTCAAGCCAGTATGACTGTTCCATTCAATCCACAGTGCTCCACTGAATTATTCCCTAAATGAACCCATAATTATTTTAAATTGATGGATCTAAAAGGCAGTTCTATTCTGATATCTTTAACTTTACCACTTGCAAGGCTTATAAGTAGATGTCAATTTTTGGGTTGCTACCACGGGAAAATGCTGAGCTATGAGCATCACACTCTATTTCTATAAACTAATGAGGGTTGCCAAGCACACAGACAACATGCCTGCAGCACAAAGGTTATTAACTGGACATCTGAAGTTACAAGGACAGAAAATCTGGAAACTAAGTTTCTGGAATGGAGTTGGGTGCTTGAGTTTTGGCTGTGGCTAAATAGGCAAGCTGGGCCAGTGGCTACCTGTGAAGGTGACTATGCAGTGAGGTCAGAGGGGTGCTGGTGTGGGCCCATCTATTCCTACTCCATAACAGGTTCTGGGTGGGTCACAGCATCCCTTGCCCCTGGGAGGCACAGCAGGAAGACAGCTGGCAAGGACACTGCAAAGCACGTTGCTGCATGATGATCAACGTGTTTTAATTTCAGCCTCTCTCTGACCAAGAAAAGCAGGCTCTGGAGCAGAGTGTGCTAAACTCCAATACTTGCCCTCAAGGAGGAATCAAGAGTTCCCTTCCTCATTGCTGCTCTCTCTGCAGTCTCTCCTTTTTACTGTTTGGGGTTTTTTTAAGTAGTTATGATTTTTTGTAAAAAAGGGGGCTTCCCATTCCCCCTCCTTCAGCCCATCTCCTGGCTCATGACCTGCTGCTTTCATCACACAGTGTAAAAAGTTCCAATATGACAATACAGTTTAAGCGTCAGTACTATGTAACCAAGGTCACAAGCCAGATGCTGTGCAGCAATGGAGTGATATTGCTAGACTGTTTGTTGTTGTGTCAGGACAGGATACCACCCTTCAAAACCAAGTGTATCGATCCTGCTAGAGGGATTGGGATAAATGTCAGCTGTTCCACCAAATGAAATGCTGAAGTAACATGTGGATATTGGCCAGTATAGAGAGTTTAGAATGGTGCAAAGCTAGGAGGGAACAATTGCTGTCACGCCAATTGTCTTAGGTACAAGGTCTATGCTGAAAAAAGGAGGTGTTTCTAGGCAGCAAGTGATGTCTAAGATAAGCCTATATGTATAGTTACTACATTGCACAGCTGTGCCTTCTAATCTACCTTGAGACCAGTTCTGGTAAGTCACCCAACAAAGGGTGACTGTTGCCCTTAGCTGGGAAATTGCAATATTCCCTCTTGGCAAGCTCTGAGGTGCTTCAGTGTGAAGAGGAAATGCATTCTGCAGGTGCAGTTCAAGCATGTTAGTTTTTTATGTCTTTAAGTCCTTGCTTTGATTAGCCTTCTCCTTTCATGTTCAAGATGGCAGGCTACAATTCTGTATCTGGAAACAGAAATAATAAAACCATTACTGGCACTGTCTATGTGTACACAGTAGAAACGTATTGTGTTTCCTCCTGGAATTATATGAATTGAAACATTCTTACTGTTAGAGACATTTCAAGGAAAACCACCTTTTAGTACAGTTCTTCATGTTAGAAATTACAATCCATTGCTCTTTCATTCATGAGGAAGGCAATAGATTATCTTCAGAAATGTGTGTTTCACACATTTGTGAGTTTCACACATTTGTGAGTTTCACACACTTGTGTATTTCCCTTCCTGGGTTGCTTGCTCATTTTTGTGAAAGAAAAGAGGAAAACACAGTCATGCTCTGCTCACATCATCTGCCAGATGTCACTGAGCACTCCTTGCTATGCTGACTTATATTTCTCATCTTTCTCAGACTTTGTGTTTGATCATAAGATGTTTTCCTCCAGAGGAGGTAATTGCTAATGGTGAGCCAAATCCTGCCCTGCTGGACATGTCATCATCATGTTACCCACAAGAAGTTATGTGAAGTAATTATGTCTCTACCAATAACTGTGTTGCCACTGAAAATCTTTCTCATGTGATATAAGATTTGGCATGTTCTCTGTATGAAGCAGCCAATGCTATGAAACTTAGGTGTACAGCATGAGTTTTACAGGCCAGTGTCTATGCTGCTAAATAACAATAGCATGATTTTTAGAGGGATCTATCCTTTCCAGCTTTCATTTCTCCCCTTCTCTTCCACCCCAAGGAACCAAAATTGTTTCTCTTACTCCAGAAGGATCAAGGCTAAAGGACAGAGCCTGTATGGGAAGGACTTTGGGGAACTGAAGCAGACAGGTTTGCCAGAGACCTCCTAAACTACATCATAGGGCAGAATTTGACCAAAGGGGTGAGACTATTAATTAAGCTGATCTACTGAGAGATAGGTGCCCAGTTGGTGCTTCACTCCAACTCGGAAAAGCCTTCCCCAAAACAGGGTCGAGGCACCTGCAGGCAGTACTGTTCACAAGAAATTCAGCAAGAATTCAACAAGAGCAAGTTTTTCCTTTTTTGGACACAGCTAGCTCCACCCTGTGTCACAGGATCACAGAATAATTAAGGTTGGAATAGACCTCTAAGATCATCAAGTCCAACCATAGCTATCGCTATCATACCACTAAACCAAGTCCTTTCCACCACTCCAAATTCCCAGCCAGAGGGATGTCATCTGTCCATGCTAATCTTGTTTGCCATGCCAGTCTTTAGATAAAGAGGAAAGGATGGACACAGACTTCAAGGAGTATCCTGGAAAGCAAAGAGCAGGAGAGCTTCATGTGCTGGTTAGTCTGAAGTCTACGATCTCAAGAGGCATCCAGCTGTTCCCAGAGGAAGCTGTCTCTCTCTAAGGATCAGGAATGTTTTCTACTTCTTCCTCACCCCAGTTCTTCCCAGAGAAAAGCCTCCTGTGCAGTGCTGAGTGGAGGTGGAGACCAGCCTCTCCCAAAACAAAGATTTCAAAAGGGCAGGACACTGACAGCCTGAAAGGAAAAACAAAGCCTGTGGGACGTTTCCTCCTCGCCCATGAAAAGGTATTTGGGACTCACAGAGTCTCTTTTTTCTCCCTCTTTGTCTGAAGCTGAAGAGGGAGTTGGGCTCAGCCCATAAGCTCCTTTGCTGGGGCAGGCAGCCCTAATTGCTTTTCCAGCTGGATTGCTCAGCAGCATCCCCTGCTCCCCCCAGGCACCCTATGAATGAAGAGCCTTTCTGGAGGCCTTCAGGGCTCTTTTGTTTACATGCCCTAGGCACAGAGACACTTAGAGAAGGACCAGGGGCATGGACACACTCCTGCCAGGTCTCTAACAGAAAGATGTGAAAGATTTTGAGTGCCTTTGCAAAACCAGTGTCATTCCCATTTAAATACCACTGTGGATAGGTAAGCTCTTGGCTTAAATTCCTGGAGAGGACTCAGACACCACTGGAGTCCTTAGGGTCAGGTCATGGATTTTGGGGTGAATATATAGCATTTGCTTTGAGGAAGAGCTTTAGTATTCTAATTAATTATGATATAGTGCAGCCTGAAGGTGAGGTCTGTGGTAGGAGAGAAGGGGAGGAAGGCTTTTACCAGCAGATAGCAGTTTCCTCTGCTACTGTGCTTTGTACAGAGGACACAGAGAGATTTCCCCAGAAAGCCATAAACAAAGTATTGCTGGGGGGAAGGGGTTGTTGAGGACTGTCTCCAAAGAGAAATGGAATACTTTCCTTATGGTGAGCCACAAGAGAATGTTACTACATCCTGCTTCTTGCATGATGTATAAATAGAAGGAGGAAAGGAATGACTAGTTAACTGTTTGACCTCAATTTGGGGAAGAAAAAACCTCAAGAATTCACCCCATTAAGCATAGAGGAAAATGTCAGAGATCTGGCACCTTAATTATATGCTAATGACATCCTACCAGGAAGAAAAGCTTCAGATGTCTGACAGAAAAATATATGACTGAAAAGAGTTGTGTATGCTCACAAAGTGTCTTCTGACAACTGTTCTCTCTTTCTTTCTGTCTTTTTTTTTTCAGCATTTGGAAACCAAACCAAAACAAAAAAGCAGACTGAAGAACTAGGTGAATCTTTGACATTTACATTTGATTTTCAGCCCCTGGGTATGAACTGAAAACAAAACAAATCCTGTTGCAGAGAGATTTGTCAAATGTGCAGACTTTCAATGACCCTTCTGTTCATAATATTTTTCTGATTCACTTTTAGCTAAAATTGAAAATGGTCTTTACCCATCAAATTCTGGTGAAATTGTCTGTAATATACTGATTATTTTCCTATAAATTTATTTGTTCTACATAGAAGATAATCTTCAGCTGGTATGAACATTTAGCAAAGCTAATGAAGGTATACCCAAATATGCAATCCAAGTATCTTTTGTTGACTTACTAGTTTGTCCAGATTATTTACCAAGGACTTTACATTACACCTGAATATTTAGTAAACCCTCTACTGATAACAGAGGCTAATGATGACATCTATTTGCACAGTTATTCTGATTCATATTTACATCCATGCACATGTGGCACATTTATTGGCACTGAAATTATGCTGTATTTGTTGAATATTATTCTGCACAGGTTTTGGCTGGACAACTTGGTTTACATGCCATTTCAAGAAGAAGAAGTCTTCATCATCACAAAGGCAATCTCAAAAACAGTGGTAGAAAACTTGCCTTTGTTTGCACCAAGTCCAAAATGGCAGCTCCGATCCGAGCTAGCAGAGGCCTCACACAGTAAAGGCTGGGCACGGCTGCACAGGGAAACCAACAAAAATGGAGAAGGCAGAACAGATACTGTTGTTAAAACAATGTGTTTCCAGAGAGAAGGCACTCTTCTGGAAATAGTTTCTATTCAGTTAGATTCCTCACCTGAAGCAATTGTATTCCAGGATAGCTTCTGTGGGCAATCTAATGTGACACTTGCTATTCCAGTTCTTTTCTCCAAATGAGCAAGTCTTTATTTATAAGATGAGTCCTGCTTACTTCACAGGGTCATCTCATGCATGGAAGTGATGCAAACTTGAGATCATTACCTTGCTTGTTACAAACCCATGAAACCATTCAGCTTTTGCTCCCATTTTGTTCCCCCTTTCTCCTCTTGGATGGCTATTTTTTGCCTTTCATTGATATAGGGTTTATAATTCCCAACAAGGCTATGTGATAATCTCTTTAGGTTTTATTTAACATTTGGGAAATAGTGCTGATACTTGTAAAATGAATAGGGATTTGTTTTCTCATGGAGGACATAAATTTGGGTTACCAGATTGATTGAATGAAAAGAATATTATGCTTAAATTATACTAAAAATATTAGCCATGTGTGTGTCACAAGGAGTAACAATCATGGGACACAACAGCATGGTTTTGAAGAGACATAGAAAGGAGATGAAGATAACAAGAGGTTTTCTTCATTGCTGAAATATGTGCTCTTTGATACAACCAGATCATATGGGCTAGCCAAAAGCAAAACCGCATTAAAACTATTTGAGGTGTGTTAACTCTACTTTGAAATAGTATTGCCAGGATTAGCCTCATCCTCCTGCACTGGGGTTAACTTTAGGAGGTTTGTTTAAGGATAAAACAGGAGGGTTGCTCTTCTCTTTGTTATCTCTCAGGGCCATTAGTTTTAGTCTGATGAAAAAGATTCCCCTTTTGTATCTTACCATATTTTTGTAATTAACCCATCCCAAACCAGCATATTATGCTAAGATCTAAGGCGAGATGCACAGCTCAGTATGGACAACCTCAGAGAGTAAGTCCCAGCTCTCTTCTACCATCTTCCTCCTCCCTCCCTGCCCCAGGCCGTTCACTCTGGTTGCTGCAGTCAGCTGAGCTGCCTGGTTGGGCAGTCATCAGATTCAAACTCACCAGTGCAGCAGAAGACAGCAAAGCAGCAAGTTTTTTCTTCCTCAAATTAAGTGACTCCTTCACCTGCCAGAGTGAGTGCAAAGGAGAGGAAGGATGGCATGGGAGAAAGCAGGTGGAGAACAAAGACAAGACATGGAAAGGAAGCAAAACTACCAAGAGCATTGTTTCTTATTATGCCCCATCCATGAAATAATAAGAGCACACCCAGCCAAGGATGGACATCCACCACAAAACCAAACAGGCAGTATAAAAGCTACAGAATTTCTTATGGAGTGATGTCTCTGATCCCCATTCCCTTTGCTGATGATGCAATAGATCCAGCTGCTCCATGTCCCCCATCACAGCAGCACTAGATGAGAGCTGTCATGTGCTGGAGTTCCTCTAAGGCTATATGAGTCTAGAATGTATAATAGTTTGATTCTGTCCACTTTCCCTCAGTAGTTCACTGTGTATTGCTTCCTCACTGCACTGCTGAATTTCACGAAGCTTATGTCCCTCAGTTACCTGGGAGACTCTTACTCCTTTCAGAAAATCAGCTGAAATGCCCATCAAAACTTACTGTAGGGAGAGACAAATCAACAGGCAGACAGCAAAGCCCATCTCCATAAGTAAAAAAATAATACATCACACATGAGGACTGGCACAATGCATGTAGAACACATTCAAATGCCAGCTTGTAGGAAACTCAAAGCCACACGTTGAGGCAGTGCCAACAGCTTTCCTGCAAACCACTGAATGCTTGGTGAGGGAACTCCCCATAAAGCAATCACCCTTTGCTTGCTACACTTCTGGAGGGAGGCACTGGGGTTGCTGCAGACACTTGTCGAGCAGCCTGGAAAGAAATTGCCTTCTTGTTCTTTCCTAATAGGGAGCTAACCTCAGGGAGCATCCATCTGAAATCTGTACATTTTGAACTTGCTTCCTTCTGCAAAGAAAACATCCAAGAGAGGACATCTTTCCTGCAGCTTGGAGAAATTCCAGCAGCCTGGTAAGACATGATGGCTGTGACACACAAAAAATCCCAGGGGAAAAGATAGCTTGCATTGATCTCCCTGCTTATTGACACATGGCACTGAGCATTCCACATTTCCTCAGGCTTCTCAGCTTTAGTGTATTTCTTCTCCAAGATTTCTTACCACACAAAGTAGAGAGATAGCAAACAGCTATTTTGCTGTGAGATATCAGTTTATCTGTAATACATCTACTTGGAACTCTGACTGTCCTCATTTATTTTTCTCCAGGAAGGAAGTTACATCTATGCTAGAAACCAGTGTGGATGAAATTACTGAAATTAGTCAGCATTTTCAAAGCTCTCTTTAGCAAGACTCAGTGTTTGATCTTCCTTCCCCTGCCACCACTGGCAGTATTCCCATTGGCTTCAACAGAGGCAGGAGGAGAGCTTCAGAGCTGACACCTCAAACAGCACTGACCTAAGTTACCAGAATGAGAAAATAGAAATGAGCCTGAACGAAAAGCACGACTTACCCTGCTAGGTTAATGTGAGCAAAAGACACAGCTTAACCTAAACACAGCAAAGGAGAGAGAAGTACATGAATGCACTGAACTATTCAATGCTGTTAAAAATCAGGCAAGTTTTATTCGAGTTTCACGTGAGATATCTGAAAGTTTTGGCACTTTGCAAAGTGTCTTTCTGCAGAGTGCTCATGACTAGGCTCACACACACCGAGGCAGCCAAGCACATCAACAAATATAGATTTCTCCTCATTTAGTATCTCCACACATTGCAACTTCTTAAGTTCCATCCTCAGTCCGAAAGACACAGAAGAGCATAAAGGCAACATCTCAGCCATACCAACTGAGGGTCTTTCTCCATCACCATTTTCTCTTCCAGACAGCTCTTAGCAGATGAGAGCAGGTACAACTGGTGAGGACAATGAGCAGGTTTTCCCTTATCTTTTTACACAGAGGCTCCAACAAGCCCTCTTGAAAGAAAAAAACAAACCAATCACAGAGTAGTGCAAGAAGAAACCATGTCTGCATGCAATTCTTAAGCCCTTCTGTGAACCCTAACGCAAGCTATCCATGGTTTTAGATTAAATCTCCCTCACAAAGCTCTTCTTTGCTTTCTTTCCTTTTCCTTTCTTTGAAAGTCATGAAGGAAGAGATCTGGTAGCAGCATCCAATCTGCCCTCAGTTACTTCTGCATATCCTTTCCATCCATCCACTTAAGAGAAAACAGAGTGTAGATAGGTACTAGTCCTATCTTGTGCTTTGTGACTGAAATACGACTTGGAACTTGTTCATTTAGAAGTAGAAGATGGATGAAGAAAAGAGGAAAGACAAGCTCTTCTCCACCCCCACAGGAATACGTTCTCTTCTGTCCTTGAAAATCACTTCTCCAATATAGGATCCTGAAGTTTGAAAGAACAAGAGCTTTTCCTTATGTTACTCAATTCTTTTCATGTAAAATAAGGGGAAAATATTCTTGCTAGCTTTAATGGAGTCACACCCTTGGCTGGCTGGTGTTAACCAGCACAGTTCCTGTACAGGAAGGCTGATTCCCCTCACACTGCTGTTCCCAAGGACTAGGGTGCATTGCAGAGGCAGCAGGTCAGAGGCATACTTATTAAAGGCCATATTGTTAACACAAATTAGGGCAGATGGTATCTGCACTGCAGGGAATACAAACCTCTGAAGAGCTTCTAAACATCCTGCGAGTTTTAATGACCCATTCAATGCTTTAGTGATTTTGCCCTTCAGTCACACTTCAATAGCTTTAAACATGCAGGAAGCCTATTGTCTATAAGGGAGAGTATTTCTTAGGTCTTTACTAAATAATAATTTAAGTTAGCCTTCTTTTTTCCATAGCGAGTATGGTTTTTGCAAGATAGAAATGTGGGAGGAAGATAATGGACTTCACCAGAATCCATATAGGGTTTCAAGCACTTATGTGACTCCTGTGTGAAAGGACTTTTTTTCAGGCAGTAACTCTATCCAAGTGTGTATTATCATCAGTATCAATGTCATCATCTATGATAAGGTAGTCTCAAGATGTCCCAACCAGGCTCAGGGTTTCATTCTCCTGAGATTTGGTGACAACCAGCAGGAGAGCTGTATCAAATGAAGGGAGGTAAGAGAGAGGAAGGATGGCAAGAAGCATGGATTGCATAGGAAAGAGAAGACACAACCTTGTGAAAAGACTTTCTAAACAATACAATGGTTTAAACCCAACACACAAGCCCAGTAGCCACCCCAGCCCCACAGTGGGTTTTTGTTAATTGTACATTGAATGTTCATACAAACTCTCTTGAAGAAGGGAGCACGAAAAGAAACACACAAAAAGCAGTGGTATAACCTCCTTAACCAGTACAGAGCATGGCAGGCTCTGTTATCAGTCTCCTGAGATCAGATGGTTCTCACAAAACTACACCAACTTCAACACTCCTCCCTCCAGATACGAGAGCCAGATGTGAGGTCCAGACTCCCAAATTGTATGAAGCCATTTACTGACAATCCTATCATGGTGTTGTCTCTGTTTTCAAAGATAACATTCACTTCTTCCAAGCAGAGCAGAAAAAAACCAAACCAAACCAATCTTCAAGCAGAAGGATGCAAACATTCCCCAAAGAAACCTGCCGTATGTTACCAGGGCAGACAGATAATTCTAAGGGTAAAACAGGCAGCAATTTAAGAGCTACTAAGGCTCCCACTGCCAATATTCTGAAGTATACTTGAGAAACAAAGGAGGAAACAGAAACAAGGAGATGCCTTTTGGATTAGCAGTGAATAAACAACAGGAAAAGCATCATGAACAACAAAGGCAGCGCTAGCTCCATGCCGTTCACAGTAAGATGCTAAAGTTGAGGCACGGGTCCTATGGCAGCTAACCAGCACTGGGTGGAATAAGACTCCAGCAGATTCAGTATCTCTTGCCCTGTCAGACAGCAGCTACTTGCTTAGCTGGATGGCTAAGATGTAAAATATTTCTAGGAATGGCATGTTTTTTCTAGCCTTTAAGCTATTAAGGGTTTGGGGGTTTTTTTTCTGAGCTATCTGGATTAGATAACAACCTCATCTTAGTCTTGTTAAAGCTGCTTTCTGCTGTGTTAGATGACTTTTCTCTGTGTCCTGTCAGGGTGCTATTTTTCTAGTTTCCTTGTCAAATTTATAAACACTATTTTGTTTAATAAACTTTTAAAATGGCATTTCCTCCTGCCAGTGTGGAAATGGATCTGCCTCATCTGAATGACAGATCCACATTGCCTTGAATTATTTGAGGCTCTGTGGGCCCATTCCCTGCTGACTCAAAGGCTTTTCTTTTCTACCTGATACAACCTTCTATTAGAAGTTGTGTTTTGCCCCTGTAGGTGCTGGATTTGACAAGAGCAAGTGCTACGGGGTTTCGGTAGCTTGGGCCAGTAACTCTCTGCAAAGGCAGAGTAATCCAAAGGACAACACCGTTGGGTGTTGCAAAGCTTGCAGCCTCCCTGCAACTGTGCCGGACATCTGAACTCCAGAAGATGCCTACCCTTTGCCACCTCTGAAGCACCAGGACAGCTCTGTACACCTTGGCAGACTGCATCCAAGGTGTATGACATGACCACAGCTGGTCCTGGCATAAGGCTGAGTGTGTTTGAGTCAGAGATGTGGTTGAGTAAAAAATCATGGGAAACGCTTACCCTTCACCACCACATCCAAGATGTTTCCCAGTGGATGTGCATGATGTTTGGACTAGTGCATCATTAACACTAATAGTCCACAGCTGGGTAAAAGGCAGTAAGCACTGTGAGGCAAAAGCATATCCAGCATCTCAAACACAGTGTGGACTTCCACGACGGACAGAGGCAGTTCCTAGACAGGAATGATGCTGGTGACAAGGGCCTGAGGAGGCCACAGTTCTTGGTATCCAGGATGTCTAGGCTTACTTGGCCACTGAGGGCCTGGAAAAACTGGACTGCAGAGTGAAGATTGGGTCCTCTCCATGCATTTGCGTTGGGGAGGAGATGCTTTAAGACAAGATTTCTGATAGCAGCAAGCAGGAAGAGCTTGTGTGTTTGCAGACTGCTTACAATCCTTGTTAATTCCTGCTCAAATATGAAGCTCTGTAAGCTTAACTCTTTTCTCATCAGCTGCTTTCAGAAAAGCTATGGGGGCCTGATACAATACAGAGCTTTTCTTATGCAGGACTTAAAGAACAGCCTTCTAAAAGCAGTAATTTCAGAGAATCATCAGATTCAGGAGTTCACCTTAAATCCATCATTCTCTGGATGTGTGTTACTCACAGCTCAAAAGAGGAGGCAGAAATTGGTGATTTGAAAAAAAAATGCAGAAAACAAAGTGTGAACAAAGAAGAGCCTATTGTTACTCATACAGGAATCACTGCATGAAGTCACTCTGTCGCAGGATATTTTTAAATACACATTCTGTGGGCAGATGTTTTGGTTCTTTTAGGGGCTGTTTGAGAGTTGCCAGCAGTGGTCATTAGTTAGCGGTGAACGGTGTGCAGTTTGCCATGCAAAATTTAGGCTGTGGGCTCTTTTTCTAGGCTATCACAGTGCGAATGAAAACTAGATTGTGGTCTATTCATAAAATCCTAAAATAGGCATGTTTTCTTTTTTTCAACATTATCTTTTCTTTGTAAAGATGATAAATGGTTTTAGTATCTATCAAATCATGGAAATTTGCTGCTCAACATGGGTTAAATGAACACTTGCTAGATTTCATTGCTTCTATAACATCTCATACGTCAGAGAAAAAAGATAGATGTGAGCCCTCCTCTGCTCTCAAGATTAGAAAAATCTGTCTTGTTCAGTTTGTTTGGGGTTTTTTTTTCATAGAAAGCACGACAGGAATACTATGCCCAGCACATCTTCCACAAGGATCCCTGAGGGAAGTTGCATATGAGAGTCCTGCAGACTCCTTCGTGGCTCCGTCTTAACAGTTTTGAGCCTAAATGGTATTTATTCAACAAGATCACACCTCCTACATTCAAGTAACAAAGCAAGGCAGCTGGCACTCTCCAGCTAGGCTGCAAATTCATCTGAAAGAGCAAACAGGTGAAGAAAGGAAGGCAACTCTACACAGTGAAAAAACAAAGTCCTGAGTGAACAGAATGAGCTGGAAAGGAAAATCCCAATTGCTACTGCTAAGCAGCAGTGAAATCTCTTATGGAGATGTGCCCTCTCCCGGCCTCACCAGGAAAGCGTGGAGGAACCATGGGTCCCCAAAGGTGCTGGGGGTTTGGGAGTTTGTGTTGCTCTTCTGTAATGTTAGCAAGCAAAGAATTGAAACGTATAGCAGCCTGGTAATTACGTACTGACATGTCCTTTGGGTCAAGATTTAAACAAACACAGGGGCTGCCCAAAGTTCAGCTTACAGACAGCCATTTAAGCATTAGTTTTTCCACAAATGCTGGAGCACCTGAAGCAGGCTTCAACTTTGTCAGTTGCATTTGAACAGTTGCCAGCAGCTGAAAGTCACATTTCCTATTTAGATGCTCAAAGATGCTTATCTGAACCCAGCTTTTATCCCCATTTTTTTCTGTTGATGTTGTTATTGTTGCCCTTGTATGTTTGTGGGCTTAAGCTGAGGCTTGGGAGAGAAAGCTTGACTAGAATGGGGCCCAGGGAAGGCCTTCCATACACAAACCTGCCAGATGGAGTGAGCCTTGGCAGCAAACCCTACACCTCTCGAGGGCTGCTCTGAACCATGCCACCCACACAGCTACAGCCCAGGGCCCTTGCACAAACTCACAGCCAAGTGGAAACAGTGCCTATCTTACTTGTTTCCAGCCATGGAGCATCCTTTATTTGAACACATTAGTGTATAGGAGTTGCCTTGCTGATTCTGTTGAAAATCATACACTTTCAATATGATTTTAGCCTACCTTGCAGCCCAAAGTATTGCTTCCCTCCTGTGGTGCTAGACCGATGTGTCTGCATTAAAAGATCTTTGTTCTTCTGGGATGAACTGACAAACACCACTTAAATTTCTACTCCCCAAGTAAGCTAAAACATTCACATGGTTAAAATCTTTAACAGAGTAAAGCATATTTTGTTATCCTTAAGATATTCTCCTGTTCTTTCGAGTACCACTGCCCACTCAAACCAAGATATTAAGCAGGAACATGATCTTCCAGGATCAGCTTTCCCTATGCCCAGCACGAAGGGTAGCCTCCCTGTCCAGCCTCTGCTAGAATTCATACCCATTAATTCTTCCAGCTGAAACATCACAAGAAACATGAGTGCCTGATCCTCTTACAGCAAATTCTTACTGGACACAACTGTATGGCAAATAATCTTGAGATATTTAAAGTGAAGTGGCTGTACAAATGGAGTGGATCCATGTGATATTGTATAGTAACACCACGTCATTTTGACAGTGTAGGATAGCAAAAAAAATAAAGTCAGAAAAGCTACATGCATTTAAGTTTTTTTAATTCCTACTTATTCAAACCTTTTTGCCATGGTGAGAAATTTGGGAACAGCTTTCTTTCAGTTTACTAGAAGATTTAGAAGAAATCTTCTGTCATCCTAGTACAAGCACTAGCCCTTAGGGGGGAAAAATGTAGCTTTCACCCTAGCAGTGAAAAAAAGGAGCTCTTTCCTGATTTATGTCACCAGTGCTTTTGTCCCAGCAGTAAACACAAAGCTTTGTACTATGAAATTACATAGGTTTGGTCTCCTGGGCGACTTGGCTGAGCCTGGAGTTCTTGTTAATTTAGAAGAAAATACGATTGTGTTTCTGTGCTCATTTTCAAGCTGACAACAACACTCCACTCCTCTGGCCACACAGTAGGAAGCCATGGGAGACATAAGGAAAGAATTCCTAGGATGGTGTCACGCTGCTTGGCATTGCAGAGATGAGCCTTACTTCTGTGGCAGCCCCACAGCACAGCTGATACAGTGTGCCCATTGCTATTAAAAGACCACAGCCCTCATACTGCCATGGCAATAAAAGGCTTAAAGGTTTGAGAAACATGGTTGGGGCTTGTCTGGTCTTGACTTCTTCAGCTTGGTTGTAGCTGTATCAGCCTATCACCAATAGTCAGTTGACTAGAGTTTAATTTGGTTTTGCTATAATGGCAGAACAGTCTAGCAGTGTGGCGTTTTATTCATTTTCAACTCTAGTTTGGTGTAATTCCCAATTATTACACCTAAATATTATACCATATATGTTAATGGATTTTTGCTAGCCGGTTAACAATGCATTATTGAATTTGTAGATAATGAGAAAGGTGTGTTAACAGACAGCTGCCTGCAAACATGCACAAATAGTATCAAGCTGTCACAATAAACACCCTACTACCAGCATCAGTACAGCACCTGGTAAAGAACCTGGACACTGAAGTACCTGCACCATCCCATCTGAGGAAAAGAGACCCTCTACTGCAGACCATAGGCATGTTCTCACAACAAAGAGGGGAGAAGCTAGGAAGTCTATATAACCGTTTTAATTTATTATTAATGGGAATTAGCAATAATTGGAAAATATGGACAGTAAGTGCTGACACCATTGTACCTAAATTAATAATAGTTGCTTGCTACTCTCTTGACTAGATTGCTAAAGCAATTAATTCACAGACAATACATTGCAACTCTTTGTTCCATGTAAGAGCAGCAAGTGTTCATTCCAAGCCTACTATTATCAATGCCTGTAGATTATATGGATATTGAATAAAAAGCAATCTACTAGTACTTAGCTCCTTTCACTATTTTTTCACTGAGAATTTTCATTGACTATTTTTGGCTTTCTCTTTTCAATTATGGAATATATTTTCTGCAATCCTTTCCTGCACTGAAGACTTGTGAGAAGGGTTTTCAAAGGATCTGCTGCCTTTTTCATACAGAGAACTTGATGTGCATCTGCACTATAATGCCTGCTCTGGTGTTCCCCCACCCCATTCTGTGAGAATATAAATTATTTCATTCCAGAAACAATCTGCTGTGTTAGTTTACTCTCCAGTAGCTCTATCTGCCAATTAGGCCTTGTGTACACAGTTTAATTTTGAGATGTCTTTGGAATTAAACTGACTCAGGTGCTTTGCTCCATTTAGAATCACACATTTATTTTCTTCATGCTTACTCCCACAGTATCATGCTTTCCTGTCAGGATATAATGTGTGCCAGTTTTCTCTTCTTCACCTTCTGTTCCTTCTGCTCTGACATATTTTCTCCAGTTCAGATTCTTTTTCAGCTCTTCTCTGTCCTGCCAGCTGAAAAGGAAGGGAAAGAGGCATTGATGGGAGGTGGTTTTCAGCTAAAGGATTCTCAAAGCATAAGTGTGGATAGACCACAGGGCAGTAGTGGACACCAGGGGTTCCTGCCAATTGGTTCATTTCACTTTATACATCTGCCTCAGGTCTTTAACTGAGAAGCCCACCTTTAGTCAGGGAAAAAAACCCTTTCCTTGTCTGTAGAGGACATAGGGACCTAACCTCCTGACCTGGAAACCTCAGTCAAGGTGTGTTCTCGTAAGCATTCATAGTACTGTCGTAAGACCATCTCCACCCTCATCTCAGCCTCCACCCCTAAAGCTCTTCTCCCTCCACACAAAACCTCTGCTACTTCGAGTAGCAGTTTTGTTTTGCTCTTCCGCTATTTTCCTTTCCTTGTCTTTGCAGCCATCTTGCTTGCTTGTTCTCTTTCCAGGAAGCCCCAGCTGTATCCATGATGCTTTAAGCTTAACAGCAATTACTATTTTCTTCCCACTGCTAGTGCTATCTGCTGGACTTCTGCATACTGCACCTTGCCACATAGCGCACGTAACTGTTTCCTACACTCTTTTCCAAGCCTTTTTTAGAACAGAAACCGCATCCAGACAAGAATATTGATTTTTGCTCCTTTCCTACTCACTACCTCAACTGTTTTATTACCAAAACAGAAGTTGAGCAACAGCCAGGAGAGTTTTGAGATACTCTTTTAGACCTCTCCAGAAACCAAGAGCTACAATTGTCATATGGATTAGCCAGGAGCTACCACTCTCAGTAAAGAACATTGCCCGTTTGGGACATATTCCCAGGAAGGTATGTCCAGGCTCTGCTGCAGTGCTAAGTTTGGAAAACTAACAAAAGCCATCTCTACCTAACTTAGGAATCGTAACCTAATCAGAAATTCTGGTGCAATTTAATAAATAAATCAATCTGTGGCTTTGTCACCTTGGCAACTTTGAAATTCTAACCTCAGCAGCTCCATCAGTGTCATCTGTGACAAAGAGAGACACCTGGGAAGGTCACCTGATGCCAAAACTAGCATGGAGCCTTTGATGAATTTCAAAAGGTTCCTCTCTGCCCATCTCTCCATCCTGTCAAGATCCTTCTGGATGGTTGCACAGCAATCTGGGGTATCAGCCAGTCCTCACAATTTTGTATCTTCAGGAATTCTGCTGAAGAGGCACTCTATTCCTTCATCCAGATCACCGATGAATAAGTTGCACAATACTGGCCCCACTATTGACCCTTCAGGGACACCACTAGTCACAGAATAGACTTTGTGCCACTGAACACAACCCTCTGAGACCAGCCATTCACCCAGTTCTCAATCCACCTCATCAACCACTCATCCAGCCCACACTTCCTGAGCTTGCCTACAAGGATATGGGAGACAGTGTCAAAAGCCTTGCTAAGGTCCAGGTAGAAAATATCTACCGTTCTCCCCTCATCTATCCAGCCATTTATGTCATTATAGCAGGCAATCAGGTTCATTAAGCATGATTTCACTTTGACAAATCCATGCTGACTACTCCTGATCACCTTATCTTCCATGGGCTTAGAGACAGCCTCCAGTATTCTATCACCTTTTCAGTGATAGAGATGAGGTTGACTAGCTTATAATTCTCTAGGTCATCCTTCTTGCCCCAGTTTTCATCTTTCCTAAACATATACAGATCTTGTAGCATATCTGTAATAGCTTTTGTCTGCTTGCCACTTTCCAACTGACAAGTCCCTTGGCTGTTTATTAATAAGCCACAGAGAAGACATGCAACGTTATCCATCCTTAATTCCACACATTCTTTGTGTGGAATGTATTGTCTTCCCCATCCTCATTCCTTCCTACTAGTGGATTCTGGACACGTGAATTTTTGCTTGTTATTCTTACCAGGGTTCTTGGGTTGTTTTCAAATTATAGAAAATTGTTTTAAAATTTGAATCAGGGGATATAGAAACCTCAATTTTAATCCTCTGAAGACATACATTTTATATTCTACCACTTTCTCTTCCTCTGAAGGACATAATTAGACCGAGCTAAAAAGTACTATTGTAGTTAAGCTAAACCCCTGCTGTTATTAACTGCATACAAAAGTTAAAGCACTCACCAAAAGAAGTAGTATTTTTCCCCCCCTCCCTGCACATAAAGCATAAAGTGCCTAGAACAAGTATAATGAAGTATACCATAGAGCATGCCCATTCCCCTAAATGAGAATTAAATTTCCCATTTATCCTGCATTCAAGGGTAGAAGCAGAGAAACTAGGTACAGGAGGAACTGCCATCCAGTAATAGGTACTGCTTATTAAGCAAGGAGCAATAAATGTTATTCATATGACTGCATACTGTTCATCCTGCTGACACACTAAAACTTTCCTACTATACAGTTGGTTGGAGAACAACTACAGCTTTCCTTAATGTTTTAAAAGGGTTCAAGTGTACTATAACAGACACACAAGTAAACAGAAAAATATTACCTTTAGTTAACTACACAAGACACTAGCTCCTAACTGAACTTTAAAGTAAAAAACTTTCAGCTTCTTAGAACAATCCTCATACCCAAAAACAAGCATTTCCCCATGCAGACATAAATATCTCTACATCCATAGGAAATCTATTCTAAATTTAGACTGCTCATTGCACACCTTAGCAAAGCAGCAGCTGACAACCCTTAAGAATGTGGATATGCTATTTCAGGAGAGTCTGTATACTTCAGCTCCCATCTACAATATTCTAAGAGACATTGTTCTAGATATACAGTGATGCTAAATGTAGATATCCAATAAAGAAAAGACACAGACCATCACACTGCACTGAGAAACGTGGTTACTTAACATGCATTTTTAAAAATATGTTACCTGTTTATGTTCCATTGCAGGAATACATACTCTAATCCAAAGTCTTTGTAGTCATTTCCACTTGTGAGTTCAGGAACATACTAGTGGGATTGCTTTTTAGGTTCCTTCTTCAGCAGTATATTTCCTGGTTTTCAGTTACCTGAATATGAAAGAATGAGACACTACAGGCTAAATTTGAGTACTACTTCAAAACAAAGGAGGAAATAGAAGAAAGATGGGGAAGAAGCTTTTGTAAGAAGTGTCTGCTAATGCTGGAGAACTGTGGGAAATTCATTCTAGGTTTCTGGAAAAAAACTTAAACTTGCAGTAATAAAATTAAGTAGTTTTGGGCAACAGAAAAAACACCTCAAAATTCTTCTTCATACTACAACTGCTCACTTTATTAAAAAAAAAAATTACTTGCAACACTCATACTACATTAAGAAACCCTGACAATTAGTTGAATACACAGACCAAAGAAATAACTCAAATATCTGCATTAAAACAACACAAAATAACTGTTTTTAATTGGCATTTTGAGTTCCTTGCTCAAATATACAGACTTTGCCTGAAGATATGCTGCTTCCAGCCTTGTTTGTTTTCCTCCCCTTAAAGCTGTAAAATATATCACCTTCAATATTGCACAGAAAGCCATTTTATCTGATGCTTTTAAAGCCTTATTATATTGTAGCCTTCAGCTTGAAAAAATACCCAAACCAAACTACCTACCTCATACAGTTATTTTGTCATTCCCATCCCTGAACACAGGTGAAGCAAAGGGTATGGAGACAAGAAATGACATATACGTTCTTCATTCTGTGAGATTTTTTTTATATTGTTTTAGGAAGGAAATGCACAGTCAGTTCAATAGACATGGAATAGCAGAGAAGTCAGAAGATAGATAAATTCTTGCTTTCATACATAAACTTCAAATAAGTATTTACATATAAACCAAAAACTTGATTAAAAGTTCTATTTCTTTCTGAAGTATCCTTTTAACAGAAAAGAGGAACTCCTTGTCTATGGCGAAGACTCAGTCAGCATTGTTCCACCACAGCATGAGCCACCAATGTCTCTGTTCTTTGCACAGCTTTTGCAGTGTTTCCACAGATTCCAGAGAATTACAAGCACAAGTTCCACACACATCATTTTCCGGCAGTTAAACTCCTTGTGTGTAACTTCTTTCAGAATTTACTGCGAAGAGAAGCCATGCTCAATTCAACAGCAATCAGTCTTGCTTCCAGAGCACTTAATACAGTGTCTGTCTGTAAAGTAAACAGGAAAAGATACTCAGATGTAAACAGAACTTGACAATGCAAAGAGCAAGTGTAGATGTCAGTAAGTGCTCAAATTTGATGTGGCATCACCAACCTTATTTGATTCTATTCCTTCTCCTTTCATAGTTTGAATATTCACTCAACATCTAACATTAACCCTCTATACTTTCTCAAATCTGTAATTGTCTCCAGCTTTGGTAAGCATCAGATCAGCACTCAGGTTTTGCTAGACATTCACCAGCTTTCAGAGCTGACTTTGTTACACTGTTTACTTCCAACTCTCCCTACCTGCAATCACAAGTTTTCAGTAGAGAAACATGTCAAATTTCGATTGAAATACTACATAAAGTTACAGTAGAAACATGAAGTCAGTTTATATGAAACAGAAAAGACATGTTAAGAAACAGAGTTAAGTAAAAAAATCTGGAGAAGTTAATCAGAACTAATTAGAAACAAAATTTCTAATTACTGACAGACAAATAGAAATCTAGTACCATGCTTGATAAAAAGAAAATGCTAGTAACCATTAAAATTGAAGGAAATGTTACCGAAAATCTTGCAGAACAGAAGATTATTAATAGCATGAAGTACTACAGCACATGTTGAGACAAAGAATTGATCTCAATGACATAACTGCTTCACAGAAACTATTTAAGGATCTTAAGATTTCATAGAGGTGATTTAAACAAAGACCACTATAAGGTTAAATCTTACCCTTTGTAACGCTTCTTCCAAGACAGCTCGATTTTCAAGAGTTAAAGGTTCCTCATCAGTATCAGCTTGCTTTTCAGATGATCCTAGAATGTAACTGATACACTACAGTTTAGATCATGCACTTTTCACTCTGAAGGCAAAAGAACAAATGTAGGACTCATTCATTGCTCTCAAAGATTCTGAGATTATGATTAATACAGTAGCAAAGTGGAAGCATGATTCCAGCAACAACAAAAACACATTGCATATTTGATAATCTTGTATACAAACTCTATGGTGGAATGAAAACAGCTAAGTGCAGAACTCCCAAGACATCACCACTTTATGGCAGTCAGAACTCCAAGAAATAGTCATGAATTCTGGTGCTACAGGTTACGGTGAAAAATTATGGATGGGGCTCTGAGCAATCTGATCTAGTTGAACATGTCCCTGCTGACTGCAGGGGGGTTGGACTAGATGACCTTTAGAGGTCCCTTCCAACCCAAACCAGTCTATGATTCTATGATTGAGAATAACGTATCACTGTCTGGGAGAACCAGTCATCACCATCTCCCCAGGAAAATGCAACTTTGTGGCCACATTTTTGTTTCAGAGGATTTAGTGCTTTGCAAAAAACAAAGGGTCAGTAGGTAAGGAATGAGCTAAAACAACTGTCTAGAGTAGGAAGGTGAACATCTGCATAAAGACAGCAGAATAAACTGGAACTTAGCAAAGCAGAAGCATTAAAACTAGCCCAGACAGAAGCAAAGGTAACCTATTACTGTTTACTAGAGTAATGCCTGGATGAAAGCCCTCTGGTGTGTAGACTTAATTCAGCATATATATATATTGAAGAATATTAAGGCCACTTTTAAGTGCTATAAACCAATTAAACCCAATACATAGCACATCATTTGCTAGACAGTTTTTGACAGTAAGACAGTTAAGTGAGAGCCTCAAGCACATACTCAGTTTTAAGATTTGTTTTTGCCTACCTTAGCAAAGAAATGGCAGATGTGCTTTTTGATCAGTGCTGGTCAGACCTCACCTTCAGTTCTGCTTAAGCCCCTCTGCTCATGTTCTCTGCCAATGTTTACCTTTAACAGCTTACAACCAGGTCTATTTGGTACCTTCTATGACTGCAGGCTCATTCTATGCTATCTGAAGCAGAGGACATACATAGTCTCTTTGGATCAAATGAGAAGGAACCTTCCTGTGTTGTGTACCTAGTGTTATTTTTTTGAGTGGTATGCAGTTTCTTATACAAAGGCAGCCCTGCTGTTTTATTTTTTCTAGGATTTATCTAATGTTACACAGAAGATGTTTCTCACACTTCAGCACTATGATGCTAACAGCAGTAATACAAAAAACCCACTCTGGAACAATGTGGTAGAAAGAGCTACCCCTAGACATGCCAGATATTTACAGGAGCATTCTTCAGTAGGATGCCTGGTAAGTGAGGTTTAGGTGCCAGGCTTACCAGTAAAAAAAAAAATTAAAAAAAATTCTACCGTTACCTTTCAATTGAGTCGATATTGAAACAGAACAAATCCCTCTTGTAGTCAAGATGCTTTGGAGTGCACCTGTAGATGTTGCCAAGTGTTGTTGAGCAGCCAGAGCAAAATAATGTTTCTGTCATGCTGTAAGTAACATAAGTAACGTTTATTCAGGAGAAAAGAAGAAACACCTTTCCCCATTCTTATTCCAAAAAGGTTTAATCTACTATCATTTCTTTAGAGCACTCATTCCTACTTTACATAATGTACTTATGAGTACTCATCTTTCAGCTTGTGTTCCAATGGTTCCCGAGACCAACTGACCTCTCTGCAAGACTAACACATAAGCACTTGGTACAGACCATCCGACAGAAGAGTTCCACAGGCCCAGCTTCCTGGCTCTGCCCGGGAGAACACAGGCACCCCTGCCTATTGGCTCGAGCAGCACCTGGGGGGCTGTTTCTCAGGCTTTTCCTCAGCACCTTCCCCGGGGCCTTTCAGCTCCCTCAGGAGAAGGGGTAGAAGGACCCAGGTGAGGACCCCCCCAAACTTCAGGGACAGCAGTGGGGTCCAGGGCCGGGCCTCACCATCCACGCTCGCCGGGCAGCTTGGAGAGCTGCCGTTCCGCGTCCACCGAGACGATGGCTGTGGCACCTGCGCAGAGAAGGGGAAAGAAAGAGAGAAAGGACGGGGGTGACCAACAACCCCCACGCGGGACAGGGCTGGGAGGAAGGAGACTCACTGCGCAGGACGATGCAGCCCATCTCTTCGTCGTTGGTCACCCAGCTCATCGTATCGCCCACCGGCCGCTTGCAACCGGCGCAGAGGAACACCATGGGCAGCAGGTCTGTGTTCTCCGTGCCTACCCACCGCTGGTTCTCCGACGGCAACGGCACCTGACCGCCGCCCACCTCCTGCAGGTACACGGAGACGCTGCGCTCCGCCACAGGGCTTGACACCGAGAACCGTGACCCCGCCATTGCCTTCAAACAGCCCGCGTCGGAAGTGGCAGCGATGAACATCCGTCCCCAGAGCCGCGACGGAAGTGACGGTGACCCGCACCCATCCCCAGAGCCGCAAGCCGCGCCCAGCTCGCCGGGCGCCCAGGGGGCGGGAAGGCATTGCGAGTGGCTACACCACGCCGCACACCCCTCCCACCCCCACCAGCGCTCACAGGCTGAGGTCCCGCCCCCAGCCGGTAACGGATATGGGGTGGTGTCGGGTCTTGTCTCGCTGCTGTCAGGCATCAAGGTGGGGGGAGGCGGGGAAAGGATGGCAGTACGTGTTTTGAAAGCTGCTCTGACAGCCTTGGCGCTCTTTAGGCTGTGTTTTCATACCTTGCTCCTGGTTCTTAATGGTACTCATTGCACTGGGTGCCCAGAAGGTGTCCCGGGCGGCCCCTGAATGAGCAGGCCAGGCCATCCCAGCTGCAACGTGCCCTAGGGGCTTTAGGAGTGCAGTCCAAAGCAGGCTTAGTGTCCATTTCACATATACTGTGAGCAATTTCAGTTCTGTCGACCTCAGTGAAGCAGGTATGCATGCATTTGACTAGTCACAAGACTGCTGTGGCACGAACACCTGGTGCTCTGCCTTTGTCTTGGTTGGGAGGCTACTTTTCCATCCATTGCCTTTGGGGTGGAGAGAAGGAAGACATATTAAAGCAAAATATGATGGTTATTCCAGTACATCTTTTGTTTATGAAACATTTTATCAAGTCTTACCTATTTTATGTCAAGAGAAAATGTCCTCCAGTCCAGCTGTTTTCAGTAGCTCCAGAGAACAGTGTGTTGTTGCAAGTTCCTGAGAGGGAAGGGTTTGTGATCCAGCTGGCACTTTTCCACCCCATTCTTAGGTTACTTGACATCCGTCTCAGTTTAAAATACGCTGAGGAATAACATAATTGCCCACCAGGAAGTAACGATTAAGTCTTAAGGGCTGCTGTTACATATCTGTCAAACATTAATATTCATTGCTGCTAGATGTTTTTTAGTACCAAGGCAGTCCTTGAGCTGCAGGACCCCAGGGTGATTTACATAGGCATCAGTTATGCAATCTCTTTCTGAGGGTGCTGAAGTACAATGAAAAAAAGTATTTAGTTGGAGTTCTGAGCTGGTTTAAAATGCACCACTGAAATGGCTAATACAACAAACTCCTCTGAATATTTTTGGTCGTATGAATATTATTGGGATTATATAGATCCAATTCCAGTAGATGGAAGCAAGTTGAAGGTTAATAAATGTAAGTATTGTAGAGCAGTAGGTGCTAATCTAGTGCAGGAAAAATGTTGCGTAGCTTGTCTCTCTGACTTATTTTTTTTTCCTTGCAATAGAGACCGTGCCAGGCTATATGTGTGTGGGTTTTATGGACAGGTGTCTGCCTTCCAAACCGACTGTGCTCTAATAGCAGTTATTACTAATACTGAAACTCTTTATCTTAAAGTATTTGAAACTATAAGACTGCTGATAATTTATTTAGAAGGACAGGGGGTATTTAGCCATTTGCTAAGTGGATACATAATGACTTGCAAATCTTTAGTTTGAGGTCTTAGTTACCTGTATGCTACTATCCGAAAAATTGACTGAATGAGCAGACTTTTTCATGAGACTAATGTTTTTGTCTTGGGATGTAAGGCTTGCATTACAACTGATAAACATTCAAAATGTTAGTAAATGAAGAAGTTTATGTTTCTGCTAGCCAGGAATAACAAGCTGAAAATATATTGTTACCTTTCCTCCTACAATTTAGTGCTACTGAAATGTAAGACAAGTATCTAAATATCCATTATTGCCAAAATACTTTATTGCCATGGAAGCTGATTCTGCTTTGTTTAGAAGTGTATATTCAAAGTATTTAATATGAAATACATTCACCAAATTCACCCTGTGACAGTTAATTCTATTTAACAGTTGGTTTTGCACAATGACTTTATGGTTACTCAAAGTGGTAGGTAATACTTTTTTTTCCTAATGAAACCATATTGATTAGGTTTTGATAATATAAAATGACAAGCCATATCATGAGGGATTAATTTAACTGAGTATAGCTGGATGGATTGATGAAGATTAGGGGCGAGCGGGTAGGCATATTTGAGTCACTTATGTTATAGGCAGCATTTTCCCTCAATGTCTGCCAAGTCTCTAGATGTGGTTGTATACTAGTTTGAGTGACAAAGCTATGGGCTGTACTGGTTGCTATTTACTTTATTGAAGACAGCTATGACTGTTCAGATATGATTTCAGAGACTGAAATCACTTTTCCCAAGGTTATTTTAGTCATTTGCTCTGTAAGGAAAATATTATATTCTTTCAAAATATTTTCATGTCTTTCTAACAGTGCAAGAAACTGTCTTTCTGATAACAAGGATTGAGTTGGACGGTGCTAGGAGCTTTATGTGCTTCACTTGTGTTATGAGATCAAGAACAAAAGGACAGAGTTATTCTGCATTGCCTCTAGAAAAGCTTTTTTTATCCACTCTGATGAGTCTAGGGTTTATTGCCTTCAAACTTAGGACAACATACCTGAAATAAGAAGGTGTAAATATCCACATCTTGCCCTGTATAAAATCTGAATACTGTAGAGCAACATTTGGCACTGCTGGGATCAGGCAGGTTATAAGCAGCTTCTTAATTCTCTTAAAGTTAGTGCAGATAATTGCCTCCAAATTCCACCAGAGAAACCCCAAACTGCTGAGTTAAGCTAGCTGTAAGTCCCCTGCCTGTGGCTGGCTTAGCAAAAAACCAGAACTTACAAATCTAACCTCTCCTTTTTTCCTCATTAGTTATATAATGTTAATTTCTGTATTTCCCTGATACTTAATAGAAGTAGGGGTTTCATTTACAGCATTTCCCTCCGTGGCCATTTATAGGATATTTCTCTTTACCCAGCTGCCTGCTTTCTTGAACGTTGCTAGTTTTGTGGAGGAAATTGCCACACGTGTGCGTCAGTGCTTATGAATGATCTCATAAGCCTTACTTACATAAAATAAACCCAGAGTAAACAAATCTCTTACTGAATTGGAGGGGGGGGGTTGTTTGGTTGTTTGTTTTTAATTTGTTCCCCTTAAGTCTGCAAACTTTCAGGTCTTTTTATATTCTAAGGAGATGATTTATGCAATCCAACTTTGTGTTTATGCATCTCATCTGCTCCTACAGTAACTCCAAATTTTTTATCTAGTTACAAAGGAACACAAGCCTCAAAGATATAAAATACCTGCAAGTTACAACAGCTAGTGAAGGAAAAACATTTTGAGGGAAGACCTTTACTGACAAAAAAGGTTGCAGGGTGAGATCATGCCTTGTTAGACACCAAAGGAAATCACCTTTGGGATCAGCTTTGGGAAACAAATCCATAGTAGACCAGGCTTCTGTATTTTAACTGCTTATCTCCCAGGCAAAGAAGAAAGAGAAAGTTGCAAGTGTAGGATTTAGAATGTACTTCCCCCCCAACAGGTTAATGTTAAGGCAATTTGAGTTCCTTGAGGTGGGTGTTTCATGCAAGATGTTTCTAGGCAGCTTGTCACAATGGACTCCTGCTCCATCTTTTAAAGATTCCACATTGGCTGTACCAATTTCTAAACTAAAAATTTTGAGTTTGGTCTTCTGATGGACAAGGAAGTGGAACAGCCTTTTGGGGTTTGTTTTTTTGTTTGTTTCTTTTTTTTTCTTCCCCACTTCCTATAAAAATAAGTATGTCAGCAGTTAGGAGGAATAGACTGCATCATCTTGGTACTTTTATTCTTCCTTCTCCAAATAGCAGTGGGAGAACAGTGAGTTACAAGTTATAAAGAAAATGCCAAGGGAAATAATTCCACAGTTGGTTAGTTTTTTTTCCTTTGGTTAGAATAAAAGCACTATTCAAGCAATGAATATACTTTGTAGATTTTCCTGTCTTCACATAGTATTTAGCTTCTTATACATTCAAAAGCCACTGTCAGGATTATTGTCTTCAAGTGCTTGGAATAATGTAGACAAATAAGTTCAGCAAATCCTTGCTCTTTGGGGTGGAGATGAAATATGATAATTTCCCCTCAGATAGCCAGCCACAAACGTTACAGGTTTGGCAAAATGTAGGATACCTCCAGGATCACAATAACCACTGTATTGATGTTCCAGAGGGCCTCTGCTGATTGACTAACTGCAGTGGGACCTGAGTGTTTGTGAGGTACATTACTGAATTAGCCCAAATGAATCATATGGTTGTCATAGCCCTTGGGATGGGATAATAGCTCCCTAATTCAATTTTGCCTGTTTGCTGGGGTGGTGGTATTATTTATTTATTTAATGTAAACCAGACATCTAAATCTCTGTACTTTCTTTCCTCTGTTGTGTGTGTGGTTTGTTCCTGAAGCATTGTGAGACCTTGCTTGTATCCTGAAAATGAATCTAAATCCAGCTATAAAGTCAAGGTCTTGCTTTCTATTAATAGCTTTGTGCAGCTCTCTCCATTTTGTATAAAAGTAATAAAAAGCTTAATTGGCTATTTTAAAACATGCACACATACACAAAAGGTGACTGTAAAATTTAGCAATAGAAAAGCATTTTATAGATCGTTGAAATATCCTAGTTTAAAAAAGAAATCCCAACTGCAGGACTTTAAAAACAGGAAGTTTCTGTTTATCCCTCAAGAACCAACACTCCCTCTGAGACCTGGAGCAAATTATGTTGGCTTCAGTGAATTCCATGAATGGTATTAAAGCTGCTTTTAAAAGATGGAAACAAAATAGCTCTGATAGGGAATTCTAGAAATCCAAATTCTTCATTTCCATCCCGATGGCTTTGAACACTTAAAAACTGAGCTTTTCAAACTATCCCTGGACCATGAGCTTGCTTTTTTTTGGGGGGGGTAACAGAAGTGCCCTAATTTTCCCTTGAGGAGCTGGGCTTGGTCAGTAACACCTCACTTCTTTTTCCCAGAATAGTAAGTTTGGGAAGAGCAGGTCAGAATATTGGCTCTCACATGCTAATTTACCATCTTCAGAAAAACTCAGTAAACTATTTTTAACAGAGGAAGAATAAAATAAGCTGACCCTCCACAATCTTATTTTTCAGTAGCCCAGCCAACCTTCAGCTTTCTGATAAGACTCTGGCTGGGTCAGCTCTAGTTTTAGGTTTAAAAAGGAGGTGGACTAATTTCCCCTAGTAATCTTTGTATCTCTGATGACAACACGTTCTGAACTTTTTCACAAAGAAACACCTAATCAAACATATTGGACCTGTTTCAAAGAACACAATGTTTTCTGTCCTTTCAGATGGAAGATTTATTTTATCTTGGTCAATATTTGCCTCTGAAGTCAATGACCCTTCTTTTTCACCTCAGTCTAAGTGAGTAGCTGGTTATGAATTCAGGGCATTTCTTGACTTGTGCCCTGCAGAACACCCAACCTTTTCAAGGCATTAACTGGGATGTTCACCAACACCACACTGATCCAAGGAAGGAGCATATTTTTAAACAGTGACCGAATGTCCAGATTCATCCTATCTGATGGTGAGCCTATAAATGAGGCAGTCATTTTAGCAACACCATAACCTTCATTCACGAAAGCACAACTCCCAGCCAGCTCATACTCTCTTTAGCACTGGTAACCCAGATTAGGGATCAGTTAATCTTTTTTTTTTTTCTTTTATTAAGTAAAAAAAAAAAATCATCTGAATCAAGGATAACTGCAGTGGCAGGGTCTTAGGCTGATTTAAACAAATTGTGAACCCATACTTTGGTGCCTGGAATCCACTTACTTCTTAAAGAAACCACTTAGTCCTGATAAAGTAGGTTGCATTTTGAATTATTTTATGTTGATTACAGAAGTATTGTTGCTGAACAGGGAAAGGTTCACATTTTCTTCCACTGGACTGATGTGCTCTGATGGTCACAAGCACTTTTCAACAAGCTTTGCTTGGTATTTCTCTTGGTAAAAAATATTTCCAAGGCTAGAATTTCTTCCGTAAGAGCATCATCTTAAAGATCATGGATTGTTGCACTTTTTCACCTAAGAGCAGGAGGCTTTTAAGACTTTGAAGAAATTGGCACTTAGATTGCCCTCTCTTGAGGGCTTAAGTAAAGTGAGTTAATTAAATTACACAACTTTCGTAGAGATCATAAATTATATTTCTGTGTTTTATATTTGCTATGGTACCAGTGACAGAATTACTGTGTTATGTCCACAGATTCTATTGTCATAGCCTTTTGGGTTGGGCTTGCTGCGTTTGTGACGTTTCTTTTCCTAATTTTATTGTATATGTCCCGTTCTGGATCAACTCCAGTAAAGTAAGTATAACCAGAGATAAAGTAAGTAGAGATCAGCGTGATAAAATAATCTGCATGAAACATTCATTCACTGCTTCAAGTGATCCAGCAGTTACAACATTTATAATTGCACACAGAGATGAAACTTTTCATGCTATCATTTCATTTGAGTGTCTCTCAACCCACAGCTCTTCACTGTTTGTATGAATCACCTGGATAAAAATAAAACTGTAACTGATGAGGTTGCAGGGCACAGAAAGATGGGAGAACAGTAAACCATGAGGACAGGCAGAGCATCTGGATTGCTTGGTATGCGGGCAAACAACATACATTGTTACGTATGCCAGCTATCCAGATTGCATATTATGGAAGTAAGACAATCTGTTTTACTCACAGAATGAGAAAGTGCCCCTTGTAAACCAGACCTGAGAAGGAAGTAGGAATCATAGTGGTAAAGCAGGTGAATACAAACTCCCAAAGCAATTCTGTAAGCATTGATCAAATTAAAAGAAAATTTATTAGTAATAGCAGGAAGATAACAGAATGTGTGCTATTGCTTAGTTCATCCCAAAGTGTGCTTATGTTAGAATGAACTCCTTAAAAAGAAGTTTTAAAGAAATTGGGAAGAATTGGGGAAAAAACTGATTTGAATTCCAGAAACATCCTACAGTGAGAGAAATCAAATCAATTTGTTTATCAAGGACCAGTGGCTCACAAGATGCCCCTTGTGAACTGTCTGTATCTTTTAAAACACTAGTGTCCAATTCAAAAGCCCTATGATAATTATTGAACGATTACTAAAATGCAATGGCTAGGAATTGGTGCTGCACAAACTCAGATGTACCATGTTTTATGTGAGGGTAATGATTCACTGGAACAATTCTGGGTAGAATATTAAATGGATTGTGATTAATTCTTTTTTTTTACTTGATGACTGAACATCTGAAAAACACATATTTGTATTCATTCAGAAAGTACTGTGAGGAGCCTATGGTTTATCATTCTCTGGCCTGTTATGCAGAAGGCTAGGCAGGCTTCTTTCTTGCCTCATCTAAGTGTATGACTCAGTCCCTAAACAGTTTTAAGTTCTTGTAGGTTAAATTAACTCAGTGAAATTATTGTTTTATAATTGGCTGAAGATCTGGATAAATCTTCCTTTTTTTTGTTGTTCTGTGTTGCAAACCTTGGCAGGAGTATGACAATACCTTCCTTCACAAAGATGGCCCTTATCTGAAATTCTGTCCTTCAGCATTGTAAGCCCATGTTGAAACTACAAATACACTTAGAGAAAGTATTAATCAGTTGGAAGCATGGTTGTGAAATTACTTGAAATACCTGCCAGCCATAGATGTATAGCATTCACAGTGCCAGTCAGCTTTGGAGTAGGACAACATGGTCAAACTGGGCTTTCTGCTGGGTCAGAATCTTCTGGAATTAACCTTAGGTCATTTCATTAGTGATTAAAATTTACAGACATGATTTTCTCACTCTAACCTGAGCACCTTAAGTTAAATTTCAGTACAGTACTATTCAGCATTAGGGAAAGACAGTTGGCCTGAGCTAGTGATTAGCCCGGTGAAGCATAACAGCATCTTCACACTCTGAGTGTGTGCAGCATATCTAGCTCTACAGAGATCCCAGAGCCCCACGTTCATGCCATCCAGACTGTTGGCTTGTCTGCTGGCTTCATGTCATCCTCATCCAGCTGGGCTTGACAAAACAGGGAAATATCTTCCAGGGGCAGATAGATGAATGGCTAATCTATTCCACTATGGTGTTTCCATCTGAAACCTCCACCACTGAAAGGGATGCTGCATAAATACCTCCATGTTGACAGGCATGTCTTCAGTCTTCTAAAAGATAATAGACCCTGTCCTGTGAAGGTAGCTGGAGCAGATGTGCCTGATGCTGATGCAGCACCTGCTGACATGCAGCACCCACCTGTTGAGTGAGAATGTAGTTCTAGCACTGCCTGGGATTTTGAACTTTGTCTAGGGACAGGTTTCTGTTTGCAGCTTTCTGCATTTGGTTTACCTTATTTGCTGCTAGATTTTCTGGCAAACACGTTTTATGCAAACTGCTGCTCCTAGTCTGATCAGGACACAGAAAATTCAGCTTGGCAAATTAGGCAGAGGTTCAAGATTAGGTCACAAACAAGCAGAGGAAAACAAGTATAATATGGAAGTAAAAAGGAGCACTAGTATTCTAGTTTATTGGCACCTTAAGGCCTCTGGTATAGTCAGAAAAGGTAACAAAACCAACAAAAAAGGCAACTTGCCCAAATAAGCCACAAAGCAGGAGGCAAGCTAACAATACAAGAAACAAATGGAAATGGACAGAAAACTACAGGGTCACAGAGGCATGTTCCCATTAATTTCCTGTAATAGACACTGGCAGGAGGTGACTGTATACATGAAAATCTTAGTGTTTGGAAGACTTTGAAGTATTAATGTTTTAAAATTTTTCACTTTTGCATCATGTTACTGGGTGCAATACTTGTCTTAAAAATATCCATATGTATCCCTAGTATGTTCAGTGTTGCCTATCAAAGGAGCTGTTGTGAACAAGGCAAGTCTAGCAATGTCTTGTGGAGAGATCAGAAATCATTAATGCAAAGCAGTATTGGATAAGATTTGCTTAGGCTTTGAAATCATTGTCTTATCATTTGTTTAGGCTTGAAACATACTGTAAGAAAAAGATTTTAGGTCTGAAGAGACTATTGAACCCTCCCAACCCCAAAAAATCTTGCCCTTTTTGACTGAGTTCCAGTTGTTTTTTAAACACCCCCCCCCGCAATTACACTTCTCCCAGTTCCAGCAATAAAACAAAGTGGGGTGCCTGAAAGAAGTTCTTCCTGTTAACTACCACTATCCTCCGCTGTCATCTTCATTATGACCCATTCATTACTCTTGGCATGAAACTCATCAAATTTCTGTATTGAAGTCTCCTGTCTCTTTTCCCATGATAAGTCTGATACATTAACCCAACAAGTGTACATACACGTCACTGGTCAAGGCTGGAGAACCTTTACCTTCACTATTTCTGTGCTCATCCTTCTCTCTGTCAAGCCCAGGGGCATATAGGGCAGCATGTACTCTTCCAGCTTGCTCAACTGTCTGGTGAAACAAGTGTGCTTACCCCCACAGCCACATGTCAGCTGTCTTTATTGTCAGCAGGATCTCTATGAGGTCTCTGAAGGTTACATTTTGGCCTTGTATAACATGCAGTGATTGTATCTCCTCCACCACTGTGTACATCAAGGTCTTTCTATTTTGGCAACGGCATGCTATCTATCACAGTGTAGTCTGCTGATTTTTACCTGCATATCCACACAGAAAAAGCCAGTGTCAAAATGTCTTCTGAAAGTCAGCTGCCACAGCATAATCCTTAGTCACTGAGATGTCCTGGACCTGAATCCATGATCTAATTGCACCACACACTTCTCTGCAATAAGAAGTAATTTGATGCCAAGTCAGATGAGTTAGTTCAGGAGAGGGGGGAGGGTTGATGCTTGCAAGAGAGCTGCAGTAAGGAATCTGTGTCCCAGTCCCTTTTGTCACCATTACGCTCTCCCTACAGAAGTAAAGAAAGAAAAATGTTTAGGACATGGGACCAATTATTTCAAACCCATTGGCATGCCAAGGCAGCTGATTACCACACTGCTGTAATCAAGAGCCAGTATTAATATTTGCTTCAACTATGTTTCTTGCTATTCAAAATGATAGAGAAAAATTAAGGTTAGTGGCTGGAGACAGTTCCCAGCCAAGGTTGGAACTTCATGCAGTGGACACAAGGGCAGGGAAAGTTCCTTCCTGGACCTCTCCAAGCGGTTCCCCATGCATTTAACTAGAGGCTGTGCATTCCTGACAGCTGTGACTGAGACCGCTGTGGACATCCAAAATCTTCTGGCTATCACTTTCCTACCAGACAATTTAGTGTAGGAAAATAAATTGGGTACCCCGAGAGTTGAAAGATCTGCATGTCTCATCCCTTGTCCACATTTCCTGCTGTCATAGTAGCCTCAAAGAGGCTAAAACAAGGCACTCGTAGCTCCTTGGCAGCATGAGTCTTACTAGCTTCAGGCAGATTTATTGCAGTAACAAACCTGATTCAGCGTTTAGATATTTTTTTTCCCTTGACTATCACAGACTTTTACCCAACATTTTTGGGGCATATGGTAACATAGTTTGAGGATACCACTTGCCAGGTAGAGATGGGTGAGTCGGCTTGAGAACGCTTGTTTTGTAGCCAGCTTTCTTCTCAGTTAGCAGGTAAGAGTTTCCTTCATGGAAAGACAGATAACCACTGATTTGGTGAACAGACTGTACAATGTCCATGCGCTCCATCCAGATCAATTGCAACAGCTGCTTCATTCCTGGAACTGGGGAACTAATTTGGATATTTGACAGCTCAGAGGTTTTGGTCCCTAGGACAGAAAAAAAATCTGTAGCAATATCCTAGATCTTACATGAGGGCAGACAGCTTTCACAGATTTGGGGTTTTGGTGGTTTTTTTTTAGATTACCTTCAAGATTGTTATATTCATTAGTGAACACAGTAACTACTGTATATATAGATGTGTCATATATAGAGATATTTCAGCTGGGCATGCTACCTTGTCTTTGGGGAGACGAAGTCCTTTTTAGTACCTCATGAGAGGTACTTCTCTGACTAATACTTCTGTTCTCCAATTTAAGGCAGCTACTCCTGTTTTCTGCTTTTTTCAGCTCTGTTTCCTGGAATCAAGGTAATTTCTGTCACTGTAAACTCACTTAAGATATACTCAACTGCTCTCTCTACTTACTCTCTCACTAGTGTTAATCACATATTCTCACAGCTAGCTATCTTGAAATTCATAGCCAAGTTTGGCAAAGAGCTCAGAAATAACCCACTTTCTCAGTGGTAATTAAAATCTCATGGTCAGGATACTCACAGGACCACTTATTTGTGGTCTGCATATATTATAGCATCATTCTTTGTGTCAGAAGAATCTGAAACAGCCAAGTCTTTACAGGTGGCTTCCCATACATGGTGTTCCTGGAGATCTATCTCGATATCTGTCCAATAGTTTCTGAATTTAATCTCACACATCAAATAATAAATCTTGATATCCTCAAGCCTCTGGTTTCAAGGAATAAAACTGTCTTTCAGACCTCCATCATTAGGAGAACTGTCTCAAACCAGCCTCCTTTTATGTGAGCAGCTGTCAGACCCACAAGGAACAGAGGCTGTAAAAATGGTTAGCTATGAATTGTCAAACCTGTTGTGAGACTTCAGTCATCAGAGATCAAATTACAATGTCTTCACAGCAAAGTGTTCTTACTCCTATCATATAAAGAAACATGCAGCATACTGTTTGGCAGGTATCATGCCACAGGAGAGAAGCCTGGGATTCGTATCACACTTGCTAGAATGCCACTGAGGTTGTTCAGAGATAAGTGACCTCCAAGTGAAAACTAACAGACTGTGTGAGTGTAAGTGTAAACTCAAGGCCAGGAACGGAGGTTGGTTACCAGTAGCCACTATCCCTCCAAAAATCCCATGCACTGAAACTCTGCAGTTGAGAGGACCTCATTTGCTGAATGGTCAGAACATGCCCTCTGCAGCTGCTGCTCAGATATTATCCAAGTCTGGTACCACCAGGCAAATACCCATCCAGGTGAGCTGTGCAGTGGACTGCACTGCTCACATACTGGGAAGCAGGCTGTCTGTGTTAGCATTAAGGTGTTCTCCATTGCTTTCTGAAGTTCTTCTTAGTTTTAGCCCTTTCTCCTACAGACTGAAATGATGGGGCTTTTTGATTTCAAACAAATGGTTTTCAATCATGCAAAAAAGCTTCCAGCTAATAGTGACCAGACAGATATTTACAAGTGAACATTAAAAGAGTGCAATAACTCCTGAGCCAAATAGTGTCCAGGAACAACAATTCTCCTCAGAGGGTGCAGAGTGCCCAGTCAAGGTAGTCCTGAGATTGTGTCAGCCCACTCTCAAGGGACATAAACTGAACCACAGACAACTCCTGCACTGAAGGATATTTGCAAGTGCTGCCCACTAAGGGCAGGGATGCAAGCTCCTGATATCTCTGCCCAGGAGCTGTACCTCTGCAGAGGAGAAAAAGTTGTTGTATTTATTAAGTTGGTCAGTATTTCTCATTTTTCTGCCTAGTTAAATCACAATGCCTTGGCATTGCATCTTGGCTTAGCTGATAAAGTTCTTCAATAAAATTATTGCTAAACATGTATTTGTATTTAAAAAAATATTACAGTTGTTCATTAGTGAAGAATGCCAAAAAGTGATCACTGTGAACAGACAATGTGATTAAATGTCTGAAATTTTGGAATCACAGTATCACCCACTCCAGGCTTTAAAAGATCATGATCAACATGAGAAATCCATAAATACAAAATAGTAGCTCTGTTGCTTTGTTGGGTTTTTTTCTGAGTATCTCAACTTTTTTGTGTGTTTGTGCCGCAATTCTTTGTCTTTAGGGAGAACAGTTATGAAAAATCTGCAGTTTTCAATGAAAAATATTTATGTCAGGTCTGAGGCTTTAAATTTAATATATTAATATTGTTTTAATAGGTCCATCTTAACTAGCTGTTCAATCTGTGCTATATAATTCCAGATCACTGATGAAAATGCTGAACAGAATTGGGTACTTATGGAGCCCTGCTAGAAACAGCCAGTCAGAGATCATTCTCCAGTTACTCTTTGAGAAGCCTAACTCATGTAACACCTGTTCAATGGGGCTTGTGCTCAGTTCCTTTTAAAGAAGGCCATATGGAATAATAAGTCAAATGCATTATTGCAGTTTAAATAGCTATATATATATATATATGCAGCTACTTTTATCCCCCAAATTGTGTTCCCCTCAAAAAAATGACATCAGACATTTTTCACCATAGCTGTCTTTCTATAAAACCACACTGTCTGAAATTAATTTTTCTGTCCTTTGAAATACTTCCAGTTGTATCTTATCTTAGCTTTAATTCCATGATTTTGCCTGGGGCTGAGGTCACTTGCACTGCCTTATAATGACCTGGCTTGACCATTTCACCCTCTTTGAGTACTGGGACCCTAGGGCTTTTCCAGGCTCCTCAAACTTCCCTGCTGTTCCAGGGATGGTTAATGATTAATGAGAGGTGACCAGAGTTCTCCTCACACAGTCTCCAGGTCTCTGGGTTGCAAGTTCTTCAGCTGATTTTAAAATATGGATAGATAGCTGATGATATTTAGTTACTTAATGGACTGGAAAGAAAACATCCTATTTTGGTTAAGAGTATTTTTGTCTTGCTTCTGTCAAACAGAGAGAAATGTCTTCAATATGCCTCCATCATAGCAAAGAAAAGCTCACATCTGCCTGCCTGTAGGGGGCTGAGACTTTTGGGTTGTTTTGTTTGTTTGTTTTTTTAATTACCAGTAAGCAAAATCCCTGTTGTGTTAGTCTTGTCAGGCACGGATATTGTAAGCTTTCATTAGCAAATAGTCATAAATGTGAAGTTGTTTATATTTCCCTTCCTCCAAGTAATTATTTTCATTTTCATCCCATTTACTTTATCTTGTAGTTTAGATTTTGGTTGTTGCATTTGTCTAGCCACTGAAACACTGGCTTTTAGTCAAAGATATTTTCTTTCTTGTGTCTGAAGCCATGGCTCCAGGACATTTATAAGACTTCCCCAAAATCTTCCATGTTCATTCTCACTTTCGGGTTACATTTTTCTTCCCAATGTAGTTTTCATCCCCACCTTTGAAGCTCTAAGGATATAGTAGTAGTTGGAATCTTATGTTCAGCCATATTCAGTTGAACCTAACTGCTTCTAAGCCAGGACTCATCTGCTATTTATTTTTAAGTGTGAAGTTTGGGAAGCTGCTGGGAAGAGCACTCAGGGAGGAGGAGGCAGGATATCATCACGCCCTGCACCCCACCACTAATTTGTTTTCCTGGCAGAACCATGTATTTTTGTACTGTTAATATTTGTACACTGGAAATTTCCTGCTACCCTAGTCCTACCCAGTCCTGTTTAGGTCTGTCCCATTTTCTTGCTCAGATTCCCACCAGCCCATAGAGCTGTGTCTTGCCTTTTCCCAACTCCAGTGTCAGGGAATCTCTCCCAGATATCACACAGCCCTCTTGTTCTTGTCCTGAACGACACCCATTCACAGTCACATGAAGCTTTTATCCCTCTTCGCTTTCCTAGGAGTGGCCATGACAGTTCCCTTCTCTCTCAGTACAGAGCAAGTCACAGCAAAGTTTCTAGCTTCCTCTTTAAAAATCTAGCTAAAGAGTCAAGCTCAAGGTCTGGACTGAAGGTCCCATCTTGAGGGGGAGTCACAACATATCAGCCACAGCTCAGCACTTTTGCTGTTGGTCATGCTCCATTTCCACATGATGTATGTGGTGCATAAAGAGAGCTGAAGTCCAAAAGGACTCTCATGCTGGATTCAATGTCTTTTGTGTTAAAAGAACCATTTCCTATATTTTTTAAAACTTTGATAATGCACTTCCTTATGAAACCACTGCTGTCTTCCAAACAGATGTCCCTGATAACTGTACATTTTTTTTCTCTCCACACATTACAGACAAGTGGTTGTAGGGAGACAGATAGAAGAAGGCACTTCCAGTGGTCAGCAGCCTCACTGTGATGATCTCAGTACCTGATATACAGATGTGGTTGCTTCTCAAACACCTCCATCCCCTTCAGATAAAACTGACATTCATGGAACAATCTGAGCTCAAGTTAAAAGTGGAACAGGTAAAGCCAAACCAGCAACACAGTTCTGACTGCAGAGAAAAGCTCAGTGCTGTGACTGCCTGTTAAAAAAAACACTGATACCATAAACCTGAATTAGTTCAGGTGAAGAAGAAACAGAAATATGTCTTTCCACAAAGGGCAAAGCTGAAAAATCCTGGATGCGTAAGATGAAGTCTTAACAACCATACTTGAGCATCATTGCTGGAGTTGCCTGATCAGTATTTTAGATTAACAGTTTAGATCCTGAGATGGCTCTAAAACTTCATTTTCAAGTAAGGATTCAGACTCAAAGTTCTCTCCCAGTTACAGGGTGCAGAGGTTGTGCTGCTGGTTGAGTGGTTCTCATTAAAGCCCATTTAGCTGAGAGCAGATCTACTCCTCCAGCAGAAAGGCTGCACCAGTTACACCTCCAGTCCTGTAAGGAGTTCTGCCTTGCCTACCTGTATGCACACTGAATCCTGTTATCTTCAGGGGTGTCTCTGCAGCATCAGTTTCCAGTGAGTTGTCTTGCTGTGAAAGAAAGCAGCATCCTGTTGATCTTACTGAACAGACAGCACAACCACTATTTTTTATGTATCATGAGAGCCACAAGTCATGTCTTTTTGTCTCTGTCCTCAGGTCAAATTCATCAGCTGCATCATAGTAACACCTCCACTGGGTCATCTGAAAAATGAGCAAAAATGTCAAGTGCAACATCAACAGCAAAATACTGCTTTTAGAAGGGTAGTAACTTGCTTCACTAACCTAAAGCTCAGCAGTTTTCTCAAGGATATTCTTTTTATTTACTTTTCTACTGCAAAAATTACTTGGCTTACTTAAAATTTATTAGAACACTTCACCTAGAACAGTCTTTAAAAGGCTAATGGCAGCACTAATTATCTCAAGTGAGTGTCTTAGCTTTACCTACTGCCCAGAAATAGTTTTCCTACTGATAACCAATTACTTTTTGCTTCTGTTTTGAAATGGTAGATGGAGAAGAAACTGTCAATATTGAACAGTTTGAAAATGGTATCTGCTAGTTACTAGGTATTAGAAAGAGACATGTATTTACCATATTTGATATCAAAGGAAAATGCTGGCAAACCCACAAAAATGACATTGCATTTCTGCATGAGTTGCCTGCTTTCAGTTGGGGCTGAGAAACAGTTTAGCAGAAGCTACAGCCCTCTGTGAGGGTCACAGCAGCTGTTTGGTGAGGTGGAGAGCACAGGTTTAGCTCAGCTGAAGCAGAGTTGTAAAGGCCACTTGCGCTCCCACTTCAGTGGCCTCTGCTCTGTCCACCTCTCCTCATCCATGAAGCTCCACCAAATCCAGGGCAGAACCAGGCGAAGGTCCACAAGAGCACGAGGAACCCTTAAGAACTCCATTAAGCATGAAGCTGAGACTGCAAAGTCAGGCTGAGGAAGGCAGCAAGGGCTGGAATAGATGTAAGACTGCATAGCTAGTTGCCGGGCTGAGGACAACACAAAATTCATTTGAAACTTGAGAAGCAGCTTAGAAATTCCATGTCCCTAAGCAAAAACTCCTGCAATGAAGCACTGCCAGAGCCACCTTATGCTAGTGCAGAGGAAGTGTGGGCTATGATGTTACCAGAGAGTGGGTTGGTTGGGCTACGATAAAAAAGCCTTAAACACAAGAGATAGACCAAACCACCAGGCATATGTTTGTATTGTGGAGTTTTTTAAAATCTTCAATTTCTTTTTTAATCTGAGATAAACACTTCTGCAGTTTGCTTTTTGAGCAAACCGACGACTACTAGCATTGGGCTTGGAAACCTGTCAAGGCATAAAGTCTGTTGAGCCAGACTGAATCATGGGCAGATGGAGAAAACAAGGAAAGGCTGCAGGAACTGCAAGTGCAACATGGAAAGAGAGATATAAG
Source organism: Bucco capensis (assembly GCA_013396975.1). Lineage (NCBI taxonomy): Eukaryota > Metazoa > Chordata > Aves > Piciformes > Bucconidae > Bucco > Bucco capensis. The sequence goes on along the minus strand of VWZO01008842.1, from coordinate 239,569 downwards.
AGAACCAAACATTCCCATGAGTCAACTCAGAAAGCCACAACAGTCTTCCCTTCCTCTAAGATACCCATACCTAGAGCTGAGGTAGTTCTCACAGGAGACATGAATCAACTCAGTTATCTTTAACCCCTCTGCAATCACACAGTATCATGAAAGACAACCTGAAGAGGACCCGACCACCTAGATCCATTTTCCTTCTCAAGGATGCAGCAACTGCACTTCAATCATTCCTGCCACATCTGTCTTCCCTGAGCTAGAACATCTCTCCTGCAAAAGTTCTGCACTGCCTGCCAGGACAATCTGCTCCAACAGCCTCCTCTCTGACTCAAGATGGACTGGGTTTTAAGAACCTCTTCTCTACAAATGGATTCCAAGGGGATTTCTGAACGATGTGAATACTCCCATTTGTAACAACTGACGTTAATTAGTTGCACTGGAACATAACAGAAAGACTTTTTTTTCCTGCTTTCAAATTACCTGGAAATGGAAGGCATACAGCATGAAGTATATAAACAGTAATAAATCATTTGCAAAATGCAAGTCTACCTTATAGCACCTACCTTGGGAGGAGGGGAGAGAGATATGCATTTCCTTCTGTGATATTTCCATATGTACCCATTTCAAGGCTCCTCCAATCCTTTGGTCTCCATTTCCCCTTCCCCCAGAGTCCTCCAGTAATCAAGGCCTTCCCTGTGTGGTCTGCAGCATTGCGTATGGTTGAAAAACTGCACCCCACCAGTCAACAGAGTGTGACCCAAATCAGCTCACCCAAATCAGCTCATGTTGTTTGTTCAAAGACATAGTTGACTTATGTTACATCAAACCACTACCCCCACAAAAGCCACATTGTTCTGCCCTGTTACTCATGCCTGTGTGAAGTCCTCTTCTGCTGATGTATCAGATGTCCTGGTCTGAGCACTGGCACCAGCAGCGTGTTGCTGAGACCAACTGCAAAAACTGCCTCACCAGCAACTCAAACTGTACATGGTCTATGTACCAGGTATAACAGAAAGCAAGATGTCTTTATGGGTTGTTGACTTTACTGAGTTTTTGTGAAGTTTGAGTAAAAGGCTTAAAAGGTCTGTTCTGGCAATGACTTCTGTGAGGGCAGCCCAGACCACTGAGGCTGCTGCAGAGCGCTCTGGAGCTTCACCCACACGGTTCTCATCAAAGCAAGCAAATTATGTTAAATGGTAGAAACTCCTTGTTTTGAGATGTAGGCTCATGTATGGACCACGTTTTCCATTTCAAATGCTCTCCACAATTTATTTTAATCAAGCTTAATTTCTTAAAATAACAACTCTCCATCTATGTAATTTATTAAAATGCATTTTGAGTATGCTGGCAGTAATTCACACACACATATCATTCAACTACTAACTATCTATGGCTTTTAAAGATATTTAACCATTATTTCCAGGAGGACTTCATAATTATCTTTTAATTGCCAAATTACTAGAATATACTGAAGCTCAGAGGCAATGAGAGTTAAGCATATATGAGCTATATATCCTTTAAATGACAGGGTGGTGGCTTTAAATTGTCAGTTCATTTGCATTCATTTTCTTTGTGTTTCCAAAACTACCATTTAAAAAAAACAACTGTATGAACATGCTTTTCCTCCAGCCTTTAGTATTTTGGTAATAGCAGTATTGCAGATACTAACAAAACATTACAAGCTAGGGAGAAACTACTTACTGCTGGACCTTTCTGAATACTTAAGGCGATTAGAAAACTCATTAGAGTACGAACACTTAGGATGGATTCATGTGCAATTGGTCAGAATTTAGATGCACTACTCTCAAGAAAGCATTATCAACATGCATGACTGGCCCTGGTTGTAATCACAGTCTCCTGATGCTACTTTCCACTTCTATAGCACTGCACATCTCCTTAACTAAAGCCCACAACAGGCTTGAAAGTTATCTACCTTACTTTAGCAGTGACAAAACTGCATTCAGAAATCTACGTCCATCCACAGAGAGAAATACCAAGGTGTGCAAATAGCTGTTTAAGCATAAGTAATTCAGCATGCCTGTTTGCTGTACCTATTTCTAGTATCACATCTCACTTGAGAATCACTCTTCCAACTGCCTGAGGTTCAACACACGAATTCTGCTCCTGCAAGTACCAGTTATACACACACAGTCAAAGGGCATGTGAAAGGCTACTGAAAGGTATTCAAGTGCACACCCAAAAACACTCTGAGCTAATAACTTGTTGGAGAATATCTAATAACTGGGTTGAGGCATTTAGGATTTGAGTTTTGTTACCTTAAAGGATCAGATGGAGCCACACTACACCACATTACATACTGTCGTGAGTTGGCCTTGGCTAGCTGTTAGATACCTCCCCAGCATCCCTCTGTCATCAGTATTTTCTTTTCCAGTTAGATGAGATGGCAAGACATCTTTTGGTTGGGAATTCCTTTGATTTTATTTTGCCTTTAAAATTTTTTAATTTATTTAAGTAAAACAAGATTTTTCATTGCAAAGATTTCCTGATGTCAGACCCCAGGGATTTGGTATGACAAATCCAATGGATTTGCAGCTTTTAAAATAAATATTCTTAAATCAAGCCTTGATATAGACATTATGGCTTCATTAGGACAAGAATATTTCTATGGAGAAGCAATCCTCATTATTTGCGTATCACTTTTTCATTAAAAAAACCCCAAACAACAAATTAAATAAACATCACAAGGAGTGTGCATTTCTTATTTTTTCCCTGTACAGAAGCTGTACGAAGTACCTAGGCACAGCACATATTCGTGAGTCAATTTAATAAATCCTGGCTTACATTTCAAAGCTTCAAATTCAAGTTCTGCATGTTTGCATATCTGGAATGGTATGCTAAACTGCCCTGGAGGCTATATTCAAGAAATACTTACCAGATTTCACAGAGAATTTCCAATAAAAAACATGTATAATCAATGAGCAGCATGTCATTTGGGTTTTACTTCCATCTCTCATCCTTTCAGAGTGGAGAGAAGCTGGGCCTTTGTTGCAAGTCCCAGCAGCGGTGATGATCAGGGCTTTTTTTAATTAAAAAAAAAAACCCCAGCCAACCGACATTAAAAAAACCCCTACAACAAAAACCAGAAAGGAGAATAAAACCAGACAAGCTCCAATATAAACACTTTCAAAAGCCATTTAATTTAAAAACAAGAATCCCAGATGATCATGATTCCAGTGTTCAGTCTTCTATTCATACTGGTTTTGGTATCATATAGCATGAAAGAAACCGGGTTCTTCAAGAAATAGTAAATCATTGTGGCTAAACCTCTGACTACCAGTTCTGTGCACTTAGGCCACACTGTGGTGAAGTTCCACAGTTTTTATTCCTCATCTTACATTGGCAAGATGATGCATTTTAGAACTACATGGAGACTGAAAATACAGTCCAGAGGCAATGCACTAATCAGTCTTTTTTGGTTTTTCATAGAAATTTAAAATGTCTGTAATAAAAATCATATAAATAACTGTTCAAGAGAAGGCAAATTATAGCTTCAATGTTCCACTGAGAGATGATGAATACAATTTTCCCCCTCTGAGTTTGCACACAGTAATAAAATATTGATCTTTATGACAAAACAAGTTGGATTTGTATGGAGAACGGTTCAGGAGGGTTTCATGGCTCAAAGCAACAACAGCAGAGCATATTAACATTAAAGATTGTCATTTCACTGAATTAATGCCCCAGTGTAGCCAAGTAAAGGGTTTTGCAAAGAGACATAATAGTTTCTTCTCCTTGTTTATGAGTTTCCAAGTCATCATCATTTAATTTATCATCTGTACTACTGCAGATCAATTTGACATGGGTTATTAACATATCTGGCTCCTGTGCTCCAAGCCATATGTCCCCAATGTAAACAGAAGTCAGGAATACACCAACAGCTGTGGAAGAAAAATTAAAGAAAAATCAGAACAGATATTCTTCTATTTCCACATAGTAATACAAACCCAAGCTATTTTACCTCCAGACCTATGTTTTAGAATAGCTTCCTAACTCTATTCCTAGATGGAAAATTTGTGGGGTTTTTGACCATGCAAAGCCAATGGTCCTCCTTACACTAAGAAAAGAAAACAGTTTTTTGTTAGCACAACCTTCTCATCAATTAAAGAAGTCTGAAATCTGCCCTGTGGCTTTTAAAATCAAATGATAATACTGAACAGCATATGGATCAGAACCCATACCCACATAGACTCATTTGTTGCAGACTATTTCTCCTCTTGGACTTATATTTTTTATACCTCACTGAACTCCATTTTAGTCCTAGAAAGGGAAGTTTCTTCGAGGGAGTATGACTGCTGTAGTGTCAGAAACCTCTACAGTGTGACCCTATCATGTGCTACCAACCTCTGTGCCCATCCCACTAAAGACACAGTTTTTCCTTTGTGGAGTTATGAGCACCAGTGGACAAGGGCAAACTTCAAACTGTTTTGATGAATTAAGAAACACGTGGAACTACCTACTTTCTACCATCACCATTTTGTAACGTGAGTGAAAAGGCAAGTTACCTTTCTTGTTCTCATCTTCTTCTGCCGTTGCTGACAGGCACAACGTTTTCACAAGTTCGTGAAACCTATTGTTGGTCAGGCCCTGAGCATCCATTAGGTGAAGCATGATTGAACTGAACAAACAGAGCTCTTTCAAGAGTCCAGCTGTTCCACTGCTGGCCTCACAGATCTGGGTGTAAAACTTGAAAATGTTGTTTCTCCATGTCTCATCCTTGATCATCTTTTGCACTGCCACTGAGTGTGGCAAGATGCAATTCTGTAGCCACCGCAGAGTTAACAAAACGTTTTGCGTGTTGAGGCTGTGTTCAGCCATGGACTTTATGAGCCATTTAGTTACCATGTAAGTGGACTCACAGGTAAGACCAACTGTTTCATCCACAAGGTCAGCAGATTGGAGGGGCTCCCCTTCCTGTTTGGTAGGCAGTGCTGGGAAAGCAGGTTCCCAATAGGCAAATATGGAATTCAGGTGATCTCTGCATTTTTCCAGCTCAGAGACTTTCGGGTCTGCAGCAGTGTTGTCTTCTCTTTCTATCTCATTCTTTTTCCGAATGTGATGAGACACATGATCTGACACTTGAGATTTGTTCTTTTCTTTAATATTTTCTGTAAGAGAAAAAAACCACCACCAAAACAAACATCAGATGCTTCAAAGGATTTTCTTGGCACAAAATTACGCAAGGAAGATGGTATCTTGTGTTGTCTTAGTTGCTAAAAGGATAAGTACTAGCCTCATTTAGCAGTCTAATTGAGTCTATGTAATTCAGAGCAAATTGGCTACAGGCTGCTCCCAGGGACTCACACACTGAAACGCTTTTCTGAACTGGATTGCCTAACTTTGAGGTGAGCAGTAATGCCATCCAGGCCCTTGGCCCATAGCCCAGCAAAGCCAAAGCAGTATTTCAGAGGTCCACAAGATGCAGCTTTTCCAGTAAGGCTACATTATTTACACACCACCTCATGAGAAATGCTCAAGCCAGTCAAGCGTGGAGCACACACGCCTATGGAAGGAGATACCAACACAGCTGGATTGCTTTTGAATGGCACGGGCTGACATCTGCCTTCCTCTGGCACAGCCACATCCACTCTGAGTGTCTGGTTGGTGAGATGCTGCCAACCAACAGCACATGAATTTTTCATACCCCAAGGGAAGAGACAGGCAGCTCAACTTAGTGATGCAGGGATGCTCTCTCTTAGATGCTGCCTGTATCATGGGGAGCAGCAAAGCTCCCGAACAGCAACAGCACTTTGCCACCACCATACTACACAGAGCACTCTACAGCAATCTGCTTTTGAGGAGTCACTGAGAAAAATCATCACAAAATTTCAATTATGTTGCATTCTGCAGCTGAAAATGCATTTCAGCATTATTTCCTGAGGTCTACGGGGGATAAAAATCACTCCTGGAATGTAACCTCAGGAGCCAAATTCCAGATAAGGATTCATTTTTGTAACTACTTTATAAGCTCCTGAGGCTTGGAACAACACATTTAAAAAAAAACCCCACATACATAGTAAGTTACTAGATGACTACACATGTCACTATAGTAACTCTCTAAAAATGCTCAGAAAGACACTAAAAAGGCGTGGAAAAACTTTAGGAAAACTAAATCTGTTATGGTATCCCTAAATAGGGTGACACTTCAATAATTAGTTTAACTGATACAGAACATTTAAAGTAACCTACAGAAGGTTTAATGTGTATCAAGAGTAGTTGGTGTATTTCCAGGAACCAGCATTGTTTAACACCTCCCACCACGAAGTTCCTTCCACATTTTCTTCACAGAGATAACAAGACAGAGGTCAAACAAGTTCAAATGTATTTTGCTGTCTTCCAACACTGATGCCAATAAGAAAAACTAGGTATTTCATTTTTGCTTGCTTTACTGCTAATTTTTACTCATATCCCACTTTCGGATCCCCAAGTCACACTCAGAATGGTTCAAATCTTTGAGCAGAAAGCCTTCAAGCACTGTTTTCTAAAAATTTCATTTAAGAAATCTGCAGCTAAGTTTCATTTTAAAGCTCTTTCCTTTTTTAAAATTGTATTTCTGCAAAGCTTCCAGAATTGTGTGAAAGTTAGAAATTGTTACAAGGAAGACCCGAAAAACAGTTATCCATTTCTGTTCCTCCTCCCTCAAGCTCTATCAGATTGTCCAACAAAATTCATTAACACTACTTCCTATGAAGTTTGCCTCATTTCTACAGTTAGCTTGTAACAATATTACTTTTCTGAAATATTTGAGTACTTACTAAGCAACTCCTTGATTTGGTATTTCTGGGCAAGAGTCTGCACATCCTCTTGCAGTTGCAGATCTTTATTGATGATGCTCCACTTCTGCAGCAGCAGCAGGATCTCTTTGTTTGAGAGAACACTGTCGTTCACAGTGAACCGGCTCATTTCTTTGAAGGCATCAACAACTATAGCACGGTATTCCAGCACAGAATTGAGAGTACTGAAAAACTGAGTCAGTGTGGTTAGATCTAAATTAGTCCTATGAAAAGAAAACAGAAGTGCCATGTATTTTTCTGCATGCTACTTAAGAAAAAAAACTAAGTACAGGTTTCTTCTCCTTACTTTCTCTTCCTCAGTTTTCTCCTGCAGGATGCCAGTAATAATTAGTTTCATTCCCACTAAACCCCCAGTGCTTCATTCCATTAGTGTTTGGCACAACAGACCACCAAACATAGTCTTTGCTCTCCTACTTGTAAATAGCAAAGGCAAATGGCACATAAAGAAGAGGCTAGAGGTCTGGAGCTTACCTACACTTCTTCAGTTTGCATGAATTTTCAAAATTTTGAGGAAATAAGCATAGCTTCTCCAGGCTGCAGCAACAGTTGTCCGCACAAAGAGCTGGAGGTGCTGATACGAATCCAAACAAAACCTGTTGCCCATTTGCTTTCTACTGTCCCTGCTGCAACTGCTGTGCTTAGACAGGTTAAGAGCTCTAGAGATTGACCTATTCTTAATACTGTCGTGCAGATCTCTGCACAGTTTCTCCTTGTACAATTGTAGTACAAACACAGAAAGTCTAAACCTCCAGAGAGTATGAAACATCCTTGCAGCAAATGGCATTGCTAACTGCAGGCTTTAATCCAGCAGAAAAAAAGTCAGAACAGCTTAAAAATGGGCAGTAATTAAGGACATAGAACTTGACAGTAACTGTGATTCACTTGTTATTTTATTCCCCATATATTTAAACAGCTAAACCTTTCTGCCAAAGAAATCTCATCAAAATTCACTACTCAATATTCAAACTGAAGGGGAAAAAAAAAACCATTAAACCACCAGAGATCCAGAGATCAAGAAATTCTTCTGGTCTTAACAAATTTAAAACTGGACAGAGAATGAGATGCATACTGATTAAGAAGACAAAAAAAAAAGAAGGGCTTACCGAATATGTTTGATTAATGTGATCAAAACATACAGAAATTCATTTACAAGCTGAATTGGAAGAAACTTCCTGTTCTCCTGGGATTTGTTCTTGCTTTCTCTCTTGTCTCCTAAATTTGTTAGCCACAGAGTATGGAGTAAGGAAATAATTTTACTTAACAGCTTGTTTTCCAGAAACCTGAAAAACAAAACAAAACAAGAAGCGAACACTCCTTTGGAAGGCAGACCCTACTCAGGAACCAGTCCGTCACCTAGAGGGGACCATATTTTAGTGCACTTTTGGAGCTGTGAATGGCAGGAGCTGCCTCCCAGGCAGAATGCCATCAGAGCATGCGAGCACATCCCTTTGAAGTCCCAGCCACACAGAGGCCCTGGTTACTGCTCTCCTCTTGCCATCCTGCAGCTGGAGAAAGACAGTGGTATATCATGGCCCCAGCACAAGACTAGTGATTTCTGACTTGCACTTTCTGTTACACAGCTCTGCCAATTGTTCCATTACATTGCAACCACTGACACCATTTCCTCAGAGCAGTTACTGTTCAAGACAGCTTGGTTCCTTATGTTTCTGAGACTTCAAGTAGGAACACCAATGCTAACAGCATAGTATCAGGAGCAGTAGTTACTTTGTTATTCTAAGGGCAGAGCAGAAGCAGGGGAACCAACCTCATTTTTGTACAGAGGATGGAAGAAGACTTCTCAAAAGTACAATCATAAAATAATTACTGGGTGCCAGAGGCCAAATCCAGGCTTTTTCACTTCCAAGTGTACCACACTGTACTAAAGAGAGGTGCACAACAGGGAAGCAGTACTCAGAACCTGTTCAGGCCAACTGCACTGTAGGTGATCCTGAATTGTATCAAATACTGCGTAGGAGGTCCAATAACATGATGTGAATTGTGGGTATTTGAAATGAGTCACATACACTAAAATCAGGTGCCATTTTGTTTTCTAAGACTTTCAAGAAAGTGTTATCAAAACCATGAAGCCTCCCTCCCCTCATCATTCCTCCTACTACAACCTGAAAGCACCTGGATTTTGGTTTTAGAAATACAAGGTAACAGTTCAGAGTTTGCCAAGTTCTGCCAGTAGGGCCCCAGGTGCCAAATCTCACAACCACTGACAGGCCACCTCCATATCTGTCACCCTTGTTTTTATACTCAGCTGCACAGTTATTCTACTGTGGACAGTGAAATTGTTTTCATGTCACTAGTATTTCCCTAGTTACCTTTTCTCTAAGATGTGCACTATCCAGGTTAGGAGGCTGTGATCTTGTATCAGCTCATAGGCAGCTCTGGTGACATAGGCAGCATTCTGTAGTATCTCCAGAATACAACTCTGAAACAGAAAATATTTGTTCATTTGCAAAAAGAGAGTAAAGTCAGGTTCTAATTATTACCCATCTTTCAGAAGGGTATAATTAGCAATCTGACTGGTATCTAGGATCTAATCAACTTGAAGTTAAAATGTATTAACCAACACCACATTCTCTTCTCATAGCTGCATACACAAAGACATTACTCTTAAAAAGAAGTCTTAAAGAAAGCAAGACAGTTTTCTATTTTTGTCCAAGATTTTGATACCTAGCAGAGATACTTTAACAGACTGGATTTCTCAGAGTGGATGCTTATCAACACAAGAGCTTCTGGCATATGAGTTTTCTTCCCCCTAAAGCACTGTACAGGTAACATGCTGGTGAAGGAATAAGGAGACCTAAAAAAGCAAAGGCCCTTGACTGTATGAGCAAAATTATGGTATCTGCAATATGTTCCACAAAGCTGCAGAAATACTACTAGAGCCAGACCACTAGTTGATGAAACTGAGCAAGGTTCCATGATAGCAGGGACCTGTTCCAATTTCAGGGGACAAGGATGTGACTGGTTTAGACATAAGCAATTATTTTCCCCTCCACACATAAAAAAATCCAACAAGGAACAGATCTTCAAGAGGGCAAGGGAAGAATCAACTGCTACTTTCTACTTTGTGTTTAAGCTCTCCAAACCATGCAGGCTTTTGTAATTTGGGGTTTTTGTTGGGGCTTTTCATGTGTGTTCATAAAAAAAAAAATCCTTACCTGGGAGCTCTCATCACACAAAGGGCTGCTGAAAAAGGAAAGAACAACCTGGAAAATCCTCTGGTAGTCATAAAGCTCGTAGCAATGTTTGTCACGCAGCCCTTCTCCGAGAAACCTGAGAATCCACTCACGTTCTGTTTTGTACTAGAAGCCACAAGAAAAATATCACCATCAGACATTTCAAAATAAGGCCTGCTTGTAAAAGCACAAAAAACCTGGTTCAGTTGGAGTGCCAGCACAGTGTTCAAATGTTCATCCCTATTGAATTTAATTAATAACATCCATCAGGAACAGTTACTCTGCAGCCCAAATATGCACTGATAATGGAACTTTAAAAATTGCTATTTCTAGAATACCTCAGTTGAATTCAACATTAATGATCTAAAGTCAAATACGAATGTAAGCTAACGAGGGCAGAACATTTTGTTTGCTGTGCTTACAGAGCACACACAACACAACTCATGATTTCATGTGCTACTATTAAGAAAACAACAAAGAAACCCAGAAATAATACTTCTAATTCCAATATAAAACAAACCAAAGATGATTCTGATTAATTATCTGTGAAACAATGAATTTCATTGCAACTTTTATGGCTTTTTTCTATTATTTTCTGAAGAATTAGTGGATACCTCAGATGGGCTTCTTATATTACCTCAAAATCAAAACTGTAGAAAAGCTGGAAAAACCCTGGTACTTTCTTCAGGTCCAAATACTGGTGTGACAGAAGAAATCTGTTTGTCTTTATATACATGTGCTCCTCTGTGAAGAGAAACAATGGTTATTGTGGAGGAAGATGATGTTCACAATACACAAACATGCAAAACGTAAGTGGAACCTGTACACTCTGGTGTTTCAGCTAGCTGCCAGAACAGTACATTAATTACAGTGAGGAAGTCTTCTGCTTTAAGGCTGATTATATTGTTGGCTGTCCCTCCTCTTCCCCAAAGGGAAAAGCTCATTCAGGGTGCATACAAACCAGGTGAGAAGATGAGCATTCAACATGGCTCTGATTTCAGCAAAATCAGTGTTACTTCATTGACAAAACAGAAATCTGCAGCAAAGTGAGAGGCAAATCTCTCCACATTTCAAGCCGAACACTTCACATTAAACAGTCCTAATTTTTAACCTATAGACCAGAGACGTCCCCCATGAGCAGCAGAACAAATGCTCTATACTGCCTATTCCATCCTTGGAAGCTTTCTGGGTTCAGTTCAGAGGTCTGGAGGTTTTCTAGGTTAAAGCCCTGTGCAAAGTGGTCTGCCCTCATAGCTGGTCCTGCTTTGCACTATACTGCCTATTAGAGACCTCACAACTGAAGTAATTCACAACTGAACTACTCCCCAGTGCTGTGATTCTCCTTTGCAACAGTGACTTACATTGATTTAGTGTCCAACAACAAAAGGGCATTTGAGCCAACTTACACTGATCTGCTGAACAGGATCTGCACACTCACCTAGTTTCACTCATTTAGTCCTCTACCCACCCGAACCCCAAAATTACAAGGAGGTAATGGCTTCATCCCTGATGGATCCAACTGGATTTGTACACAGATCAAAACGGCACTTCCCACTTCTCCACTACGGCAGTCTACACAAGCACTGGAAGCTTTTCTTTGAAACACAGGAAAGCATACTTCATGGCTCCTACCAGTGTCACAGCTATCTCATCTTCCAGTATTGGTCAAGGACAGTATCCCACACACAGTGACTCAACCCAGGAACACAACATGCCCAGCAAGTTACAGTACCTGGCTTCAGAATCTGCTGTGCTACACGAGCGATGTAGAGGCTCAAAGAGAAGGTAAATCTGAGATTTGGCTGCCCGATTCCATTTTGCACAGCATCCAAGAGATACAGCAACTGCAGCACAAGAGCCCAGGGGAGAAAAGCTTGAACCATAAACCAAACAAATACAACAGGAGAGTGCAAATACATATATAAGCTTTCAGGATATTTCAAGACCATAAATCAAATACAATCCCATCAGGATTTACATTCCTACAAATAAAACTCCTAAGAATATCTAAAACACATTTTCCTCCTTTTTCTGCCTATTGATTATAGCAGGAGGTAACACAAAATGATAGAGGAGAAACAATGGAATAAAGGATAAAAAGCTTCTTTTAGCTCTCTCACCATATGCATGTAGATGGATGAGTAAAGCAGCAACCTTCCCTTAAGTGTCCATGACCTAAGATGTCTAAGCCAGCAAACTCTCAGTTGAGCTCAGTCTTACCTGACTCTTCTCTCGAAAGCGAGCTCCTTCCAGATGAGAACGAAAAGAAGCCAGGACGAAGTATGCAGCTGCTCTCATGTTGGAATCATAGCTGCTAAGGGCAGCTACTGTTAGACCCAGGGCATTGACTTCAACAAACTTGTGACATGCCACTACACACTCTGTGAGGGAAGAAAGAAAAAAATGAAAGAAAAACACGCAGTACATTATACAGACATGTCACAGACTATGTAACAGCACTATAATCATGAACAAACCTTCTATTCATAACACCAATTTCTAGATCTACCTCTAAAAACTATTACTCCACTGCATGCTGAAGGCTCCTTCAGCTAACAAAGGCATTCTCCAAATCACTCTGAAGAGGAAATTGTTTGCCTGAGCTGAAATTAGTTAGTCTCATTTGTGTGAGACAGAGATGTGCATGCTAGACCATGAAAAGTTAGGAGTAAATTCTGTGAGGACATCACATATCTCACTGTTTCAGGAAAGTTAAGTACAAAGAAGAACATGAGGAAAAATTCTCTTCCTCAAAACATTTTCTAGGCACTTGATAAGTCTGTGCCTGAAATAAAGAGCAGCATAGCCAGTGTAAAGCCTAGGTGCATTAAAGGGCATCTGTAATATAACAGACAGGAGAATAATACATAAATAAGCCATAAGCCACACCAGTTGTTACCATGCAGGCATGAGTGATTCTGCTAGTAGAATCTTTTCAAGGAAGTACTGAACTGTTACCCTATGCCCTTCTGGGACAAATAAAATCAAGTAATGAACAGTAGCCAGCCAAACAGAAAACACATCCTTCCTTCTAACATTTACCTTCCACAGCATTTTGCCATGAGGATTCAGAGTTTCTCATCTAAAGGCTGTGTGTTTTGAAGTGCTTGTGCCATTTCTACCCACTGATGGCTAGAACTGACTTGATGTAAAACCTCCAGAACATCTCCTGTGCTATTTCTATTCCATTCATCAGTAATTGAATAAAACCAGCAGCTCAGTTGTATTTTACCAGCTGGAGTACAAACGTATTGCAATTCTGAGTTTAGCAACAATATTCACAAGTTTTCTTGTAATTCACACTGAAGGTCAAGAGGAAATTTCTGAGAAACAAATATTCCCACTTAAGAAGAGGCTGTAGTCCTACTGACAAGTACCTATATTTGGTCCACAGACTTCTCCCCCCACTGCCACCTACACGCAACTAAAATATATTTATATATATAAATATGTTTATGTAAAAATCATAGATCGTTTAATGCCCCTGCACCAGCAGCTAGGTTGTTTCTCTCATCTTTTCCTCAACTGCCAGAACTCCTACTTCAATTTTGTGGCTGGCAGTTTCATACTGAGCTCTGCTAGGTATCAGCAAGGCAACAGCAGGGTCTCCACCCCCCAGCACTGCCTCCCAACCAGCCCACTGTGACCAATGCAAAGGCATCACTGAATTACAATAACAGATCTTTTTAGTGAGTGATTTTACAAGTTTCTTCAAACCTAGTAATTACTGTACGCTTCCCTACACCACTCCTCACCAAAGCATATCAAGTTTAACTGGCATTATGCATAACACCTCAGTCATTCTCCCAGTGAGCAAAGAGATCCCTCGTTTGTTAGCATGAGATACCTCTCACATCACCAGAGCTTGTATAGATAAAGGTCTACCCCCTCTCTATTTCCAGGCACTGGGCAAATCCAGAACCTGAATGCTGAAGCAAATATGGTGAGAGGAGTAGCAGCAACAGCGCAGAAGAAAGAAACAGAGCCCAGAGAGACACCTAATATATGCCTTCTACTACATTCTGCCTTTGGCAAAGCAACTCCACACTTCCCACTCTTCAGGCAAGATGCAAAGGTGCAAGATAAGCAGTGGGAAATGAAGGCTTTCTGTTGAATCCCAAGTGAGCATGGGAAGATCACCTGCCTGCAGAGGATTTTCCATCACTTATGGACATCTCACACATAGCTCTGGCCTATACAACAAACCCTCTCCAGCACAGGATTAAATGTGTGTTGTATCAAATACATGTTGTATGCCCCTCCACAGCAAGCCACCACATGGCTCTCCTTCAGACTGCAGTTCTTGAGAACTGCTAATGTACACCAACTAGACAGACAAAGTGGATAATTTTATGGAGTGGTACCACAGAGTGACAACTGAGGCTCTCACTTCAGCAGTGAAGTTCATGCTGGTCACAGAAAGATTTATTTGGAAAACTTTTTTTACTGAAAACAGGCAGTGGAAATATTTTCCATCCAGCTGACCTCAGAGAGTGCATTCAACAACCAGTATAAAAAAAGCTATTACGAAAAAACCAAAAAGTTAATTCTATGTCTGACATACATTTTGCTTGAAGTACCTTGAGAACCATGATGGAAAAGTTTTCCATAAGATACTTATCAGAGCTAAAGTTAGACAGAGCTTGTTATCTGCCCAACTCCAAACTTACTTTTTACTCAGTAAGCATTGAACACTGTGCAATAAGTCTGTTTATAAATTTAGCAGTTATATAACATCTGTGCACAGGGCACTGTGCAGCCAGTACAAAGAGCAAATAAATAAAGAAGAATTGGGAATTCCAAGAGCTGTTGACATGGTTTAAGAGCACCATGGGACTTGAAGTCATAAATCACTTGAGCCATTAAAAAATGCCCCTCCTCAGACACAGACACTCACTCAACATGGAGCAGTTAAAGTGAACTGTTTTCCTCTCTCCAGTTTTAGCCACTGCCTCCACAGCTCTGCCAGAACATGATGTGCAAGAGCTCCTTCATGCCCACTGCTGCCTGCACAGTCATCGTTGTTGGCTGACTGCAGAGCTGCTGAGACTGACCAACAGCCACCAAATCCCTCACACCAGTTAAGGTGGTGGTCTTGACGTGGTGGGTGATGACAAGTGCATGAGAGCAGTGCTTTTTCCAGCTATTACACCCAGGTTCAAAAGACACTGGCTGTCCACGCTCTTCATCAGTAACAATCTCAAAGACTCAGAATTAACTGGATTGTCTAAGATACCTCCTACTGCAAAATTCCAAATAGTTCTGGTACAGTAGACTAAAAGACAGTTCTTTTTACTGCTGTCAAAATTATACAGAGTAGTTTACAGCTATAGCTAAGTATAGGCTAAGAAAACAAAAACCAGGTACTGTACTATAAGGGTATAGGTAAACAAAGAAGGACTCTAAAGTATGATTTCACTGAAGGACAGTTATCACCCAGCCAGCTGCTTCTGATATCCTTGTTGTGGAAAGCCAAATCCAGCTGTAAGTACACAGTGGTTAACCATAATCAATATAGGGAGGGAGTTTATTAGGAAATTCCTTATGATACTTGTCTCACTTTGATCTTTAAGGGCTCTCTAAATAGTGTGCCTGTGATACAGCAGGGATACATGTATGCAAAGCAAGGTCATGTCAAACAAGAAAAGGGAGTCCAGGCAACTAGTTTTCAAGCACCATGTAAAGCCTGTTCATGATGTATAATGGCCCTGCGCACCTCTGATGGAAAATGAGCTGGCTGAAGTTTCCCTACCCTATGGTATAACTACAGCCTATAACAGGCCAGATCTCCAGTCAATTTAGTCATTGTCCCCCTCACAGAAATCAATACCCCTGCAAAGATTCACTCTGGTCAGGAAACAACTTCACCCTTCCCCAGCAATGGTGGCTTCTTGGTTTATGCCCAGAGAACTCCTCCAACATCACAGTGCATATTCTCTAACCTGTCCTACCTTTGCCCAGCTCTCACTGAGAGCATAGACGAAAAAAGCCAATTACTGCCCCTAAAAACTCAGGAGCAAAGAAGCTCCAGATAAGAGAAGCCCTGTCAGCTGCAGGTGGGGCACTGCATGTAGCAGCAGAAGGTGCCATCCCTCTCATGCCTGTTTTGCTCATTACATTGCTGTGACACCACACCTGGCGCAGAATACAACTCTACACATTCAACTTCCAGCAGGGAATATTCTCTACTGATCCCCTTTATACTGTTTTATAATTACATTCTGCTGGATTTTGTGATATACAGAACGCTGTTCAATAGATCAGAGAATATAAATACTTGTCTACTTTTTGTCTCTTCCAAGTTGTTTCCAGTTCCAGTTTAAAAACCTCATCTTAAGTAGATCAGTCCCTCTACACAGGCTTAAGTCACTACATTTAAAAGAGCTATGAGGGGGTACCTAGTTATCGGGACCAGAGCAGTTTGGTAGGAATGCCTGGCTGCTGCTACACTGCTCTATTTCTGAGTGGCCCAGTGTTACTAGATATATTGCATTACTTGGAAAAGTGTTTTTAAAAAAAGCCAAAAAACCTTTAATGGCAATTATACCTTGTTACTTTTTAAGTCATTCTGAAAAATACAATGCAATGTAGTAGGTGGTTAAATGATGTATATTTCTTCTCTCCAAAGCCAGGCAAAAATTTCTTTGTAGTATTAGTTCTTAGACTGAGAATAACAGTGCTGCAGACGGAGCAATGCAGTTCCCAAACTGTAAAATGAGACTTAAGTATCAAAGAGAAACATTCATTTTACCTGGTCTGGTCAGTTCACTAAAGAGCTGAAGTAGAAAACAAGGATCATAGAAGTCATCAAGACTCTTGACACTTTCATCTCTGTATAGTGACTCTTCCACCTCCTGAAACCAAATCCAAAGCAGCATTTGTAAGGCACAACATCAATTTCCAGCTTGGTTTCAAGCTTTCCCAACCACCTCATCCCATTATAAAACAGCTAATACTAAATCTCGCAAAACATAATGTGACAGCAGGAGACAGGCTTATGTCCAGCTTTCACTATTAGGATTCCAAAACTATTTACCCTTACTGGTGCAAACAGGTACAGAAGCATGTTAACAGACTGTGAAAGACTGGAGTCCATTGTCAGTGGATCCTTGAACAGTCAAATTTAACAACTACTTAAAGTCAAATTCTGGTCTCACGCATGGCAACCTTTGCAATGCTGCAAAATCACATATGCTGACAAGATGTGGTCCATATATTGCAACTCACAGGAAAAGTGTTCCTAAATAATTCCAGCCCTCCTATGAATTTAAATAACTCTCCTGATGTAAGCCAATTACAATTTATTACATGAATGCAAGAAAGAAATCATTGAAGTGAAAGGCTCTTTTTCTACATCAAAAGGAGGATAATTCAGCAGTCTGAAACAAAGCACCTGTGATGACAGAAGACGGCGATGCTGAGGGAAAGACAGAATTGTCTTCATCATCTTTTCTCTATCTAGGAGACACAGAATCTCCTCCATGCTTGGCTGCTGCCATAATGACTTCCCTAGACTCTTGCAAGTCTTGTGATGCTCCACAGCAGCTGGACCCCACAGCAGGATTCTTAAACATTGTTAAAAGTAAAGGCATTAGTCAACAGATTGCTAGCACTGAGTGAAAAGCAATTACAGAGGATATAAATTAGTATTTAAAATTTCCCTTCACTTGTACTTATTATCCTCTGGGAATTTGAAACTAGAACTCGTTTCCCTGGCAACATCTTTTTCATCCATCCAAAAGCTTTTCAAATTCAGTCTGAGGGCGTCTCATTAACTGTTTCCAACTCTGTTATTCGAAGTCAGAATTTAACCTTCTCAGAAAAATGCTTTTTTATTTAACCTATAAATGGAAGTACGTATGATAGCAGCTGCACAAAGAGACAGTGATCAAGGCCTGGTCAGATAAGATTGTCTCAAATGCAATTAGTACTTCAAACCAGCATCACAGTGGTTCAATAAAACAGAAATCCTTACTCTCCTCCTCTGAGTTGCTCCTTAGAACCCACTTACTTTGCCACTGTGCTTAAAGTGCTATTGATTGTGTCACTCATTCTGTGGGTACTGGCAGCAGCATGCCTCACTGGAGGGATGGTGCTCAGCTTCTTATCACCCAGGACCTGAAGGCTTCCATTTGTAACACAAGTTGGGCTCTGCTGGGTTGCATGTACAGCACTTTTCCTGAATGTTCTCTATATTCACTCAAAGTCTTAGCACTGGAATCAAGTCTAACCAAGTCTCTGACTACCAATTCACTTCAGGGTACAGTAAGGAATTGCCTCTCCTTTAAAAAGACTACAAAAATTTTGGGGCACAACTACCTCTGGTATCAGTCTCCTCCTCATGTAACACCCTCTCACTTGCAAACACTTTCAGTAAAGATTTATGCAGGATGTGGCTAATGCCAGAGACCTGGCTCCTAGCAGCCACTTCAACTCTCTTCTAACAAAAACCTTCATTTCCTGTCCCTCTTCACAGGATGGAAAGATTATCTATATTCAGACAAAGCTAAGGGAGGTTGTTAATTCAGAGTCCAGTCCTTCTCCAACTGCCTGAGCTACTACTCTTCCATTGCTGTTAATATTTATTCCCATACCTTAAAGACAGAAAAGAGCATTTGATCAAAAACACCAGTGTAAGAACTCTTTAGCAACAGACTTTCTGTAGTCTGCTTGGGCACTGGGCCTGAAAATAAACTGATTATTTTAAACAATATATAGTTCTCTCTCATGAAGCATATAGATGTACTGCAAGGTTTTGCTGTAAGAAGAACTATAGTCCAGACTGGTGTGAGACAAAGAAGGCATTGATACCACATTAGTATTCCAAAACTAACAATGTATGTGGTAATGCAAGAGGTTTGTACATCACTGCTCCATTGGCATATTCCTCTCCACCAAAACACCAGGGCTGAATATCATACATACAGGGGCAAGGTCACTGAAAGGAGCAAGGGGGCTGTGCTGAATGGCAAATCCTGTATCCCAAGGGACTGGGGAAAGAAAAAGAGTCCTACACTTGTGCTTGGGCCTTCATCTATGATTAAATACTTAACAGTGAGTTCCTCCTATGAAGAGTGAGGGACTACTAAAATAAGACAGTCTCTCACTCAACCCAGAGTCACCCAAAAGTTTGGGCAGCACACAAGAATTACATTAAGAATAGAAAACACATAGAAAAAACATTTCCAAAAGCAACCTTGTCCTCTAGGTTTGACCTTGCTCACTGCTTATCTCAGTTAAAAATTAGACTCTGGAAAAATAGCAATTGTGAGATTGCTTATTTGTGTATAGTTAGTCAAACAAAGGAAGGTGGTCAGTTTACCTGGAACTTAGAAGACTTTGACTATTCTTCTCATATAACTGAAGCAGTAGCAGTATCTTCTGATCTAAAAACAAATATAAAAACCAAAGTCAGTCACCTATGAAGATGAAAACCAGATCTAGTAGGAAGTACCTTTCTCAGGCTAACACACTTACCTACAGCACTCAGTGTGGCCCCATAGGCCCCCAGCAACACAGCAAGGTGACTGCTCTCACAAAGAGAAGGGCTGAGTTTCACAACTGTCA
This sequence comes from Bucco capensis, assembly GCA_013396975.1. Taxonomy (NCBI): domain Eukaryota; kingdom Metazoa; phylum Chordata; class Aves; order Piciformes; family Bucconidae; genus Bucco; species Bucco capensis. The sequence continues at coordinate 220,005 of VWZO01008842.1, read as the reverse complement.
GCAGTATATCCACCAATGCCTCTGAAATAAACACAAAGCTTTAGCTTTGCTGTTCTCTGTTAGATAGTACACACATAAATACCTCAACACACATATACTCTCTCTAAATAGATGCACACACAGTAGATCTAGCTCTATAAATATCAAAAACTATTTCCCCAACTACACTAAAGGATGATTATGATGCATTTAATTCAAGTGAAACAACTTTTTTTTTAAAAACTTACATCAGTATTTTCAAGTTGGACACACAAATGTTATTGTGAGGTGAAGTCCACAGTGTGGCATACTACCCTGCAGAAACTTTCTATGTGTACACATTTGCTCTTTGGTTAAAAAGAAGTGCTATACTCTATCCTACCATACCAGAGCTCCCTCCTCTCCCAGGAAAGCATCTTAAATTAGCTCAGGAGTTGCACATTCTTAAAGGCAGACAGCCCAGAAACCTCCCCAGGCTACTCAGGAAGTTACAGCAAGAACTTAAAAGTTCACACCCCAGCTGTTTCTACCTGTGCACAATTCAGTTAGTTAGCAAGCTACAGGAACTCTGTCTTGGGACATAGCTGAGAAACAGATCAAGTAAGTGATCAGATTACTTAAAGGCTAATAGGGTATCTGTTGCAGATTCAAGACCTGAATCTGGATTTCTTTAATCTGAAAAAGCATGGGATTTTCCCCCTAGTATCTACAGAAATATAAAAAGTATGTCAAAGCAAAACAGGTCATAAAGACAACAGCCTGAGTGACTGTGCTCTTGACATAACACGAAATTTGTTATCAACATGCTGCCCTGAGAATTCCCTCCCCTTTTCTTATATAGCTCCCTTAATTGCTGAATCTCAAAGCCCTGAGAGTGGGAAAAAGTTGAGGTGCATGTAGACTGGTTCAAGGTCAGGTAGTATTTCAGTTGGCAGAGACAAAGAAACAAAGCCAATCCTACACATGAACTAGCACCCAATTTACATGAATCATGGAAGGATATTCCTCACTGTCCTGGTTTGAGTAGCAGCCCTAACCCTTGACACTCACAAAATGTTGCAATATCAAATACATCAATTCAACTAAAATTTTTGATACAACTTGCAAAATCAACTTAAAATCTTCTATTATCAACCTATTTTAAAATAGGTTTAAATGCCACATGTATTTCTGACAGACCCTATATGCACTTCAGTGATCTTACACTCACAACCTCATAGAAACCAAAACAATCAAGATTTCAACAGTGTTAAAAAAACACAAAACCCATACAAACAAACAAACCAAAACAAAACCCAAATCCATCTTTTGAATAGGTTTAGAACCAGCAGGGATAAAACGATTGTAACATTTGGATCCAAGCAGAGGTAGAACTTAAAAATAAATGCTAATATTTAGCAGTTGTTTAATTGCTCTGGAAGTATGTGTAGGTGGATAGGTTACTGGATAGATAGAATATAATGCAAGAAAGACAAGATTACTAAATACAGTTAATGGGAAGAAGATAAAAAAATACCTCTTGTCTGGATGTTTGTGCCATCTTCTTCTCTTGACCTCAGTATGGCTGACAAAAATAGGGAGTGCTGCGTGACCATCATGTGAAGTTTGGAGAGTTTGACTAAGCTCTGACTAAGTGCAGACTCCTTCTTGTATAATAACTGAATAGCAATATTCAGGACTTTTAAAAATGCTTCATCTCTGTAGCGGTACCTTTAGAAGTAAAGATCACAGAACAGTCAGACCCCAAACAAACCCAAGACGACCTGCTTGAAAAAAACATGTTTTAGAAATGAGAACTTTGCAAAGAAAGCAAACAGTAAAACCAAAACAAATTTAGAAAAAAAGAAAACATGTGCATCTCTTTCTCTGAGCTGTTTTGATTTAATCCTTTCTAATCCATACTGGTATCTAATTATAAAAAATAAGAGTCAATACACAGTCACACCTGTAGCTGCACTGATAATAAAGGATTAGAATTTTGTCTACAAATCCTTCAGACAGCAACCCTTCAAATCAACACTTCTACCTCAACCGAGGCTAAGATTATCCTGAACTATTTTTTCTTTTATTTCAATGGTTACATTTAAAGGTGAAAGATCTAATGCTGTTTTCATATGAATTGTATTTAAGAAGTATCTTGAATGAAAAGAAAATAAGTTACATGAGCATAAAGCTTCCTTTGCCAATTAAAAAGAAGCTAGACCAGCTATCCAGTTAGCTATGTTAGTGCCAGTTAAGAAGAAGCTGCACATCCAGTTAGCTATGTTACTTATGCTAACTCAAGCACAAAATCTGAATCTGCCTGCAGTTGTGCAAGTTCAGGCTCCAATGAAGCCAGTGGATGTGACATGAAGTGCATCCTGAGGAACAAGGAGCATCATCAAATCTGACTGAATCCATGGGAGACATGGTGTTTCCAGTATAATACAGAACAAGGCCAAGTGAACAGAACTGTACCTCCTACAGCAACTTCAGTGTATGTCAGAATTACTTACTTAAGTCCTGTCTTCACAAGGCTGTACCAGTCATCTGGGTCCACTTCTTCAACAAGGCACTGTGCATGAAGTAAAACCAGATGTTTACATTTAGCACACAGAGCTTCTACAGATCATCAGGACTGGCAATTTTTGTTCAACAGGCACACTAACAACATGCAAGCCAAACTCTCAGGTGGGAACAAAGCTCTTGCATAAAACAACCCTACCGCCTGATTCAAATGAAACTTCCACTCTTGTTTTGTTGGTCTTGGGAACAAGGGAGCATATGAGCAATTAAAAAGCAAGCTGGTCTGTAGATATCAATAAAACCCAGAGATTTGAAACCCTTCATGCTCCAGAAGTATGAAAGGAATAAAAATTCAGCAAGTCAAAGCAAGAGACTCAGGCACTAGGCTTTTGTGTACCTACAATGTGTCTAAGGTAACTAACATTTGTATGTGGCAAACAGGGGTGGTTTGGTGTACCTGTTCTTTACAAAAGCTGATCTTGCCTGAAATGCTATAAACCATAGTAAACAATAATCAGTTTTAAGAAGACTGACAGGTGCACATGCCAGCAGTCCCAGTAATGACAGGTGCTAACCTCATCAGTCCTGTGAACACCATTAGGATGAACACAATGAGGTGGCCCCTTGGGTCCTGCAAGTCATGTCCTAAAAGGGACTCTTACCAGAAGCCAGTCAGAGGTCAAAGGCATTTGCTGCCTGCAGAGACCTTCATTTTTATGTCTAACATGGATCTGCCTACCTTACTAACTACAGAAAAAAAAAAAAAGGAATACAGAGGGAATGATTCATTAGTGTTCTTTATGATAAAAGTCTGGATTTCTATCTATGTTCAGCCAGATTTCTGCCACAGACTTCAGCAGGTGGATCTTGTCAGGATTGCCTCCACCACTTTTTTTGTTGTTAAAAAAACCAAACAACAAACAAACAATCCATTGGCAACCTTTAACTCCTGAGTACCTCAAACTCTTGATTTTGAAAGCGGCCTGATAGAAAAAAGCTATGATCAAGAACAACTCAAAACTACTTTGTATAAAGGATTAGCAAGGCTAAGTTAACTCTGCAAAAGCTATTAAAAGCCCACAGAAACTATCATCTATAAAACAGAAAATAAACTCCAATCTGTATTTACCCAAGATATAAGACCACAGTTAACACAGACACACAGTCACATTCTGGCAATGCAGATAAAGTCTCACCAATAATTCTTCTAGCCTCAGCAGCATGGACCTCTCCTCTTCTTGCTTGCTTTCTTCTTTACTGCTGTTGTACATGACAATTAACCCCTTCATGCAGGCTGCTAACAGGCGTCTCCTCCAAGAATGCAGCTCCTCAGAGTTTTTCAGCACTCTAGATATGGCATCTGCAACTGTCCAACTGCAGAGAGGTTTATTTTTTTTTAGATGTTGTAAAATGCTTTTTGTGTATGTTAAAGATGTCTTGCTGCCAAAGCATAAAGTGACAATATGTTCTGAGAAGAGGATGCTATTACTGTTCATAGCATTTGCATTCATGAATATCTATCACAATACTTTATAGGACAAACTGAGTCCTGAAACAGGACAAATGGATTTGCTTACCTCTCATTATTTTCTGCTTTCTCAAGAGCAGCAGGAAGCTGGTCAATAAGTTTTTGCAGCCCTTTGTTTTCTGAAGATGGCAACAACTTTGAAAGAACTTGCAGTTTCACACTAGTCTCATGTGACACTTCTGGGTCTTCAAATACAGCACAGAGCTCCTTCCACAGCACCTTCCTCAAGACACGTGTAACAGCTGAGACAACTGTTGGGAGAGAGGGCACAGGTTCCACCATCTAAGTGCGTTAAGCAACAGGAGACTTAAAATTAAAAAAATCCCAAATCACTCTTCTAATGAAGGCCCAGATCACTTAGTTTCTAGGAAATAATACTACAGTGGCTACTAATCTGCTAGAGGAGCACACTCTGCATAACTCCATAGCACCATTAGAAGTATTTAGCATATGTACCAGACAACCCTTTGCTGCACAGCTGATATTATTAGACATGGGCAAACAATGCAGACCTTCAAAAGAAGGACAACTTCCCGATAGGAAGCCTTGCCCTCATCTCAGGAAGACTGACACTTTACTAGTTTTCCAGCCTTGGACTCAAAGGAAATTTTCTCTCACATCATCAGACAGCTAGGAGATACCTTATAAATCAAGTCAGTCAGATAGCAGTATCCCCTTCTAGTGTTCAAGCACAAAACCACTGGTCTGCATTAGGTGCTAGAGAATGGCTTAGTTCTCTTAACCATGCTCTGTTTTTCAGTGTGCTGATAAAGTCTTTTCACTACTTGAACTTCTCCTGGACAGAGCTAGGCTTCTCCACCAACAGCTAAAGTCAGCCTATTTCTGTTGCTATTTACATTTCTATGCAATAAGATAAATGAAATCAAAGTGATCTTCTTCTGTCAAGTTGAATCCTAACTCAGTGTTTTGCTGGCAGAAAATTCAACAATCTTGTCAATTCAGTGCTGCTGTTGGTTTGGAAAGTTATGGACTGCCAGCTTAGGAAGGCATTGCTGTAGGAATCTATAGTTAGAGATTTATTTTAGAACAAGGTTTTGGACTCTTACACTTGTAAAAATGAAAGTTTATGTTCTGCAAAACCATATGGCTATGGTATTTCACTCACCAGATACGCCCAAGAAAAAGTTCTTAACTCCTAGATCAAACCAAGATAAGCATGAAGACAGATTTTTACATACATTACATATTAAGTAAGGGCTTCAAAAGAGAAAATTGGGCAACAGCACTGTAAGAGTCTTTTGCTTTAGTCTAACAGCCAACCTTCACTACAGTCCTTTACCTTTCATTGAGAAGGTACTTACAACAGAATCAAGTTAGACACATAAATTCTAACACCTCTACTTATTGTGCAGAGGATCCAAGACTTCAAGGCCAGCAGAGCCTATACTGGGAATCTTGCCTCCTGAATCAGAAATAGGAATCAGTTGTGGCTTTACCTCTGGAAGGTCGAGTGAAATCATACTGGTCTCTGCACTGCAAATACACATTAATGAGTGGAAGAAAGCTCTCCATATTCTTCCTGAGGTACTTTCCAGAGGCACTGTTCAGACACCACAGTTCAAACTGCAGCAGGTGAGTCCTACAGTGTTTTATCAGCATGCTCACAATGGCAAGGGAGGTGTCGGACCTCTGGTTAAGGCAGTGAACATGTACCTCTACATCAACTGCATGTGCAAGGACTGGCTCACTTTGGAGAGCCTGAAGGAAAACTTTCTCCAAATCTTTGCTGGTTGACGCTGACATCAATATCCCCAAAGCTTTAATGTGCTCAGTGGATAGCAGTAGTTCTCCATGGGGCTGCCTTTGGTAGCTTTCTGTGAGGAGTTGCACTAAAATCTGTCCATAGAGGCTTAACTGTTTCCCCTTTTTAGGGGATTTTTCAGATTTCTGAGTCAGGCTCATCTCAGGAAGTCTCAGCATGGTTAATGTGATCTCCTTCAGTGGCGCTGCAGGCATGTACATGTGCAATTCCTCAAGAGCCTCCAGCTGGTGAGACTTCTTTGGAGAGACCTGGCTTCTGTCCTTCCCCACAGTCTGTAGCTCTTTCAAGACACTTTTGGTGACAGCTTCAAAATACTTTGTTAACACATGTTTTTGATCCATACTTTGCAACATTGGGGCACCTGTTTTCAACAGCTGGAGCACACCGGAGTTGAGGTGAGCTGACAGGACCTTCACAGTGACAGGGTTTAAACTGTGCTGAGGAAGAGAACGTTGTTCTAAAGCCAGAAACCAATTCTCCAGGGTAGGGTGTCTGAAAATCAACATGAGTGTATCTTCTAGCATCTGTAATAAATGGTTGTGACAGTATCACTGACTGATTAATTATGGGAGAGAAAATCACTCAACTGTCTATTTTGCAGAGCTTGATGACTACACTTACTGAATGTGTCTATTAACTGGTCAGAGGATAAAAATATTAATGAATTACAAGCACATAAATACCATTCTTCCAACATTTATGATGTGGGAGGCATGCCTCCACTGAACATGTCTAAGCACAGTTCAGGGGAAAACTGTATATTCTGTAGTTTGTCAATACAGTTCCACTCCAATCTCCACAAATCCACAGAACAGATGAAAGGGGGGGGCAAAAAAATCACTCCTCCAAGTACTTAATTTTAATAACTAGGCTTTACACAAGGCTTAGGAAATAGAATTTCTTCTGCAAAGGTGAGCAATGTCTATACTCCTGACTGTACTGCAATTCAGGAGTGAGACTGTGGATGATGCAGGTCGGTCAAATCTCCAGACAGTAGTTTTGTAACTGCTGGACCACATGCTCAAAAGTTCCTAAGTCCTCCCTTAACCTTATCTCTCTGCATCAACCTGCTTCCATTTAATGCAACTCTGTGAAATACACAGCGTATGTTGTCCTGTTCACTTCCTGGCCTTCTGAGGACCTGGCAAAAGCTGTAGTAATGCTTCTACAAAGCAGTAAAATCCTATTCAAGACCTTATACAGCTAGTGTGTGACAGACACGCTTGAAATCCCACAAATCCTCATGACTATTATCAAGTCACAGCACTCATAAAGCCTGATCCCTGCTACATTCCCTGTTCTCTGTTACGTTTAGCCAGTTCCATGTTTTGGGGATTGGTGAAAATATATTAACATAATTTGTGCTCAAAAGTTGTTCTTGTTTAAGAACATTTGCTTTAATTAATGGTTCAGCGAGACTTACGACTATTTCCACAGAGAATAAATCAAAGTTTACTAACAGGCAAGCTGTATCTGTGTATCAAGAGATTTGGTACCTTGTCATTTGAAGACTCCTCTGTAATCAGAGATTCCTCATCCACAAAGAGATCTGATTCAGCCTGATGCTCTTCTCGTTTCTGCTGCTTATCCAAGTCTATTTGATTTCCCCGGCACAGCAAGCTGTTCAGCAGGTCCACGTAGAGGTCAACAAGGTGAGGGCCAAAAGTTTTACTAATCTGTGAAAATACAGACACCTTGGAAGTTGAGAAAACAGAAGGATGGGAGCAGAAGGAAAATTGTCCAACAAAAATAGAAATTAACACAGAATGTCCTAGACTACAACCCTTTCTGGGGGAAGAAATAATTCCTCTCTGTAGAAACTTGATTCTAGGAAAAGTCTCAGGGCGCAAAATAAATAATTATAGATTTTCATCTATATTGTGAATTCTGGTGTAATAAAAGCCAGTGAATTTCACTTTCTGGAAAGGCTTCTTAAGGAGACCCAGGCACTGGATTAAAACCTGAAGTTTATTTGCACAATGCACAGATCAGTAAGATAACCCATGCAAAGTAAATACAAGATCCTTCAACAACTAGAAGGACAAACATTTGTTCACTAATTAGGTGCAGGTTTTCTGGTGCTCTATAACCTCACTGGCAGCTGATTATTGGAAAGCTGCAGAACTGGATCCTTCATTTTTAACAGCCAAGTCATTTGTACTTTCTGCATTAAAATAAAACAAATCCACAATATCATCACAATATTGCTCTTACACTGCCAAAGTTCTCCACTGTGGATTTCAGGTATAGCAGCACGTGCTTTAATCCTAACAGAAGCTGTTCAGGAGGGAGCTGGGAAGCCAAGTGTCTCAGTTTTGTCTGGACGTTATCTTCCAGTAGGGTATTGCTTCCTCTCTCATAGGCTTTCTTTAGCAAAGTGGTAAATACAGAATCCAGGGCCACAGGTGGTTCTTCGCATACTTCTTTGCATTTTTTAAACTGTTTAAAAAGGAAAAAACATAAGAGAAAAAGAAATATCAGTATGAATCAAAAATTTATTCAGCTACCTCTGTTTTGAAATTAGTTCTGTGCTGAAACTGGGACTGATTTCCCAGGAACATGTGTACAGTCCTGCTATCGCAGAGCTAGTCAAAGGTGTCCCATAGGGAATCTGCACATGGCCACTGCTGCACTAACAGGAAAACACATCAAGGCCTAGCACAGCTGGTCTGTGCATTCCCAACCCATACCTAGGTGAACTCAAACCACTGCGATCTGGCTCCTTGGGCCACATCACACATGTTGCTGCACTCTGCCTGATGAGGACCTGTAGTCTGGGTAACTGTGTACAACTCTTGACCTCTAGCTTCACCTCCCAACCACAAAGATGACCTCTCTGTGTTTAGAGAATAGTCCTTGAACAAATTTGTGTCCCAATGTGATCAAGAAACAATATATAACTAGCTTAATGTAAATGCACTTTCTGATGGAAATTTAACCTTTACACACTGTGAAGTTTTATAGTAATACTGGCTCAAGCATTCAAATGAATTCAGGTATTCCATACCACAGATTCCTGAGACTGCTGGGGTATCCAAAGTTTATAGTACTGGTTAAACTGGTAGAGCTGAGGATACTTAGAAACTTTCAGGGACTGCAGATCCTTATCATAGAGCTGGAACATCAAGCAGAGGGCAAGGGGTTCTCTCTGAGAGTGCAGGAGGTCAGTGAAAATAGCAACAAGGTACTCTATGATGTGTGCTCCTAGAAAAGCAAAACAAGGAAAATGAAACTTCCGTTGACAGAAGTATTCTGCAAGAACGCAGACACTAGGACAACCCTCTTTCCTTAAGGCCTGGGCAACAGACCATAGAGTATCATTTAGGAAAACACTGAAAATACTGAAAAGATATTTGTGATAAGTTGGACTAGTGTTCCCAACCCACTGAAGTCTGTGGAATAATCCTCCACACAGTAGTTCTTGAAATAAATAACCATTCTACTTAAGATACGTGCTCAGATTGGTCTGTTTCCTTCCAGACAAGCAGAAAACTAACTCCATCTTTACTATGTTATGCTAAATTTGTCCATATTTTAATGGATAAGGACCTAAGCCAAGCACCACCAGTGAGAAGAACTGATTTGTACTGAGTGAACACTGGTTAAATATGGAGGATTTTCCCTCAGTCCCAGCTCAGGTGCTACTCAACAGCCAAATATACATAGGACATAGTGAGGTGCTGTGGAGTTGGCAAATCCTGCTCTGAGGCCAACTGCTGCCTCTGTGACTCCTCATTCCACCAAATCCTTTCCTCAAAGAGGCTGTTAGAACTTTGCAACATACACTACTGCAGCTTCATCTCTGAAGAAATTTTCTTTGGTAAATGCATTCATTTTTCTATTCAACAATCCAGTTCTGTCTCCTGTACTGACTGGTCTCAGTGTAAGAGCTGCCTACAGCCCATGAAACCACCTTCTTCTCATGGTCTGCATAGTCTGTGCTTAAAAACCTGTTACCTAAGCTCAACTGCTTCCAGGCAAAGACTGTGCATGCTCAGACAGTGTCTCTGCACTGCTCCTCAACCCTCTCTATAATGTGCTCAGAGCCTGGGGTCATTCTCCTCTTCCACTTCCCTGCATCTCATAGGAAAGGATGGACTCTCTTCCTAACCTAGGCAAGTTTGTTTTCCCACTGTAAAGCTCTCTGGAGTCAAATGGTAGTTTATAGAATGCTTGCATTTCCATCTGTTTTCTCTACTCTAGAAACCAAAACCAAGCTTTAGTGTCAAGAAAAAAAGAACACAAGCACCTCATAAGCTTTAATGCCTCTCTTGAGCAGGTAACTGCACCATGGATCTGCACCTCCTTCTACTTGCAATGAAGATAATAAAATGTCTCAAAGAGCTCACTGTATAGAAATGATCCCTCTTCCACTCCACTAGCATATACAACAAACACATAGGAAAAAAAGAGTCTATACCTGTTCCATTTTCAGTCTGAAGCAAGAGTATATTCCTGGCTTCTAATGCAGCAGGGACAACAGCACTGAATGGAAACGTTTGGATAATCATGTCTTCATTTAAAGTGAACCCAATTTCTTCATCTAAGCCATCGCTGCCCTCAATTAGGACATCCACCATATCCAGGACATCTAGAAAGAGAAGAAAAAAATGTAAGCAGAGGATTCAGACTAACTAGAAAACAACAGAAGTAGAATCTAGTGCTTCAGGAATACAATGCAGCTTCTGAATTCCCAAAGCAGAAAAAAGGATGAAAGATTCATTTGTCTAGTAATGTAAAAGTAAACACAAACATAAACATCAGCCTCTTACTGTGTGCTTAACTCCACTTTTTGCCTTTCAACTCTGCTGTCCAGCTGACAGAAAGACAGCTTTAACATATGAAGAAGATATCATGTACTCCGTGGCTAGCATTACACCTCTGTAATACAGTCAAGTCAAGGCAACTGATCCATCTGGTGCTGAGTGTTAAACTACCTCAATTATCTCACATTTATGTACTGCCAAATCCTATGCATGGACTCTTAGAACAGCTAGCACATGGTAAGTTGTCCAAGTGTCCGCATCTGCAGAACTTTGAGTTTGTCTGCAGTAGGGCTGTGAGCTTCTAGCTATATGTCTGAGAGTAAGAAAGTTCCCTGGGTATCCTAGTCCTTTCCTCCTGGATAAAGAGATATGAGAAGCTCCAGGGAGAGGAACTGTAATAGTTTTTATTTTAGTTAGAAAATACTGCTTCAGGAGCCTGAAGAGAGACTGAAAATACTGTTAAAAACAGCATAACTGCATTGGAAATTACTTTTTGGGGTTAAAGTGGTAACTCTGCAATTCAGACTTCTAATACTAAATACAACTGGAGGGTTGTAGGTCCCTACTTCAGCAGGATCTCTCTAGTTATCAGTCATCAGATTAGGGCTACAAAATTTAGTACAAAGTCTTGGAATTTGCTGTTGTTGAGGGAATTGACACATACCGTCAATGTGAGAGATGGGGATGCTCACAACATCAGAGTCTTGTTTAAACATACTAACTTGGAGCATACTGGCTTCCTGAACAAGGTCTGCTGCTTTATCTGTATATGGATAAGGGTTTGTCACCAGTTTCAACAGGATCTGTTAACAAAGATTGAGAAAGAAATGTAAATGAACAAGCATATCTTTTTAAGAAAGATCATGTGCTAGAAGTTGTTGGAAGCTGGAAAAGTTTTAGGAGGTTTTAGTTTTAGTTCACTTCCATATAATTCTGCAGGAATTTGCCTATATTTCCACTGTGATGTGCTACCACAGACTGAGTCTCTGGGGAAATTTCAATGTACAGGAAGCACTGGGCATTTAACATCCTGAGAAGTAAACAGGAAATGTCAATTTTTCTTGTAAAAGATTACAATTTACTTAGGTCTGATACTGCCACATAGAGAAAAGATAAGAGCTACCTCCCCCCATACACAACACTCTACCCTTTTATCAACAATGCTGTAATAACAACTTATCTTTCTAGATTTAATTTTCCTCCAAATCATTTCACTGTCCTCCCACCCAACACAAGAAAGATGTCAACTCTGTATAAAGAATTACAAACACTGCTTTTCTCAGAATTCATTCACTGATCTTTGACAGGTTTCTCAACAATAGCAAGAACATAATTAGTTTCCATTAATGCTATTCTTGGCATTGTTTATCCAACTAATTTGAACAGCTGTTACCCTTTCCAAAAACTGAATCACTGCTTCCTTTTTGTCTTCTTCTGTATTATCCAAGTGTTCCAGCCAAACTGAGAGTTCCTTCCATGTGTACTCAAACACTCCACTGTCACGTAAAACCTGTCCAGAAAATCAAACAGGGGGGTAAGAAACCCAAAACAACTGGGATCCAAAACCACCCAAAAGCATAGATCTTTTTGTGTAGCAACTTTGTGTTTCCTTCTTCTTGGAAAGGAAAAGAGCCGGTTGATGAGACGAAATGCCTGTCATTCTCACCTCCTCAGTTCAAGAGGTCTTATTCCCACTGACTAGGGCCACTCTTACTGCACAATGGAGGGTAAAACTGAATCAACATTTTAAAACAAAATCTTCCAAGACTCTATCAATTGGCCTCAGTGTAACTAGGACCAAGGCGTAGTATCTTCATCATGACTATTAGCTTACTACTCTCTCAGCAGAAGTGGTAAGAGGTAAGGCATAACTACGTATGTTCAGCTAATGAATGAAACCCACTGAGTTCTGCCAGACACAGGCAGGCTCTGTAGGAAAAGGGTAAGAACCAGTCCTGGAGAAGAGAATGGAGGGATTTAAGAATGACCAAAATAGAGGCAAAATATGGCTTACTCTTACACAACTGAGAAAATCAGTTGAGAGCAACTTCTTCCTGTTCCTGTTCTCTCAGAGCCTCTCCTCTTCTCACCTGCTGTCTGCAGCAAACCCAGTACAACTCCACTTGCCCTCACACTGACCATGTGAATGGAATGGATCCCATATGCACCCCACGCAGCATATGCTGCAAACACCTATTCACTGAACTGGGCAGTGAGTACATGGCAATCTCATTATAAATGTTCATTCCCATGCATTTGGAATATAAGACTTCTACAAGCACTCATGACACAGGAACCATGCATGTGCTGGACCAGTATGCACCAAAACTAGAAACTGTTGTGTTGCCTGCAGTGCTGCTCACTGCAGCAGCCTCTCTGCTGCTTCACTGCTCAAGGCCTGTGGTGCAGGGACACAGAGGAAGACAGCCAGCTACAGCCGAGCTACAGCCAGGCCCAATTTGTCTCTTGCTGGTCCTAGTCTGCAAAGAGCCTTTTACATTGGACAGCTTCAGTGGAGCTCGTGCGTCCCCTGTCCCATCACGCAGCCTGAAACACCAGATGCATCCCCTGAAACAGAGGCTATTACAGTGCTGTCTCACACACTGCAAGAACACTCTCCCTAAGGCACAGCCAAAGGTAAGAACCAGGATAAAGGCTAGCAGGACTTTTGGTCCAACTACAGCAAGTCCCTCTGTTGCCAGCAGCCAGCACAAACCCTACTGAGGTCAGAGTTGCCTGCACACAGAGCATTCATTCCCTCCACCTTAGTAAATCCTTTTAGAATTTCAGGGAAGGAGACTATACTGCTTTAAGAGGGTTGTACATCTTTATATCATTACAACAGGAAAAAAAAAGCACCATACCCTTATAAGCAGCCTGTAGCGGGACTTCAGAAAACTACTGATGTAATATAAAGGAAATCATTGCTAAATTACATCTAAATCAGCCTACTTGTGCTTCAAGGAGTTGGGCAGATGGGTAAACAGTTAAATAAATGAACAGTGGGTCACGACCACAGCAAGGTCCGTGGAGAAGCGTAGGCATACTCACAGTTCCTGTGGGTAGTGAGACAGATACAATTTCACTACAATCAAGTAAGAGGGAGTAACATATTTAGAAAATTTTGCCCATTTTCATGCTCTTAAAACCCAGGCTCTTATCTGAGGCACCTACACTAAGAACTTGGTGACCCTATGCTCTGTCTGTAAAAGAAAGAAAGAAGGAGGTAGAGTAGGAGAAACAGGAATGGCTGCCTGAAAGACAATCCAGATGACAGGTGACTTGAACTGCACAATGGTGGAAGGGTCTGCTCCTCACTGTCCACAAGAGGAGAAACCTTTACCAGATTCCTAACTCTGGTACCTCTGTTAAAATGACTAATTATGCAGGATGAATCTGTGCCTTTGTTTCTCCCCACACAAAATACAAAGGAAGCTATCACAGCTTATTTGCTCTACATTTACTCTCTGTGTGTACCACTAGCAGCTATAAAAATAACACCACTGCTTACATGAATCTGACAGGATAATTCATTTAAAGAAAAAAAAAAGAAGAAAAAAGGATTCATTTTTAAATAATTAACTGTTTTTGGCAGAGTCTCAAAATAGAAATACACTTGCAGAGCTCATGAAAACAGGAGGGAACAGAATGTGAAATCCGAAAACATGCCTTCCGATTATATGGCACGGCGTTGAAAAATAAGCAAAACACACTCATTAACATCTAATCTTAGCAGCCTTTCTGCTGACATAACTGCCTGAACTTCACTGCTCCTGTACTCTCTTCAGAGAAAATGAAATGGACTGAATCTAAAAGAGGAAACAAGAATGAGTCAGGCTGCTCACGTCTCCACTCAGCAGAAGAATCCAAATACACTAGAAGAACTGTACTGAGTAGCTTGGTTGAGATATTAGCTACTGTGAGAAAAAGTTAACCTGACTTTAATCCCTTGCTGGGATCAAGGGCAACTAAAATCTAATTCAATCACTGTAACTTTGGTTTAGTGGATTGAACATTACAATTGCACTTTGTGATTGAAGTTAAATGCAAAAATTAAACACACAAAGCTGTATAAAAACTTGCATGCCACTATTACTATGGGATACTGCACAGCAAGCCCTGTTCAGGGCTTAGAACAGCTTTTTGGATTTTCTCTTGCCAGGGACAGTTGTTTTGTTTGGTTTCTTTTTAATGTAGGCCTCCACTCCTATTCAGATAACTAAAAGATGCTTAGTTTTAAAAAGATACTGAAAACAACAGCCACTAGTGCCTTCGTGGGACTAGTAGTTGAAAAGTCACATAACTTATTTAAATGCACAGAAGTGGATTTTAATTTGTTTCTAAGACAAAAGTACTCCTTGCATCACAGCTTTTATCAGGCTGTTACAGAACTATTTTGCAAGGCCAGAGGAAACTAGCTAAGGCTTTAGGAAATCTAGAAGGACTAAGTATAGATAAAATAAATGAGGGAGAAAAGAAAAAAAAAAAAAATCTCTTCTTGATCAATGTCAAGACCTTTGCAGGCACAAACTATACTGATGTATAACAGTACTGGGATTAATTCAGCCTAGGGGAGTGGGCAAACACTAAAGATGTTTTCCTTCCTATTTCATCAACGGCTGCAGCAAATTCAGTTGACAGCATTTACTTTCTTAGAATATTTAGCTAATAGGTAGTTATCCAAGAGCAAATTCCAAGAACAGTCACAGAAAACAGGAAAGAAGACTCTGTTGGCCACACAACTATGCAGTAAACATATGTGCTTTTAGAAAAAAAAATGTACAATCCTGAAGTTTCAGACCAATAGGATATAGTGAATATCCTGGTATTTCAGATCAAATCCTTACCTTGATGATCAGTTTTTTGGTTGAAATTTTCAGATGAGAATGGTTACTCGTAACAAACATTTTCATCAGTAAATAGAATACTGATTTTTCACCAGATACCTTCTCTGCCTCAGAGACATCCTAAAAAGAAAAGTATATTAAAGTTCCCCTGGTATAGCAATATTGTACAGGATTATGCCGCACTGAAGTAGATACGTAATATATTATTTTACAGACCTATTCCAAAATACCAAGGCCAGAAATGAATGGGATCATTTATACTACTTTGCATCCAGTGAAGCAGAGGGATGAGTACAATAGTTTTTTGGAAAGTGAAAGAAGAGAGAAGAAACATCAACTAATAAATGGGTCCAAGATAAAGCCACCTCCCTCTCCAATCACATATTCTATTTCTGTTGTTCCCAGGAATTCAGATTTTCTACAAGTACTGTCTGAATAAGGCATATAATAATTCAAAAGAGTGATCCCCAAAGAACAGGAAAATAAAACAAGCCACAGGGATGCTGAACAGTATCTGAACATCAAATGACAATCCTTCAACCACCCCTTCTGCTTTTCTCAATGACTTACTTGCATTTGATACCTATTAACCATAACCTTCTGTAATATTGCCAGATTTGGCTCTTATCTTTTCCATTAAAACCTGTCTGTACTAGAAGGGCAAAGCCACAAGAAAATACTGCAGCTTCTTTGCCTGTTTCCAGGTTTTCTTTTGTTTGCTTTTAACTCTCCTCACTTGGCAAGGTCACAACACCCATGGGTCTCTCTGCCTCCCTGCAAAGCTAATGCCACTCCTTTGTCCAGACATGAAAAGCAGGCTCTCTACAGTGTTCTTATTTTACAAGTCTGCAGTAAAATAACAAGCAGGGGTCCTGAAGATTTCCAGCAAAATTATGGAGAGGAGGGACAGCCTTAACAAATGTCAAAATCTTCTCTGGGAATGGGTGGGATGTGTTCCCTCAGCAGCTCATTTCCTTAGCCTGAAATCTCAGGCTTTCCAGACAAATGGAAACCAGCAAATTCTCGCTCATGTCCCACTCTGAAGACAAAAAAAGCCCTCCTCACAGAGGCTAAAAGTTCTGAGCTTGTAGATAAACTTTTTAGCTCAGAGGGATTCTTCACTAATGCTAAAACTATAACTCCTATTGGTTTACAAAGGAGTCACTTCCTAAAACAACTGGACTGGGCCTTGTTTAAAACTAAGCAGTGCCAGATGTAAAGATTTGAGGACAACAGGCCAAATAAATATAAATCTGTCTTGAAGTCTCTTACCTGTACTCTGAACCAGGAAAACTTATTTGCAGGAAGTTCCAAAGCCACTTTCAGGATATGGTGCTGCAGAACAGGAGGGACCTCCTCTCGGAGGCCCTTTTCAGTGACGATACCTGAAGTGTGAAAACAATACAATCAACTTTGTTTTGGTATGTCTTCCTGAGATCTTAGAAACACTCATCATTTAGGTTTTCAAACCACCACTGTGATATACCCTGGCAACCCACAAATTTTTGTACCGTAAGATCCCCAGACACGCTACAATTACATCTGCCAGCTTAAGGTTGGAATCCTGCCCTCAACTGGGAGAGTATACCACCTGCCCCCAGCACGAGCCATTGTTGGCACACAGCTATACAAAATCCATCAGTCTCAGCAATCCTGAAAAGCTGTGACCTACACGAAGTAAAAAGGTGAATGAACTGGAGACCAAAATACATAATGTAAGTCAATAACAAATCTTAATGCTTATGGTATTACAGTATTTGCTACAGGCACTGGAACTTCACACTTGTGCCTCTCTCTGCATCACTTTTTTCCTCTGCTCACAAATGCTGCAGCATAACCTCACAATTATTCACCTTACAGGTCACAAAGCTGTGCAGAGACTCTCACAGCATGCACAAAAAACTTACCTGCCCACAGTTAAACTTCAGTTAAGCTACATACAGAGATCAACTGTATGAAGTTTTGGTGTCAGTGTGCTTTCATAGTCTGTCTAGTATCTTTGTAGTCCATATTTGAGAGAGAAGAATAAATTTCAAAAAGTCACTACAAAGTCTAGACAACAGTAAGACCAAACAATAAAACTGTATCAGCTGTTTAAAGAACATACTGCTACAAGGTAGAAAAATATGCTGTCTTTGGAATGTGTGTTTCAGTCAGGGTGAGAGGAAGGAACAACAGAACTCTCAAGCTGACATCTGAAAGAATGAAGTTTCCTAATTGATTTATATTACCATTTTCTACCATATCATCTTTCATCAGTATTAATATCCAGGCTCACTTTATTATATTTGCTTGAGAATTACACTTATTTTCCAGCCTGTTCAACTTCATTATTTCATGCTGTAACACAACATAACATCAAAGAGATTTCTGCCTCAGTGTCCTGCCATTTATCCACAGAAAGCAGACCAATGCAAGAAATAATGGGATAGAAGAGTATGTGATCTGGTGAGTCACCAAGTATACAAACCAATTAAATATGCTTTGACAGAGGGAGGGAAAAACCTCAAGCATGAGACAGTTGATTTAGAAGGGGTTTTTGTTTAGAGCCCCTTTTTCCCCTTACAGACTTTAATTAAGGCATTTACCTAACTCCCATTCTTACATATCCCAGACCTACATCAAACACAGATAGCTGCTCTAGTTTGGTGGCCCACAAGCTCTGGTGACCCACACCCAAACAACATTTTGCTCCTTGCTCCAGACCCAAGGTTAAATGTCAGTATTTGTTGTACCACAAGCAGTACTGGAGGATCTTGCCTACAGCCCATAATTTGTGGCTCATCATCCTTGCTGCACTAAGCAGGTAGAGAACATCTCAGTTTACTTCTGCTCTATGAACAGTAATACCCTCTGTGAACATGACATCAGAGACAAAAATAAAACAGTATTGCTAAAGTGCTTCCTCATATAGATTTTCCACAGGAGGTAATACCACACACTGCCAAAGTATGATAAAATATTTTAAAACACAGCAACTGAAAAAAAATACTTGAATGTTAAAAAGACTCCCAGAGGAGACTGGTGAATTGGTAGGTGCTTCTCCTCTACCCCAAACTTTCTGTGAACTATCCTGTTTAAAAAAACAACCAACCAGTATCCTTGCAGCTAATAAGAGTCTGGAAATATTTATGATGTTGGATTGTTGATGTAGGTCTAGGAGAATTACACACCCAAACCTCTCTAAGAGTTGGACATAAGAATTCCTCAGAAGCATTAGAATTAAAATTCCATGAAGACCAAATACTTGGAAGAACATGATGCACAGAGGAAGACTGCAGCACAATGTACCACTTAGAACTGCATGTAGCAGAGCAGCTATGGAATTTAAGGGGGAAGAGTCATACCAGACAGCCATACCACCCTGAGCAGGCCCGATCTCGTTTGATCTCAGAAGTCAAGCAGGGTTGGACCTGGTTAGTACTTGGATGGGAGACGACCTGGGAATACCAGGTTGCCATAGGGTTTAGTTGGGGATGTCCCTGCCCACTGCAGGGGGGGTTGGACTAGATGACCTCCAGAGGTCCCTTCCAACCCAAAACTATTCTGTGATTCTGAGTGCCAGAGCACTGCAGAAATAGCAACAATAAATGCCAAAACAATGGAGAAACTAAAATGGGTTACTTTTAGAAAACAGTTCTTTCACTGTCTACACAGAAGAGCAAACATTCCCTTCTGCTGTGGACTTTGTAAATAGCCAGAGAAAGCAATGAAGGTAATAGAAATACTCATCACATACCTTTTAGCAGTTTGCTAAAATCAAAGTTGCTCCGTGCTACCAAGTGGGGTACAACCTTCTGATAGAGACATAAGACCTGAAGCAGTGCAGCTTTCAGAAACAGTGTTTCAGCATCATCTGAACCTAAACAAAACATTCAGATAATTAGTTTCTCCTTCCTTCATAACAGGAGAGCACAGTGTAACACCTGCATTATCCAACACAAGAATTACTAACTATTTTCAGTAGACTTGCCTAGGAAATGATTCGTTATCTTCCTCACTAACAAAAAACAGAAAATAAACAAACAAAAAACATGGAATCCTCGGTTTCCTTCCCCAGAACTACTATATGAATACTTTTTAAAACTACATCAGCTTATTCAGTGCTTCAATAGGCAGCTGCCATTTCTAATTGTATTTGAAAGTGCTCACACATGTAAATGACAACCTCAACATTTTAACACTCACTGTAGGAATCCAATCAGCCCCATTGCTGTTTAACTTAAGGCTGAACAGAAAAAAAGTGTAAGAAATGATATAGTCATGCTGCTGGTTTCCAGGCATAGTATCTCTACCTAATGTCAGGTAGGTTTGAGAAGTGCAGGAGATAGTATACCTATTTATCACTTAAGTTAAATATTTCTTTTCCTTCCCTCTTCCAAAAAATACTTTCTCAATGTGACCTCTTGGCAAGAGGAAGGCAACAAATATCTGTATGAGAGAAACATCAACCTCAGTTAAGGCAGTTTATTTTTAGGAAAAGCTCTCTCAGCAGCTAAATATTCTTTTAGTTTATAACATAAGGATGCATAAAAGCTACCTGTTATCCAGTCACTAATGAAAGGAAGCAACATAAATGAAGGGCTGCCAAAACTTATTTTTAATACTTACTTTTTTTCTATTAACTGGGTCTCCCTCAGGGAGCTATAAAAAACTGGATGGATGCCATGCATAAACTTTTTCTTTGTCTGCCTAAGTCTCAATTCTCAACTTATAAAAGAACTCTCTGGTGCAAATAAAGCTGCAGAAGGTAAGCTTAGAGTAAGTGATACAGTATTATCACCCTAGTATGCAGAGAAATCACAGCTACAGTACATTAGAGATCAGCTGCTCCACTGGTTTCAGCAGGCACTCTACCAATAAAGAGCCCTGGAGTGTCAGCATTGACAACGATTTTGCTGCCCAAAGACACACACACAGAAGGACATACACCAAAAAACTCTGTTCCAGGAAGTCTCACTGTGGAACATGCCCTGTGAAGGACATGAAACTGGCTGTAGATTTATCTTCAGTCTGTAAGTAAAACATTGTAGGCTGCTTGCCAAGCTACAGAGGACTAGAACTTCCAGTTCCCTGCAATGGTACCATGAAAGTAAGTCTTTCAGGAAGGACAATGGTTTTGAGAGGAAAACCAAAGCCTCCACTCCAACCCTCTCTTCCTCCTCCAGCACTTATCATGTTTCTACTCCTCTGCTACAGCAACACTAGTATTTCTGTAGCCACAGTAAACACCTGCCTCAAAAAAATGGTCTCATGGTAAATTAACTTGGCCAAACAGAAATCCCTCAAAATACTATTTTCCAGGCATATCAGTTTCTCTGTCTGCTTTACTGCGTGACTGCAAAATACTCCTACTAGCATAAGAAGGTCAAGGACAGGAGGGTTAAGTTCATCAAGGGGAACTGCAGAGCACTGCACCTGAGAAGGAATAACCTGATTTGCCAGTACATGCTGGGGGCCACCCAACTGGAAAGCAGCTCAGCAAAAAATGACCTGGAGGTCCTGGTGGAGACCAGGCTGAACATCAGCCAGCGACGTGTGCTTGCCACGTAGAAGGCTACCTGCATCCAGGGCTGTATTAGGCAAAGCATTGCCAGCAAGCCAAGGGAGGCAATTCTTTCCCTCTACTCAGTGCTGTTGAGGCCACATCTGGAGTGCTGTGTCCAGTTCTGGGCTCCCCAGCACAAGACAGACGTGGACATATCAGAGAGAGTCCAACAAAGGCCCACAAGGATGATGAAGCATCTCTCCTATAAGGAAAGTTTGAGAGAGCTGGGACTGTTCAGCTTGGAGAGGAGAAGGCTCAGAGGATCTCACCAATGTACATAAATACCTGAACAGAGGGTGCAAAGAGCATGAAGTCAGGCTCTGCTCAGCAGTGCCCAGTGGCAGGACAAGAGGCAAGGGGCACAAAATGAAACACAGCAGCTTCCCTCTGAACATCAGGAAACATTTTTTTACTGTGAGGGTAATGGGAGCACTGGCACAGGTTGCCCAGAGAGGTTCTTGGGAGTCTCCATCCTTGGAGGTACTCAAAAGCTGTCTAGCCATGGTCCTGGGCAACAAGGTTCAGGTAAGGAGGTTGGACAAGATGACCTCCAGAGGTCCCTTCCAACCTCAGCCATTCCGTGATTCTGTGATGGCAGAAAGTTAAACTGCTGAGCTTCACAGCAGCAACGGCAGCCTATTTATCAAACTCCATCCTTAGGCAATTCTGACGCTGGTCAGAATTAAACTGTCTGAAGAACTGAACAAAGCAAAGATGAACAGTAAATGCACAAGTGACACCCGGACTCTGCTGAAGTTAATGCAACTACATGGGATGAGGATTTCATAACATCCATTCACATACATGAAAGAAGGAGTAACCTGCTTTGCCTACCATGCTGTTCAGCAATTTCTGCTGTCTCAGTCATTGCTTTCACAGTGGAGATATCATTCTTCCTTTTTTCCTCTTGGCCACCATGGTGTTCTCTCCCTTGCTTCAGAAGGGACTGCCAGACAGCCACTATATTGTTCATGTCTGGTAAAAGCTAAATGCAGACAGAGTAAATTGCAATAGTTCTCCTGTGTGAGACAAAGTGTGATAATAACATTCACAACTAACTAACACAAAGATTTGCTGCTCTTCACAAAGGTTTTAACTGACCCTGTATGCAATCAGAAAAACATCTGAAAGCAAGTAGTGTACTTTCACTTCTGTAGAACATAAATACTGGAAAGAAAACTTTATTAAAAAGTTTCCCATGAAAACTTCCTATTTGGTCCTCCATTCTCATGGTATATTTTCAACTCAAGTGCTACCTTGTCCAGTAACTTCTAACTCTGAGGGAACTTTGCTGGCTACAATTTACTTGAAACACAAGGAGATTTCACTTCTGAGCCTGCTTCAAGAATTCATCTGCAGCACAACAGCTGTCAGTGTTACAAATTTGTCTCACAACAAAAATTTATTTGCATTTTCATCAGCCAGCTACGCTAGGAAATGTAGTCTACTACACCTTTTACCTCACAGCCTTCCCCTCTCCTTGTACAAAGTTACTATCTCCCGGCTCCCAGGTCACAACCTCTTAGAGAGGAAGTGTAGTTATCTGCTGCAAAATGACTCATGTTAGACCCTAATGTTCTTTTTACTTCATACCTTGCTAATGGCTTCTCTGTACAGTTGTACAAATTCCTGCATCATTGACACTGTGTAGATTTCTGACTTTTGCCAAGTTTCTTCATTCAAACAGTACTCAATATTCTTCAAGGCTCTTCTCAGAATCATTGATACAAGTGACAGTATGCTGTGCTTCACTACTGTGCTGGGTAACTAAAAGAAGGAAGTTGAATTAATGACATTTCAGTGCTTACTCTTATGCTTTGAGTATAATCTGTACTCTGAATATACATTAAAATTTGCTAATTAATTAATTATTTCCTAAACCTTGGCTTGCAGGAACGTATCTGTAGGTTTTCAGATTCAAAGTCTAAACCACTGGTGAGCAGTGGCAGAATTGGTGCTTGTGAATGGCTCTTGGAAGCAGTATCAATGGCTTTTAATTCGTTTTCCCCAAGCCAGATTTATGCTAGGATAGACAATACAAAACGTATGTAATTAACCAACATAAGAAACACCTTGGATGCTCACACACTTAAACAGTGTTAACTGGGACAGAAAAATCCACTGAAATACTATAGACTGCTCTTACATTTAGTCCTTGGGTGAACACTATTTTATTGCACACTGCAGGGACTGTTGTTACCATCACCATAGAAAGTAACCTGGGAAGAGGAATAAACTCTGAAGTTTGAAAAGAATTGGAGATCTCTGGTTGAGCCTCATAGATCTGAAACAAAAATAAAAATTTAATCAACACTGACACAGCCCTGGAGATAACAGCTTCTTCTAGAAAGAATTTTACAGGAAGTTTTTGACTTGTCAAAAGTAATGACAGCGCTAAATGTCACTTTTTATGCAAAAATGCTACAGTGCATCCCCTAGACTCCTATGGAACATCTGTAATGTGACCTGCATCCCTGCTAAAGGCCACTCCTTTTAAACACACTACAGATCCTACTTGCCCATTATAAGCTAAATAAGGAACACTCAGTAAGGACAAAAGGTTTTCCGAGATGAGCTTTGATGTTGCTGCATCTCAGAAAATGTATCATCAACATGACATTGCCCCTGTTTCCTATGTCAATTCCTTCTTTCCTAGTTTAGTTAAATGTTTACAGAGCCTCCTGCTCTGAGCATGGCTTGTTACCAAATGACACTCCTACTCACTCTATGACTGCACTTCTTAAACCAGCTGTGGTTCCAAACTATGGCTCATTTTCCTCAGCACCCATAGAAAACAAGATGCTATTCCCCCCCCAATTTGTCATCTTCAATATTCAACATCATTCTGCTGCTTCTTTCCTAACATATCTACAGTAATTAATGGTGGTGTTTCAGAATCATTAAGTCTTTCCTGTTTAGCTCACTAAACCTCAATCACCTAACTTGCTCACTGCTACACTGGTTTGTTTTAAATATCATTAATTACGAAATATTGTGCCTGTCTGCTTTCTAGTGATTTTAATAAACTCTAGAACACTGTGCATTTACAGCTGTGAATGCAATACATCTTCTGACATGTGAGTTCCCTCTGCTAAAGAACAGCTGCTTCTGAAACAAAATCAAAAAAATCCAGCCCCTGATCCTCAGCTCAGTTCCTCTGAAATCAGTGAAATCTTGTTCCTTGTCAATAGGAAGGCCTCAGCTAAATTCATTAATTCAGAGTTAGTTTATACCTAACGTGGCCACATCATAGCCAGTACAGCACAGTACACAAATTGTAACAATTTTTACCTAGGAATGGCATTATAAACCTATCTGTAACACAATGAAAGACAGGCTTACCAAAGTACTACCAAGTTTCTTAGCTTGGTAACTTTTCTGTTGGTCAGGAATGTTTGAATTTACCATCTTTCCTATTATGATTTTGTGTAATTCTGCACTACTGTTTAACAAAAACTACTTCAATTTTTGGAGGAAAATAAAAAACAAGAGTACTGGGATTGCATATTTCCGTGGAGAGGTGGTGTGCATCATTCATACTCTTACCTTTTTGAGTAACTTCATATTGTCCATCCAAGCAGACTTCAGTCTAGGAACAAAGGAATACTGGGTCTCCTTAAAGTATCTATTCAATAAATCTGGGCATACTTTAAGAATATTCACCACGAGATCAGCAACCATTTCATCTTCTGTTGCAGTTTTTAAACCAAGCAGAAAGCGCAGAAGCACCACATTTCCTCCCCTGTTGAAGATAAAAAAATACTTTAAAAAAGAAATCCTTATTTCAATGCTTTCATGTAATGCTAACCCTGCAAGTCCTCAACTGGTTAAGACCTCTCACACTGCTGGCATAATTTGAGAAGAGCCCTCTCTGCTCTAGCACACTGAGGTGTAAGGAGAGCCAATAGTTTGATCTGGGGAAGTTAAAACCAAAACCAACAAAAAACTCAACTTATTTCTTCCATTTGCCATAGAAGAACAAGAGATGGAAGCAGAATTCAGTGAAGTTACTTTCAAAGGCCTGGAAGGCCAGACAAGAAGTCTTTAACGAGGTTTCTCTTGTTTCTAGCACAAAGTTCACACACAATCTCAGTTGTCTGGTGACTTACTTGCCAGAAGTTCCAAGATTAGGATCATAGAAGGTTATGCCATGTTTCAGAGAGCAACAGAGGTCCATTAAGAAATTATGAACAAGTTCCCGTACCATCATCTTTCCTGCCTCTTCAGAACCTTGAATCACCTAAAAAATACCAAAAAGGTGTAAAAAAGGCATACAATTTTTGGTATCACAGAAGAGTATCTTACATCAATTTCACTCTAAATTTTATGAAGCTCCTTTTACAGAAATGCTAGAAGACAGATTGGCTTTTTGTTCAGATTAACAAGAGAAGTTTCAGTTTCCGCATTAAACACACAATTTTACAACACATTTTGTTTCAAGGAAAGCAAATCTCCCAAATTTAGGTACATATATACTATTTGCAGGACATTACTGGTATGTCATTTGCTAAGAAGACAGACAGGAAAAGACAGAAAAATCAAGCCAAAGAAAAGTAGTGATACAAAACTTACTTAACATTAATCAGGCAAGGCCATACTGGGATTTTTAAGTCAGGATCTAATACTTAATATGAAACAACCAAATTTCAACCACACAGGTCAAGTTCACTATGAGGAAGTTCAGAAAGACAAAAAAAAAAATAAAAATCACTGAAGCCTTCAGCACAAAGCATGTGAGGCAAACATGCCTAAGTATTTTGGGCCAAAGATGGAACAACTTTATACAAGGGAAGAATGAATGATAGCTAATAATGCACTGAATATGCCAGGGAAAGATGGGGCATCAATGCCATTAGTCACCATACAAAAATGGAAGTGAACAAATATCCATGTCAAGCAAAAAGAAAGATAAGCGAATCCAGATTCTAACAACCTTTTACAGAACAAAACAAGGTCCCTATGAACGAGAAGTCTCTTGACAATTATGGTTGGGAAATCACAAATCACAACTCAAAAGGACTGTACAGAATGGTAAGAATTTAAAATTACTCAAAACTGAAATACATATTTATGAATAGGGTCATAAATTTGCACAGCTCCAAGCAGACACCTACTAGGAACAGATCTCCTCCAAAAGGAGTTTAAAATACATCAGGATTGGAATGGCACAGGCATAAATATCCAGTAGAGGAAGTGTATTAGAAGTTTTAAAGAAGAATGGTTGTGCTTCTCAAGATCAAGCACTGATCAACACAAAGGTGAAAAGCCTGCAGTGGAAGCACAGAAGTCTTTCTGCTGCTTTGCACTGGGCTTACCGCCACGCCTTAGATGTTCCCACAATGAAAGGGGTAGAAAAACAGATTACATGATTAATTAAAAAAGCAATATTGTAAACTATTTCTGAGGAAAAGATAACAAAACACCTGCAGTACTAACACACATACATCAACTGCAGCCCTGATCCTTGTCTCATTTCTGACTTTAGGAATGTAGTTTTATGGACTAGTAGAATCAATGACAGCTCAACCCGCAGAAACCCTACCAACCTCTCAAACAATGTAACCTGAAAAGGCTGGCAACAACCTTGGGAGTTTAGCTCTCATATCAGATCAGTGTGTGAGATGGAAATGAGGCATACAGTAAGTTCCTGATATATTCTCCTATAGAAACACAAATGTGTCCAGGAAACAGAAATGCAGTACTCGCAATCCAAAGACCCATTTCTCCCTGGTTTGGAAACAAACTCTACTGTTCAGCAGTTAGGAGCAGCAGAAAGTCAGAGTTTCTTTTTAAGTAGCATCAGCAGACCCCTCTTCTTAAGCTCATTAAAGTTAGAGTAACTGGCAACTACTTCAAAATCTGTGGGTTCCAAGAGGGCAGGGCAGGAAAAATTGCAAGACAAGGACTAGGAGTTACAAAGAAGTAAGTTAGCAGACCTTTAAATCCCCAGGGCTGACATCAGTAATCCCATTCCACCGGTACAGTGATGCAATGTGAATCAACACTTCTGCAGTAAAAAAGCGCACCTTCTGGGTTTTGGTGATATTTTTATTTTGAACCACCTGAAAAGAATGAGGGGAAAAAAAACCTCAAATAACTCTTCTATTTATTGGAAGTTATCACAAAATAATGGTAAATTAGCAACATACTTTATTCTTCTAGTATACACATAGTCCTCACTACAGTCGACAAAAGGACAGACTTTCAAGGTCAACTAAAGAGCATGGATAGTGTTTAGAGTAGCACAACCACAGATTAGGATCATGGAAACCTGCTGGTAGAGATGGTAGAAATTGCTACACAACATTTGAATGAAAGGGAAAATACAGTGTTTTCCTGTCTCTGTTTTTTTAATTCTCATTTTCCTTGCTAGACTGAAGGAGTCATACAGTGTGTTAGGTTTCATCAGCAATGTAACAGTTGCAATTGCAACCCATGAAACAACCAAAATCTGTTAGACACCACACACTGCAGATGGGCTGAAATTAGCATCCTAGTACAAACTATTGCAATTAGTTCCTTTAAAAGAGGGCATTCAAAAAGCATAACAAGCTTCAGTCCTGAATCATCAATATGGCCAAGCTATCAACCTCCAACAAATATTATCAAATATTACTGACAAGCTTGCAGCAGTAGCAGCACAGTGCCAACATCTTAAAGAGCTGCACATTTTACGAGAAATCACTACAAAACAAATAAAACAGAAAACAAGGGACAGCATAGTTTGAAGGGTATATCATACCTTAGTTCTCAGTGTGGAAAGTAGAAGATTGACAGTAGAAACTTTATCTTCCTTTATTTCAGAGCGAAGAATATCTGGAATGAAATCTAAGAAGACATTTCAAATGTTAAGTGAAAATGTGAAAGCTATTTTCATACTAAGATGCTTCAGGGGATTCATATTCATTTCTCTGCAATGTCTTGAACACTTTAAAAAAAACTTTTAATGCAACTGTTATTGTGTTCTGAGCAAGGGTGAGGCCATGAAGGTTTTTTGTGCTTATTGACTCTGGCCTCAAAGTTACATTACATTTACCTTTTTTACATGTGTCACCAAGGGGTTTCTATTTTGCCAAAGTTTTTGCAGATAGCAAACATTTTTCTCAAGAAGAGCCACTCACTAGAATACTGAAAAAGTTTACAGTTTTTCAGATAATAACAGTAAAAATATGTATTTTGTATCTTATTAGTGCTGTTTAACTGGTTCACATTTTGAATTAGCTCATATTTATTATCACCTATAAAACTCAGTCTTAAGGGAAAAAAAGTAAGCAATTCTGAAGTACCTTTCAATTCCAGCACCTGTGTCAAGACTGCATTGTCACCAGCAATTAAAAAGGAGAGAGCAAACTGAATATAGGCCATACGAACATCAGGTCTCCCCTAAAAAAGACAAAAAGCACTGTTAGCATACAGATTGTACACAACTGCAAAACTAATACTGCAATAAATGATTAACCTTAAAAATACTATAAACAGGTGAATTAAACAACTTCTACAAAACACATTGCACACAGCAAATGTGTACAAGAG
Organism: Bucco capensis; assembly: GCA_013396975.1. Classification (NCBI taxonomy): domain Eukaryota; kingdom Metazoa; phylum Chordata; class Aves; order Piciformes; family Bucconidae; genus Bucco; species Bucco capensis. Next base: position 191,516 of record VWZO01008842.1, on the reverse strand, counting down.
ACTGAGCTCTTCCCAAACACAGAACTGAAGTTTTCAGAAGTTTACCATCACTTTCATTCATTTTAGACAATGAAAGGGTAGCCCATAGACATTCCTGACAAGATGAGGAAGATCAGCATGGGATGGAAAATGAAGCAAGCTATACCTCAATGGTGCAAGCCAACTCTCCTAATATTGCAGGTACATTCCCTGGCAATTTCCTATATAAGAAGATGGGAAGCTCTTGCCCCATAGATCACTTCTTCTGCATTTCAGCAGCAGAAGCATTTCAGCCTGACACAGGACAGGAAGAAAAAGGTAAGTTCTTGCAGACAAAATCACAGCAAAGAGACTAAGCAACAACTTAATTTTAAATCCTTGGCAGAAGAAAACTGATGGATCCATGGCATAGCATTTCATGGCACACCACAGCTTAATTTACCTTCTTACATCGTTTTTTCAATAATCCAGGCAGAAATTTATTATTGAAATCAAAATGGCTATATACATCCCTTGCTGAATCTGGCCCCTGAGCCACCATTGCTGACAACAGGGTAAGGCACCCTCGGCTCATCCTAAAATGAAATGCAGAGGAAAAACCACGGGTTATTTCCAGGCTGACTGTTACACAAAAAACCAAATCAAGAGATTAAAATTTAAAAAAAGAACTATTTCCTGTAAAAGAAATTATCCCACTCCATCTCCAACATCCACCCAAGTCATCAAGTGTTTCAGGCATGAAGCAGTTCTGAGCCATTTCCAACACAAGCAACCAAGACAGCTGTTAGGAAAGCATCCCTGGTCATGCAAAACTCTCACTGCAGTTGATGGCACTTTAGTTGAATAGGCAACCAGCCGTTTTAATGACAACAATAATACAGATCTATGCCAAACACAAATGTAATTCAACAACTAACAAAGAACTTTGGTCATCTTTGTGAACAGCTCATTTTTACAAGCATATTTCTTGGATGGCATCCCCAGTCCTGCACATGCTTAAGCACTTCACCGCCACAAGCAGGTCCATAGGAGCTACAGCTCATGCTAATGTTAAAGGCAGGCCAAAGTAAGACTGCATTTTTTGTGTTGCTGAGTGACAGAGGTTTTCCCTAATTTAAGTATGCAGCATGGTCTTGTCATGAACTAAATCCCCAGTTCTGACTCTTGCTCACTGATAAGTGGGAAAATCTGCCTGAGAAAATACAAGGGAAGTTAAAGCAACCAAAATCATGGCGTTAGGCAATGATAATGGCAACTGAGAAGAACAGGAAAGGGAATAGGGGAATGCCTATTTATATTCTTCTCAAAAATGAAACTGTAATGAGAGGCTGGATATTCCCTTTATATAGCAAAAGGAAGAAAGTGCCTAAAATTAAGAACTCCAAAATTCATGGGAGTTTGCCATTTATTTCAATGGGAACATGACAGAGCCATTGGGTACAAGTCTGCAGACCTCCATCACCTGAACAGCCACTACTCTTTTCATCACCTTTCCTTCATGGACAATCTGTAAGAAAGCCATAAGATTAAAGCAGAGATCTCATCTAGACACACCACCACAATAAAATTCCTTTGCACATCAAAGAATGCAGAGCATATACCATTAAAATACTACTAGAGATGTGCAGCCTCCTCTATACAGGTTCTAGGATTTCTCCAGAAGCTGTAATCTTTAAATGCTTAATCAGAAGTGCAGATCCTGCAGAGTTTCAAAATGTATTTACAACATACCTATCCACCTATATTTGGGATTCTATGTACAGTTAAAATGCTTGCTGCAATAAGACCAACTGAGTGGTGCAGGAAGTGTGGCTGTGTTCATGAACTGGAAAACAGAAAATGCTTTTCTAATTCTTGCCTGTCCAAAGACCAAAAGACAAGTCATTAGCTTTGGACAAGTCATTTGCAGTCTCTGTTTTCTTCTCTCTCTTCCTCTTCCTCACAGATTTATATTAAAATGTCTCTGGCACTTGGAAAGTCTCTCACCCTGTCCACAGAGGACAATAAATTGTTGTTTAGACTAGACCAGGTAACAGTACTTCAACTGGCCCGAAATGTCCTTAGATTTAAGAGATATGTAAAGTTACAGAGGAAAAACCAGTCTGAAAGAAAAAAATCTTTAACAAACATGGAAATCAGACTACAAAAACTACAGGGAAATAGAACATGAGAGCAGCTTTTTGCCATCACCATCTGTGAACTAAGAAAGCCTGTTCCTCCTTGTATCATTAAAATAACAGGACTGAAGATACCATCCAATTCACCTCTCACTAGGACACACATAACTGATGAAAACTAAAGTTTTAGGAAAGTATTGTAGGAGAGCTTTCACCCTGCAAAGACTTCCACATGCTATTACTTTATGAAATGTGGAACAGTATTATCAAATAAAGGTGGGTTATTACCAGTAAGTCAGGATGAATTTTGCATCATCTTGTATACATGTGCAGGACCTAGACAGCCCCTTGGGCTCAACTGACAGAGGTTCACTGTGGCAGTACGGAGAAGACTTACCTGTGATTTTCAGAGTACAAAGAAGCATAGACCAATCTCATGTAAGAATGGATCAACTTTTTTACTATGTTCATCCCCACAACAGAAAAATGGGAAAGGTCACTGGCTGTCCTCAGTAAAATGGCTTCTAGAGCTTGAAAGATTAACAGCATCTGTAAGATAGAGAAATATGTTAACATCTGCCAATACTAGGTACCATTTGAAAGTATTAGCTGATCAATCAGTAAGAAACACCATCAAAGAAAATGAGTAACCCCACAAGAGGAAAACTTCCACACGTGAAGGTGAAGTTAACTCCTGAATTGTCTCCCAATGCTTCCTCTTCCAAAGGATTAGTTCTGCGAGTGAAAATTTTCCAGAAAGCCCCTATACAAACACCATATAAAAGACAAGAGATCATAGGAGGTTAGCTGAGCCCTTTTTCTTCCAATTGCTAAAACAAATTCAGTAGTATAGAGGGACTACCTCTGCTGGAAGGCCAAGCCAATGTGCTGTTTGAAGTCCTGGACAAATAAAGTGAAAGGAGAAAAGGGTTCCTCCTCAGCCATGAATCGAGACCTACATGCATAAGCATGATTTATCTGCATGTGCACAACAACTGCTTCTGGGGATAAAAACACCAACGGCAGCGCAAATCTCAGCATGGGCTGACGGATCTTGAAGACTCTTTTCAAGCTGGAGGCCAAGGCGTAGGGCTAATGAACCAAAGCTTTAAGAAAAAACTGCTAGTAAGTGCACAATGAACCAAGGAAATGTGAAGGAGAACACCATCTTGCAAGTAACTCCTTCCAGATGAATCCAGAGTCACCACACCACTGGGACCATATTCTTCAGAAGTATTAGCCCATACTAGCAAAAGGATTTTGAAGAAAGCATGTCACTGAACATGACATGGGTCATCACTACACACACAAAAATTACCATCTCAGGCAAAGATCAGCAAGTGGAGGTTAAAAAGTCCACTATCCAATTTTATGATGCAAAAAGATTTAAGTTGCTAATGCTGTCCCTGATTTGCAGTGAAAAGCTTTTAAATTCATTAATTCATTCATCATATCCTGATGGAGAAAAACTGTGTCAGATGAGAAAAACTAGGTCAGCTTTACCAGTGGCTTCCTAGAAGTCATCACAGAGATGACTAGTTACGTAAAAGCAATTACTTTCACTGGGCTATTTTTTATTTTGTTTGCTTAACTGCTTCTGTTGATAACAGAGAACACTAGCAGCTTGATTTTGACAAGACTACTGATTGTGTGTATCTTTAAATCCAGGAACATCTTTGCCCTGAGAAGGATAAATGCCACAGGACAAGTGCTTCTGCCACTCTGGCTTCCAGAAGAAACAAACAAAAAAAACAACAACAACCGAATTATCAGAGTTATTTATGCTGCAAAGCATTTATTTGGTAGTTCCTCTCCCAGTCAGGATGCATGCTACCAGTCATTAAACTGTAACACCTATGGCCAACTTACTTCATTTTCAGGCTTCCTTTCTCCATCCATGAGTTTGAATATTTCAGCACACTCCACAGAAATTTTAATGTATCCCTCCACGACATCATATATTTCGGGTGATGGCAGCGTCTTAGCAATGGAGACGAAGGTCTCCAGACCTGTAACAGGACAGAGTTTCACTCCGGGAGCCAACAGGGCCCTGACACGCCTGCTCTGCCCCTCGGGGGTCTGCGATGGGCGCACGCCCTGCGGGACCAGCCCTTGCTCACAGGATAGTATAATCATCGTCACCATCACCATTTCGTTGTCATCCCCACAACGTCGCTCTAGGGAAAGAAGACGTCTCCGGGCCCTTCCAGTCCCTGGTGTACCGGCGGAGAACGAGTCACCTCACGATCGCGCCAGGCACAGGCAGAGCCGAGCACTGCCCCCCCACCCCCGGTCACTGTCCCAGTCCCTCACCCTTCCCGGCGGTGGTAGAGTCTCGCAGCAGCGCCTTGAAACGGACGCCGTTAAACTCTTCCTCCTCGGGACGGGCTCGCTTGGCCGCCGGCGGGCTATCCGCGGACACGCCGCGACGCTTCACCGCCATACCGCTGTCACTAGGGCCGCCCCGGAAGTGGCCGTCGGCAGGAAGCGGTAGCGGCTTATCGCCCACGGACGCACTGCTGCCAGCCGGGGTATGGTGGTGCGCCTGGCCAATGGAGAGGAGCTGGGCCTGGACCCTAAGCAAGGGCGGCCGGCTGGGAGCAGTAGGGCCACGCCACTTCTGCTGTGAGGAGCCGAGGCCCGGCTGCGGCATGCGGACTGCAGCTCTTACAGCCTCTGCCCGCCCCGGGCTGCTCGCTGCCCGTGAGATTTCCGGGCCTTGCTGCTCGTCCCGCCTCTGCCCCAGCCGCCGTGCGGCTTGTGTAGAGCGGCCTCCCCTTCCAAAATCTCACCTCGCTGTCACGGTCGTAGTTTTTTGAGGCAGCCGTGGGCGCTCGGCTGCTTGTTTCTGCTGATGGACCTGTCCCTGTCGCATTACAGTTGGCACTTCCTTGACCAAAACTGCCCTGTATGTGTGGTTATTCCTTGCCAACTATGCCAGTAGGGCATTCAGATCCTGGGGTCAAAAGCAAAGGCACTTCAAACATATGTGTATGTGCATAAAAGCACGAAATACCCGTTGTGAGTATGCATTTGGTTGTCAGAGGAATTAGTGCCCAAGTTGACAGACAAAACAACAATTACTGCATCTTTTCTCCCATTTCTGCCTCAAAATGCTTTGGTAGCCTATTGTGAATAGCAGTGACACAGTCCTGACTGGTACTACTGAGGGGTGGAAGTGTTTGGAGTAGAGGGGACTTCAAAAGCATTTTCCAGCACCTTGCAATAGTCTGTTACCCACTGCTGCTTGCAAGTCCAACCAGGTTTTTGTCTCCATTGGCATCACAGTTTCACAGGACTGCAGTCCCATGCGGTCCTGAACCAAGGAGACACAAACATGGGAGTGGAAGGGGAAAGCATGAGGTGCCAGACAGCAGAAAGAGGACTTCTTCAGATACTAGGGAAAAGGTAAAACTGATGGTCTTTTGCACAAACAATAGTTAAACTGCTTTCCAATTAAAAGGCCATGTTTCTACTACATTTTGAATCTGTCTGGTTGAAATGTCTTATAGAAACACAATTAATTACAAACAAATAATTAGACACTATACAAGGGTACTGCTCTCCTGTCAGCCTATGGAACGCATTACTCAAGGTGGCCAAATACATTATTTTCCAGGCTTAAAGTGAAAACAGAATTTTTGCTGTCAGCAAGAGTTATTCCAGGAAAACCACAGCCATACAGAGAAATGGAAAAAGTTTTGTTTGGATAAGCTGTTAGATATGAAACACCAGTGTTTGGAACAGTAGTGGAAGATGAAGGAGATTGTTATGTGAGTAAGAGAAAATGAAAATCAAGTTAGAGATCTGTCTAAAATGGATTCTTTTTCATATTTACAAGCAATGAACAAAAGCAGCATTAAAATTCTTCTGCTTTTCCTAACACGAGTTTTTATTAAAACTGATTTTTTTATCAAATACTGTTTAAAAAAAGAGATCCAGAAGAGGGCAACATTAACAGACATTATAAGATTTAGGATGGACAAATGCTTTAATGGGCAACTGAGACGCTGTGATATTTTAAGAAAGATGGTAGAGTAAAATAAAAGAAGGTGAAACTAGAAGGCACAAAAGGTTAAAATAAAAGGAGTACATGAAGCTGGGGGAAAAAAACGAAATATGAAACTGCTAGATACTAGCTACAAGGGATTTTTAAAAGTACCTTAGAAGAATAAGGCTAAAAAGCATCTTAATACTGCTAGTTACATCATACTCCAAACTCTGCTAAGTTATTGATGAAGCTACCCTGCAAAGCCAATGCTGCTCTGGCATAAGCAGTTACACAGTTAAGTAAAACCACAAATTTGCTTCCTCTTAATGCTATAAGACAAAATCACCTCTCTTCTTCCTTTTCCAGTCTCATAGTTATTTCAGCTGGAACGGCACTTCTCTGAATAGCTAAAGGAGTCCATTTTAAAACCTGATAATGACAATATCAAATGCCCTAACTTGCCTGCAGTGTCAGCAGTACAAATGTGCATTAGCACCAGGGGTTTGAGCCAGGGCGTGAGAGGTGTTGGGAACCAGGCTGCTTGCCCAGCTGCTGAAGATGGATGGAAAGAGAAGAAAAGCGGAAAAGGTCAGAAGAGTGGAAAGGTCAGTGAGCAGTCTAGGAAGAGCTGGAGGAGGTATAAGCTCAAAGCAGTTATGGGTATCTAATAGCGATAAACTGAATCAAGTCTTTAGTTCAATATACAGAACAGGACCTTTGGCACTATGTGATACTTACATCTCAAGGCAGAAAAAAGGTATCTTTCTGAAAACCTTTCCACTTTGTATACATGGAATAGACTTCAATAATCATCAAGCCTGAGTTAGTTTCACATAGTCACTGAGCAACTCTTCAGAATTTACCTTTATGGTCCTGAGAGGAAAAGTAAGCACTTAAAAACAATGCACTATTATTTTCAAATTTTGTTATTTGCTTCTAATTTTGGTGTGCTCAAGTTGAATTAATGTGAAGGCTGCATCTCAAAGCTATTAACTCTCACTGGTTAGATATTGATACCCCTTCTTGAAATGAACAGTTCTGCATTGCCTTTGCATATCTAACTTGAGAGACCTTGAGGCCTGATTTTCCAAGGCTTTTGGATAAGCTACTGCTTTTTCAGTGCTTTGACATTGATTCTGTGGCTTTGAAAAGCTGCTGTCTTGAATTTCAAGTACACAAAATCCTTAGTCATTTTTAAAAATCTTAGCCTAAATATATGTTAAGGATAAATGGTGACAACAACAAGCCAAAGGCACTTTCACAAGTAAGCAGGCTGCTTTCCAAGACTGTGGTCCACCCAGAAGCTCTGTCCTAATGTCCTTCCTAAACTGAGAGGCAAGACACGTAGTCTTTTCCAGTTCATCTTTGAAAATTTGTGATAGAAAATGACCAGGGATGGTTTATGTGCTTCAAGAGGGCAAGAACAGCAAAGCTAGGAGCTTTTTCTTGGTGCATTTGTTCTTCCTCCAGCTTAGGTCTTTTTTCTCTTATTTCCAGCAGTAAGCTCTGTGAGATGGGTCATGCTTCTTACTTTGTGTCTATACAAAGCCCAGGTGTACTACTAGAAAAAATAATCTGTGTACAGGAGACGTGCCAGTCAGGCTGGCAGCATTCAGGAGGATGAGGAGTGGTGACCTTCCTGCTGCGTGTGACAAGGAAGCTGGAAAGACATTTCATTCAGATGGAATGAAACACAAGGAGATTATTTGCACAAACTTTGTGTTACACACTACTTCTCTTTTTGTGAAGTGGTCAGGGTCTCTATGACATTATGATTAGATTGACCGAGATCTGACTATGCAGGGAGCATCCTACAACCACAAAACTCAGAACTTGTTAACTAACTTATCTGTCCCTAAAGTGAATAAAAAAATGGTATAAAATAGCAAATATTTCCCCTTTTTCTAAACCTGCTGGGTGAAGTAGTGTACACGGTATTCATTCAAACTTTTGCTTACATGCAAGAGAATGTTTCCTAACTATGGCTTGCAGAATTGGTCCTCTCAAGTCCAGAGTACTGCACACTTGAAGCTCTTGTTAGAACTCAAAATCTGTAGCACCCTCTGAGAACTTACAACATCCAAAACACATTTAGAATTGAAAAAAATACAAGAAAGGCTTCTCTACTGCTGTTTTTATTCTTGTCTCCATAGAAATAGCGATTGAAATGGGAAAAATGTGCTATGTTATTTTAAATAATCACTATATAGTGATTACTGTAAAGCATGTGCTTTGTTTTAACTGGTCTGACACTCATTTCCATAGAAACAGAGAGAGGATAGCAGCCCACTTGTTTGAACTGTCTTGTAGATTTCATCTATGTCAGAATGCAGGAATACAAAGCATTTTAAAATGTGGGAAAAGCCTGGGGTTTTGTACTTAGGTGTTTTATGTTTGTTTTGGGTTTTGTTCCCCGCCCCCAAAGCCAAAGAGAACATTAGCAAACATTTTGGAAACTTTATTCAGGGAGAAGAGAACAAAAATGACGTATGTCAGCTCCCAGTAAATTTACTGGGGAGGAAAGAGGAAGAAAAAGCAGTAGGAGGTATGGTGGGGAGATGTGTGTATATCTATGTGAAAAAGTATTTCTGAGACTATGTATTTCTGATATTTTTTGTTACTGTGTCATAGATCTTGTTGTGACTTTTTTACTAACAGAATATTTAAAGCCATCTAGCACAACTGTCTTCTATTATTTCACATTGTTTGTTTATTTCCTAACTGACAGCACTATTTTATTCCAATTTCCATACACTGAGCCATGATATGAGTTCAAATTGGCAGTCTGGCTGAAGTTCAGAGAAAAATGAATAATATGGAGAAAAAAGAAATTAAGAACTCAGATTTTGGCTTTGCTCATGCAAAGCTTCCATGTTACAATACAGTTCCTGCATCATTGACCCTGTGAAATGATTGATTTTCTCCCCAGATTCCAAAGAGAGAAACTTTTTGAAGCAGACATGGTATCTAGCCTGGATTATAACTTACAGGCTTTCATTTTTCCTTTGGGGCAAAAAATGAAACTCACTCCTGTTGCTCCTAAGGAAAGGCAAAGCCCAAGAGATTCTGTAATTCTACATGCTGAACATGTCTGGATTAGTTCTATTGTCTTCCAACTACTGAGCACTGCCAGCTTGCAGAAGCTGCTTTCAAGGCTGTGGCAGAGGAAAGCATTCTGCACATCAGGATAGATAATACTTTCTCCCTTCCTACCTTTGTGGTTTACACTACAGTCTCCAAGTTTACTATTTAAGCACTACCCATAGCTGGGAATAACAGGATTACCAACAACATTACAGATTTTAGGCTCATGTTGAATAGCAAAGTAGACTCCATTCAGGGAGAAAAATCAAAACCAACCAACCAAACAAAAAACCCCAAACAAACATGCAAAAATTGTCAGTGCTATTTTACTGCAAACCTCTCCAGTTCCTGTTGGCTGCAATGTCCATAAGTCGCTCTCCTCCATAGGAAGGCTTCCCCTATCCCAGTCCAGCCATTTCACTTGAAAACTGCCTTTGGGTTATACCTGTGCAGTGCCAAAAGCATACCAGGCTCATTCCTGCACCATGTAGTGATCTTTTTCTTACAGCACTGCAGGGCTTTCCAAATGTCTCATTGGAAACAGAAGATTCACAAGTTCTCATTAGGCAAACAGCCCCACAGGACCTTCTGACTCAAATCCTTTCAAGCATGAGTACAGGATATTCCTCAGTGATTTTTGATGTTTTGTATGTTCTTCTGCATTGATTGAGCACTTGCCACAGATCCATTGTCTACTTAGAGTCACACGCAGCAGGCTGACTTGCATCATTGATATCCATATTCCAGGGATTAGTGAGCAATTCAAGAGAGATGGGAGGTGACACACTTCCTGCTATAACTACAGCAGGTGGCCTAAGTATGAGATATCTCTCCATTGTCTGTATAGGGAGTGAGGGTCTGGCATCCTGACACCACAGATCATCTGACTGCGCTCACTTAAATTTATGGTAGATATGTAGTTATGGTAGACATCGCAAGTACGAAGTTAGAGTAGCCAAGTAAGTTCACCATAAACATCTAGACATCTTTCTAGATGATCTGAATATGGTCCGCAAACGCTTACTGTTATGGAGAGGTAAAAATCTGTGCTACTTACAACATATCCCTGACATTCATTTCTGCCTTTGGTTGAACTGACCTGTGAAGCAAATGTAGAAAGTGTCAGATTAGATGTCCAGGTATGGCAAGATCAAGGGAAAAAATGAGAAGAATAGGCAGGAGAGTCCACAAGTCTCCTTCCAGTACCATAGTCAGAAGGCACAGGGTAATTGGTTCAGTTCAGAGGCAAACACTGTCCTTACCCGAAGAAGCAGGAAGGAAGAGCTTCACACACCTGGCAGAGCTGCTGTTCTCTCTTCGTGCTTGTGTTTGCAGTTGCAGATGCTTCAGAGCTACTCCATTTTATTCTGTTATTTCGGCATCTTTGATCCCATTTATCTGAGTTCTGTAAAACTTGATGGAATGTCCCTGACCTCAGGCAGGTTCATGTGAAACCTGGTTTGCTCTTATCTGCCCAAGACTAAGGAAGCAGGACGATAATGTATATGTTATCCAGTTGTTGTTCTGTGTGTGAAGAGGGAGAGGGTCAGGAAAGAAAGTGGATTCAGACTCATACGTGAAGTTCAAGCTGGTCAAAGTTCAGTGTAACCTGCAGAAAGAGGTGCCAAAGTTTGGAAATTCAAATCTGAACATGATCCAACTTCAGTTGGAGCAGGAGGAGAGGAACGGATTTAACAGAATTAATTTGGTTCCAACATCTCTCACCTGCTCACTCATGGTTTTTTTTTTCAGGAGAAAGATCAGCATGAACATGCATGCCAGGATGTAAACAGCTAGATTTTCTTGCCTCCCCACTTTATACCCAAGCACTAGCCCAGGGCAGAAGATGATTTCATTCCTCATTTCCAGTGTTGCTTCTAGGCTCTCTCCAGAGGGCAGCTCTTACATGAACTAGGAAGTTAGTGTCCTAATTTATTCTCTTTAGTCCCTCATACCTTAAAAGGAACTCCAGGTTGTATTTGAAGGTGGCTTAGCAGGTTGTAACAACAATTTGTTTGAACTTCCCACTGGTTTACTTTCCGGTTTTACAAAAGTTTTCAGGGAACAAGCTGAACTCTCTCAAGGTAGCTTCAAGGTGTTTTCTTACTTTGCAATGAAAGCTTCAAGGATACCTACACACTTCAAACTCAGCTATGCTGAGCTACATGACTCTTAAAGCCAAAGGCTGCGATAAGGTGTTGTCAGGCAACAACATGAGGAGAGGAAACAGAGAAAGGGCAAGTTTCTTTTGCAATATGGAAGAATTGGGTCTATTTCTTAACACAGCTGTTTGCCCACTGATATCCCTTATCTAGAGATACTGTCAGGTATAGCTGTCAGACGGGTTTCCCTCAGAGACCTGCGAGCCAATGTATTAGGACAGGAGCCGGGCTGGACCCGTAGACTTGTCAGAGTCTGGCATGTGGGGCAAGGAGGTCTCAGAAAGGGAAAGCGGAGAAGTTGTGCTGTAGGGGACAGGGAGCGATGGGTAGCACCTTGCACCTAGCTTGGGAAAAATACAAGCAAGGAAACATTGTCACATGAATCAGGGGGTGTGTGTAAGTCCGTGACAGTCCTCCAACCATTGCCAAGCAGGAATGAGGGGGGCAAAATAAGTTAACAATAAAGTCCTTCTCACAGGGTGTGAAGGCGAAATCATGCCTTTCCGCCAAGAGGGAGGTGCCGGGACCTCGAACTGCCCGGAGAGGGGTGGAGAGAGTCGGGGGAGGGCGGGCGAGGTGCAGCCGGGTCTGAGTCAGCCCGGCCCGCACGATGTGCGTTGAGGGCAGTGCCAGGCACGACGCCGCGGAGAAGCCTCTTTCCTTCCCGTCCACCTTCTTGGGCTCCCCCGCGGCGGCGACTCGCCTCCCGGGGTCCCTAGCTGGCCCGGACCCCTTCCCGCCGCGGCGGGCAGCTGCTCTGCGACCTCGGCCTCAGGCAGGGCCGGTCCGCCCTCCTCCTGCTCCCGTTCCCCGCTGCCCAAGCGGTCCCGAGGCAGCCGGCGCTGCTCCAGCAGTGGCCGTGCCTCCAACCGGGGCAGGTCCCATCATGTGAGGCGGCGAGTCTGCCCCCGCCCCGGCCCCGAGCTGCCCTCTCCCGCATCATGAGGGACGGGGATGCGGGGCAGCACCCACGCCGGAGACAGGTAGAGCCCGGGCGGCTCCTCCGCCTCCTCTCCTGCATGATCCTCGTGTGCAGCGCCGAGGTCGCGGCGCTAGCCGACTTCACAGGTACGGGGCCGGCGATTGGGGCGGAGGGGTGGGGGCGGTGGGACCGACTAACAGTTACTTAGCACACGGAGAGGGCTGAGGGGCTCTGTGGCAGCCGCCGGGGTAGGAAGGAGGGCACCTGCGCTCCGCCCGTGGGCAGGGGTCTGGTAGAACTCCGGGTTGTACGCCCTCCATAACGCCTTAGGAGAGGAGCCGCCGTACCCCGGCACCCCTGGACAGGCGCGGGCGTGAGGAGCCGGCGCTCTCCGCCGCGGCAGGGCAGGGGCTGGCTGCCTCCAGAGCTGCCCGGCGGACCCCGCCCGGCACAATTTGGAAAGCTGCGTATTTACGGGAGAGCTCCAGGGACGTCGTGTCCCGGGGCCAGGACGCGGGCCTGTACCCAGGGGAGAACGGGCGCATGATTCAGAGATGTCGTAGCTGCGGCACCGTGTGAAGGAGGGGAGGCAGGAAAGAGAGGGTTAAAGGGCTTCAAGGGGGAGTGAGGTGGGTCAGGTAGGGTGGGACGTGAGGACTTGGACTGTCCGTTTCTTCTCAGCTGCGCGATGGGAAAGCTGTGCGTGGATCGGCCAGGGCCTGACCAAAAGTGCGTGGAAGTCCCTGGAAAGATTCCCACTTTCTCCTGGAGACTTGGAATCGGGCCCTGAGTGAGCCGTCCTTAACTCCGGTGGCGAAAATATGCTGCACTTCTCTCTGCTGGCAGAGTGTTTCGCCTCGTAGCGCTGGGATTGGGGAGAGTCGCTGCTAAGTGAGCAAAGGCACTGACTGTCATTCGTACATCACATATGTGATGACAGCGAGGGTGCTGTATCGGTGCAAAATGACATGGCTGTAGAAACTGGAGAGATGTCCTTGTTTCCAGCAGAGTGAAGAAGCAGTCTTTCTTTTCTGCAGGAGAAAACGGCACTCTTGTAATTTTTTCTCGTGCTCCAGGACATCTCACTGCTGTTAGAAAGTTATTTAGAGAAGCAGTTTCTCTCTTTGGTGTATTTCACAGTAAGCACAGTGTATTCCTGGCAGTTACAAGCTTAAGGAACTGCCTCTAGGGCAAAAAGCAAACCTTACCCTTAATGAAGAGAGCAGAACTTTCCAAAAGCCAGTCAAGTGCACCGGAAAAAAGTTAGTGTATAATTAAGAGTACAAATGTGTCATTATGTGTATTAATATAGTTCATGTTAATACAGTTCAAAACGCTGATGATGGTTCTGTAGAAACTATTTTCTTAGCAATAAGAAGATACAGTCTGTGATCTTATTACTGTTTCCAGCTCCATAAGACTCAACATTTCTAAGCAAGCAACCACCAAATACAAAGACTAGAATGATATACTTGGTTAAACTACATTTCTCCTATTACATTTCTTTCACATGTAAAAGGCTTTGAAATGTTTGCTATCTCATTCTTTGGTGTTTTATTGGCTTACTGCTGGCTTGTAGATGTTAGTTTTGGAATCACATAGTAGTTCTCCACAAGAAAATAAAATAAATCTTCAAATATTCCCTTTCAAATAGCCGCTGAGTTAAAAAATATCCCTCTGGTTTATCTAGGAAAGTTCCTCTCACAAAAGTCTATTCACTTTTCAATTGAAGTTATTTAGATAAGGTTATCCAAGATACATTTCAGAAGTACAGCTGTATTCAGTATTCATTGTGCACTGAACTTTCCAAATAGGTAGAATGACCAAGGAAAAATCTCTGTCTCACCTCAGAGATTGGTATTAAATTTGTCATGCAGACAATTCAGTAAATAAGTAGAAAAGAAAAACCAGATTCCAAAATTCTTGCCAGACTGGGAGGTTTCCAGGCCTAAACAAATTCTGCTCACATGTTTTTTTAAAACTTTTAACATGAAGATCTAATCCAGAATGACAGAAAAGACCAAAATGTTACTGGACCCTTAAAAAAAAAAAAGTTATCCAGAGCACATGGAGAAGTTTTTAGCTACTTGTAGGAGCTTTGCGCTAGGAACTGTTGAACCTAAGACTGCCATCCCCAGTCTAAGACCTGTCAAAGAATTACAACAAGCTCCTTATTTGCTCCCTCCCTCAGTAGAAACAGTGACTTGATTTTCACAAGCTGTATTGAATTTACATGAAAACAAATCTGCTCCGTTTAAAGGGACAGGACCCTGCAGCTGCCAAGGTGGGGCAGCTCCTGAGAGATGAGGAGCATGAGGCTGACTTCCCCTGCTTTACCCATCACTTGCCCTTTCACTCTTCTGGAAAGGGTCAGGTCTACCCATGCCCTTCTGAGGGTAGAGGGCAACAGGTTATAGGGTTACACATGCAAGTCCGTGTCATAGCAAAAGGAACTGAGATTTACACCTTGAATGTGTTCTGCGTGATGTGCGCTATTACTGGAAATTTAGGAGTGCACAGAGAATTGGAAGGCCAGTTGCTTAAACTTTTTCTCCTTTTCACAGATTTTAGGCTTTTATACTCAGATTATCAGATGCATACTTCTTTGGGTCAGTGCCTTTCTGCTCTGTGTGTTTCCAGCATCAGATCTCTACCTCAGCAGCCCAAACTCTGTACCTCTTTCCTCCTCCTCCCCTCTCTTGATTCTGACAGCTTTCTATAATCACTTCCCAGCCTTCTGTCAGATTGCAGCAACTGCACATGTAATCCTTGTTGTTCTCTTTATGTGTTTATTAAATTGTGCTAGCAAATCTAACCTGTCCAGAGTCTGTTTGTTAATCCTAGGACATAGCTGCTTGAACAAAGATGACCCCTCTTGGGATGTTCTGGAAAGGGGAGCAGGGAACAGTATGTGTGGATAGTGAAGGGTTATTATTATTATTTAATGTTTGACTTGTATTTATTTCCCTATTTGGAAAACTATGGTCATTTTTTATGGATCACTTCACAGAACAGCAGTGAAACTAGTATGGTATTTAGTGTGGTATTTATCCCTCCCTTTTCATAAGAGAGGTTGGCAGCTCTGCCTGTGAGTAGAATCTCTTCATTTGGTTGTTGCAGGTCAGTTGCTATTGTGGTCTTGTTATGACTCTTACCATTATAGGATATAGAGCTGCAGGTTCTTATTCTCCTAGATTTCTCAGTCCAGCTTTTAACTGTGAAACGTTTTTTGTTGGTGGGTTTTATTGAGATATTTTTTCACTGTGCAATAACATTTTATGAATTGATCTGCAAAGTGGTATTTTCTTCTGAAACAAGACTCCAGCAGGATTTCTAAATCAAACTCTGTGAGGAGACCTTAGTGTCAGTGAAGAAAATTATTTTCTCCTTTTAATGACAGGAGATGTTGGAGGTAAAGTAATGTTGATACAGTACTTACAGATCTGTATAGTCTGTTCTTCTCTGGCAGTCTGGTGGCAACAAAGAACATATTTATTAATTACATTAGTTACTGAAAGTGGAGGTTTTCTCTAGGTCTTCAGTCCTCTATGTGATTAATTTTTAAAAGTGGAATCTATGCATTTATGCCTAAATTTGAATCTGAAAGCTGAACATTTGGAAGAAGAGAGACAGAGATTTCATCCACAGTTCCTTCCTTAGATCATCATGCATACTGGTTTGATCCTACAGCTAGAGAATTTTCTTCCTCTCATGTCTACTCTTCAAAGCACATCTAAAATACCTTTTCACCAAAATACTTACTCATGTCCACAGTTTCATTCCTACTTGACAAAACTCTTGTCATTTGTTATTTTTCTCATTTGCAGCTTTCACATTTCAGATCAGGTCCCAATCCAGGAGACTGAAGGTTGCTAATTCTCCAGTCCCTGGGAGCCAAAATCCTAAATTCTAGGAGACTGTCAGAAGTGAAGAGGGACACATTTTTTAAGAAATCAAGACCACATAACAGCCATTTCCTCACAACTCCTCTGTCTTCAAGGACTGGTTCCTAAACCAGGCAAAATAAGCAAACTTATTTACAAGCAAAAGCAGCAAGCTTGCATAGCATGCTTGTATACTCTAATTATATACCTGTATTGGTGCTGTAGAAAGCCTGACTGCTGCCACTGCTGCTGAAGGAGAGTTGTCTTGCTGGGGATAATGGCATTTGCTCAGGAGCATGTACCTTCCCAACAGCAGGAGTCACTGCTCCCTCATCTCATCCCCCTGCCCTCCTTGCTGGCGATGGGAAAAGTGCTTGGCTGTCCCCCTGGCTCTATGTCTTTGCTCTGCTCCTTTTCCCACCTTTTTCCTGTCTGCTGCAAAAATTAACTGACCTCTTATCCATCTGGGAACAAATTCCTTCTCTCTGGCAACCCCGAGGAACACTTTCTCAGCTTTTTCTCGCTTCTCCTATTCTCCATTCTACTTTGAGCTTAGGCTTTCTGCTTTAACTGGCCTCCTTTGCTCTCTTCATCAGTCAGTCTCCCTTTCTCTACCTTAATCCCAGCCAGGTTTTATGGGCAACTTTCAAGAAACGTGGCTGTAACTGAAGATCAAAAATAAAGTAAGTGTGTGATTGCATAACTGGGCTGAAGAATGACTTTCTGGATTTGAAAAGAAAAAAATAGCTGCTGCTTAGGTAGAACCTTTTAATCTTTATCTGCAGGTGTCAGCTTTTCTTTCTTTTTCCAGAACAGTTCAGACAGAAGTAGGCATTGCTTTAATTCCATAGACTTGTCTTCTGACCCAACAGTAGAAAACAAATGGATCTAATGAAAAAGCAAACCAGTTCATCCAAGAAATAGAACCTGATCCTGTGACCTTTCTGCATTAAAAGTTTCCATTAAGTTCTGTGGCATTCACCCATCCCAGATTCCCTCAGGCAGAAGGAGAGCAAACAAATGCTTCAAGCAAATGTTTTGTTTGTAATAACGTGGCAGGATCAATCATGATCAACCACAATGATGCAGAGCTGTTTTTGTTGTTTTTTGTGTTGGTCAGATAAAATCCTGTATAATTTTTCTTGAGTGGGTTCTGTTGACTCAAGCTGGCAAGTGGAGCTTGTCCTTTGACCAGGATATTTAAAGAAGTGCTAAAAGGAGTGGTGTCAATGATGCATCTTCCTGATACTGCCTTGTAAAAGTCAAATGAAAATTTTGGTTGCTATGTTTAAAGAAAAACATTTCATTTTTGAAACATACTTAATTTCAGTAATATGGGAGTTAAACCTCAAAATCTGGTTTAAAGTTTCTCAAAGTGGAGCGGGTTTGGATCTGAGATTTATTCTGTGGAACAAAGACATCTGTGTCAGAAGTGAGATTTTAGTTTAGATCATGGTGCTGAGATCGAAGGTTTTGTTTAAGGCCTGTCTCTGCAGTTCTCACTGCTTTCCTGAGGAAGTACAGCTCATGAAATCCCATTTTATATTTTGCTTATATTTTTTTGTTTAATCCATTGATCAGATTTAATCTTCCTTGTTAGAGAAGTAAAAGCTTTGGTTTTATTAAGTTTCCACACATTTTGTAAGCATAAACAGCTAGGCCCTGTTGGCATACCCAGGAAAGGATGCTGCTCCAAAAGCTCTCTAGAAGTGAGTTGTATTAAAGTTCAATGGTCCTGCCCCTACAATGGATGCTGGGAAATTCAAGCATGAGACACAAACCTATAGGAAAGCTGACTTCCTGAGCTGCATTGCTCAGAGACATGTTTGAGTCTGTCTTTCAGATTCTTTCACCTTTAGGACAGGAAGTGTCTTTGCTCCCACTGTGGAAATTGCTGGCACCTGACACATCATATGTTATTTTTATTGAAAATAAATAACAGGGATTAGCTCCCCCTGCCTTCCTATTCCATCTGCTGCTGATACCCTTCATGGTACAACAGAACTACCAGACAGTCTCAGCTTTATTAGAGAAATAATACAGACCTGTTCCAAATACTCAGGTCTTGATGGAAGTGTCCCCAGACAGAGAAAGCACTGTCTGACCAGTCACCAGTTATCAGAATTCTGTCATCTGCCAACCATAATCTACAATTAAAATAGAAATATTTTGATATATTACTAAACACAGAGACAATAGTGTCTTAAAGAGAGCTGAAGAGCAGAAGGAGGCGTGGTTGTACTTTATTTGTTCAACATTGGTGAGTCATTTCATCTCAATTTTTATGCATTTTAAGAGTCTTGTTTCAAAGGTCTATTGTGTGGCTTCTGGCAACAAATTAAATACCAGTGATGTTTGGCTCTTAATTTAGAATTAATTTTAAGACATCACTCATAATGTAAGACCTGATTGGAAGCCTATGGTCACTGGAAGGATTCCCAAGGATTTCACTGGGCTTTGTGGGTCTCAACCCACAAATATCTGTTTATTTTTCTTCATTGTTTTTATTCTTGGACGGGAAGGCAAGCATTATTTTTCAGAATTATTTTGCAATTTTGGAGTTTTCATTTCTTCAGGCTAAAACTGAGTTGGGGACAATGAAGTATTGTTGTAAAGAAAATCATCAGGCTATGAGGGTAATGTGGGTGGGGTTTTTTGCTTTTCTGACTTTGACTCACTGTACTATAAGCCATCATAACACTGCAGACTTGTGAGCTGCCAGAGGATGGACTTAGTCTTTCAATAGCAAATACCCTGACCTCTAATTTATCCCAATTTTTTGAGTGCTAAGTATAAATTGGAATACAAAAAATGCGGAGTTTGAGTCAGAGTTCTTTTTGCAAAATGAAACCTGTATTTTGTTTTCTGAAAAGCTGGCAATGAACAGTCCCTCCTTCTCCTTAGTCTTGAATGGAAGTTCAAGTTCATAAGTCCAAGTTTTCGAAGAAACACTTTCCTCTAGTTTGTGAGGTTGTCCTGCTTGCAGTCTTTGGGAAGATTAGAACTTCGCTGACTCTTGGGCATAATGATTCACTCATTCTATCTCCAGAAACACTTGTCACCTGCTGAGCCTTTCTCTTATTTCTTCTTGTAAATGGCACTAGAAAAGGGATGTTCTGTCTCCAGTCAGAAGGACATTTTTTTGGCAAGGCCAGAAAAGAGTCTCACAATATCCCTTAACAGTGTTGTACCTCTTCGTCAGCATCTTAGGCCAGGAAGGAGAAAATCTTCCTTTTCTGCTGCAGTAGTTCCATATTAAGTCCCAGGACAAATATTTGTCTCTATCACTTAATGAAATAGCTGAGAGAAGTATAACTGACCTTAGCTTGAAGTTTACTACAGGCTAAAAGCTTTGGGAATCAGGGATAGTTTGCCTCTTCCTAACACCAGAAGGGAAAGAGGAAATGAAAAGAGAAAGCGAGTGAGAAATAGGGAGTATGTAGAGATCTCTCCAGTTTCCTCAGAAAGTCATTGGGATGCAATGAAATTAAGCATCACTACTAGGAAACAACACAAGGGAATATAAAACTGTAGATCTGATGGAAACAGAGAACAGCTGCAGGAGGATATGAGAGAGAAAGTAGGCATCTGGTTTGTGAGCACAAGATTTGATTTTCCCACTCTACAGAAATTTAATTCACATAACTGGAAGTCTAAGCTGAGTGGCTATGGATATGAAGATATTATGTGGTTCCTTGAGAAACAATGCCCATTTGGCATAATCAAAAAGTTGCCAAAGATATATAATTTCTTCATGATGTCTTGGTTTTGTTTTTCTGAAGAGAGCTCATGGACTAACTTCTTGTATGTACTGCTATTCACTGAATAAACCCTGTTCACATGCTAGAGTTTGAACGTGTTTTTATGCTGAGTTATCTGCTGGTTACCTGGGTCTTTTCTCTGGCTTAAGTGGAACCAAGCTCTTGTTTAATTTGACCCCCAAATTTAGCAGACAGTGAGTGTTAGGTAAGGTGGTTATGATCCGTGAGGTATGGCTATGAGGGGCAAAAAAAATACTTAGGAAAGACAAGACAATTTCCTTAGGAAACCACATGTGTTTATAAAGCATTTCATGGAAAACCTGACCAGCATCTTCATCACTGATGTCTACTTTGATTGTCATACTATCCCCAAAACATTTTCACTTTTAACTTAAGCATTTTCTTATTGAAGGCTTAATCCTTCATCTGTCATTAAGGCCAGTGAAAAAAACCTGCTTTGTTAGCAGCAGACTGAGCAGCTCTCCAGTAATTGCTGTCTCTTCAGCAGCTGGTTGACTTTTAGTATTGGAAGTGACAATTCTTACTTTGACCTGTGAGCTCAGGCTTCAATTTTTATGAAACTTAAAGGAACTTTATTTCTTTAAGCCCTATACTCCTCACGTTAGAAACTGGCCATTGAGCTTAAAAGTTGTTGAGTAAGGGAATGGCAGATAGACAGATCTCATGAGCTTAATCTCCTTTAGAAAACTGAAAAATTAACTGAAAACTTTCAAGCACTGTTTCTAAGAAAAGCAACAGTTTGAGATGCTCTGAGACTAAACAAGACATTTGGACATGGGAAGTTCTCAAGTTATTTTCAGCTTAGCAATGAAACTAGATTACTGCTAGTTTTTCTAAGTGAACATCTATCCTCACATCAAAAAGGTTCAGATAATATGCAGAAATAGTGATTTTCTTTGCATGGCAAACCAGCTTTTCATACAATCTCCCACAGTACAAGCAAAAGGATGAATTTAGTAGGATAGCAGTCATTTGTAAAGAGCATGAGTGTTGAGAGGAATAGTGGGAAAAGGCACATTGATAAAACAAGCAATGGAGGGAAATTAAGTCAAATTAGTGACTCTTCAAGAAAACATATTAAGCAAGCATGGGTTTTTTTATGTGTATCTGCTGAGTGAAGCTGTTATACTCATTTCTGAACAGTGAGTAGAATAAACAATGTTTCTGCCTAAGGGTATTTCTTACTGATAAAAGACTGTAGGACTAAATCTGTCTAGAATGACTCAGTATGTTTACAAGGTACTTGGATGAAAAAGGACAAAATGATGGGGCAAGAAACATAGTGTTGTGAATTTTAGAAACAATGTCTTTCCTGGAAAACATTTTGCCCTCTATGACTAATTACTAATTCTGAAGAAGAGCTACTGCTGAAAGAACTTGCAGGTAACCAAGGTAAGAGACTGAAGAGAGTTAAGAGAGGCAGATCCTTGCTTCTGTGATGTCCACACACACAGCCTGGCTCTGAAGCACTGATTATGCAGTAACCCTGAACAGCAAGGACTGTGGCATAGCTGCCTCTGAAGACCAGTATCTGAGAGGATGGGGCAGGCAACTTAGGGACTAATTTCTCTTTAATGCTTCTTTCACAAGCCAATGGAGAAAATATTGCTGGAGAAGTACTGCAGCTGCATCCCAAATATCAATAACTATCAGACTGATGCTTCTAATGGTGTTTGTAGCAGAGTTTATCAGCAATTCTGTTATCACTGCATGAGCTTTCTTCCTTCGAACTTGCTAGCCTTGCTTCTGTATTTTTAATGACTGTTGGCACAATTCTTCATCAAACTGTGAGAGCTGATGTAGACTTACTGAATGGATTAACCTTCTGGGACTCGCACAACAATATGTGTGCAATTTCAATCTATTTTGATCTAAAATGGCTTTGTATGTCTTTAAAACGAGTTAGCAAATTGCTGTGCTAATTAAGCTAGGTTGAATGATGCACAGGAACTAATTATTGCTAAATCTGTATATGAAGACCTGATTCTGAGGATCCTTGTAGGCTGTGTGCTACTTAGCTTCAGACTCTAAAAATACTACATTTCAAAGCTGCTGTCTTGCCAAGACGACATTACATCAGTCAACACTGAGATTGCATTTAATATCTGGTAAGCATAAGACTCACAGCTTGAAATGCTCTTCCCCTTGTTGCATCCATATGGTCAGGTTCATGCCAGTGCAGTGAGGCTGGACATAATATACACATATCTTTTTCATTCTAATGCTGACAACTGAAAAAGGGCCTTAAGGCCTTGTGTTAGTGTCTTCCACCATAAGGAATGAATCCAGCAAATCAGCGTACCTTTGTACGGTCTTCTGCCAAACACAGCACACCTAACACATCTCTTGGCTGACTGCTTCCAGGCTTTTTTGGTAGTCATATTTTCTTACATTGAAACTTTCAAAGTTGCCAGGTTTTCAGTGCTTTTAGAAGAAGAAAAATAATCTTTCTGGATTTTCATATCCTTCAGGTTCATTACTACCATTATTGTTGTTATTGAAAGCAATGATGCCAGGAGCAAATGTTGAGTGTAAAAACTATATCCTTTTAAGAGTTCAATTGGACGCAAAGAGGTATCTATTTACAACCTTCACTTTCTTAGGTCAGTTATTTTTGTCTGTCATTGTTCTTGCAGTATATCAGCCCTCCTTTGCAACAAGAAGTGATTAGTAAGGCTTAAAGCTTTGTTCTGCTGCTCAGCCCCAGTGTTTTGTGTGTTTTTCTAGTGCTGTGTTTCTTCAGTTGAAGTTCTTTGTCAACACAGTGGATGCTGTGACTAATTTGGCTAATTCTGGAAGAAAGGATTATGCTCGGATTCTGCATTGGTGTTTTGAGTCTCAGTAAAAAGTTACAATGAGTGAGTAGTCTGGGTTATGCAGACAGTTGGGTAGGATGATACCTTCTGGCCTTCAAATCAATGGGATCTGTTTATTGCCGTATGATTCAGGCTTAACTTCTGAGCCAGTCTGGTATGTCTTGGACATGATTTTGTATGCAGAGCACCCCATACATTGCTTATGAATGTGTGTCTTGTATCAATGGGAAAGCTCCTAGTGAGGCTTTCACACAGAGGCATCAAGATGTTATTGGGACACTTCAGTATTGCCAAGTTTTTCTAATTTAGACAATCCTCACAGTAGTGACATTTTTTAAATAGTGTTTCATATTGTTTTAAAAGAGAGTGACATGTACTATTTTTGCAAAAAGAAAGAGGAAATTTATTATCCTCTTCACTGTAGAATAACACTTGAAAAAGTGAAAGCTGTAGCTGAACACCACATCCCCCTCATAACCCAACAACTCAGAAAACAAATTTAAAACCCCCCAAGATTAGGTTTAAAACACAGAGTCATTTAAGGATTTTTACAGGATCTGCTTAAGATTCTGTTTGCTCCAGGGTAAGAAACTCCATAACTCACAAGTCTTCTGGTTTCCCAGTCCAGGCGTGCACACAGCCATGACCTCACTCCATCCACGCGGGGCTGAGCGGTGATTGTGCTCTAGCCTTCCCTGTGCTTTCCAGGGAAAGGGAATCTCCTTGTGTGCTGGCCAGAGAGGAACTAGTGAGTACTTCTGTAGCACGCAGGGGACCAGGACTGTAGTCCTATAGTCCAGGTACAGCCTCTAGCTCCCCTAGATGATATTTTAAAAAGATGTTTTCTCAGATATTTTTTCTTGGAAATCACAACTAACAGATATTGGTCAGATAAACAAATACAAAATGAGAGATTCTGAACAACGAATAGTGCCCTGAAGTCTGTGTAGCCCAGGCAATGTGCTGGGCCAGTGCCTGAAAGTGACACAATCCTGCCGTCTGGTTTGGATGGTGACACAACCCTGCAGTCTATTTTGGATGACCTGATTTAATTACGCCAGTTGAGAGAAATGCAGAAAAGGAAGCCCGCCTCAGAAGAGTGACAGACCAATTCAACTGTAACAATGCCCTCTCTCCTGATGATCACAGATGTTACTAAACGTAGAGATAAGAACATGTTTTTCCCCGTAACCTTACATTGTCATTTGGCTGAATTTGCTGCCTCGAGGCAAGTGTGTTTCTGTACAGAAATTGGTAAACAATATAAGATACTCATGGTGTCAAGAAGGTGAAGCTTTCTAGGAGCATGACTATAAGACCATGCTGCCCAGGGAAGGAAACAGCTCCCTCCTCTGCAAGCACCACTCCATGACTGAAGTGAGAGGCAGCAGCTGCTGAGAAAACATTATTCCCTTGCTGAAGGGAAAGCAGAGAGTGCCTTAGTATAGGAAGAGGGTCAGTGTGAGGAAATGAAAGAAGCTGGAGTTTTTCAGGAAAGAGCAAGAGGAAATCATGAGTTTTTGAGTGGGAATTATTTCTCAGTGTGGGCTGTGAGCATCCCACTTGGCACTGCTCTTCTCAAAGGGCTGACCACTCCACCTGTGACTATATGGTCTCTGTGTATTGTAATAAGAAATGCAGGTTTATGTGGTTTGCCATGTGAGACAAGCAATTTAGATACTAGTACGTCACCACTCCTCTTATCAGAGAACATTAGGTTTCAGCCAATTTCCATTACTATTTTTATCCTTTATTATGTGCAAATACACAAGAATTTTAATAACAGCGGAATCACTTTAAATGCTACCTCAAAGGCCAGAGAGCATAATGTCTTATTTTCACCAGTTCAGCTAACACTATTTTTACAAGTGAACCATATTGCTTATACAAAATTGGAGCAAGTTTTTTATAAAGGCATTTTTTTTAAAGGATTGAATAGTTGCAATTGTTGGATAAAGGTGCTTAGATACTGGATTAGGAATTTGCAGGATCAAAGTAGCAGTTAAGATGCCAGGGAACTCATCCAAATCACAACATAGCTGATATTCTTTAGGGAATACTGGGCTGTTTTGTATACAGCACTCTTGGCTCCAAGTAACTTAAAACCTGAAGAATTGAAATGATTACAAATATCGGGCTCAATCTTTCAAGGTGTTGAGTGCCCACGACTCACGTTGGACTGAATACTCTTTTACACTATGGCCCTTTATGCTATGATGGCAATGTCAAAGGCATTCAGAGGCAGTAAATGTCACTGGAGGCCCCTTTGCAGTATTGGAGTTTCTTACTGTGGAGCAAACAGAATCTTAAGCAGATCCTGTAAAAATCCTTAGATGACTCTATGTTTTAAACCTAATCTTGGGGGGGGATGGGTTAAATTTGTTTTCTGATGAAATATAAATCAGAAAATCAGCTGTCATTAGCTCTGCTGCTCACGGACTTACTAGAAAATGCAAACAGATGGGACAGCCAGACAGCTGTATACAGATCCTACCTTTCCCTCTCCTGGTAATACTGATAAACTCTAGCAAATACAAAATGTTGTCTGTGTTACTTCTAGATTTCTGTCCAGCACCTATGATGTCCAGCACTGATGTGCTGCCATCTTTCTTCTGTTATCCTAGCACCTGATTCAGTGACATAGAGGGAATCACTTTTATTATCACTTGTGTGATACACAACTGTCTAGGAGCCCAGAAGTGGAAAGCATTAGTTTAAGACGAGATGTCAGGGATACCTTAGGCAGCTGGAATGCAAGCATCTAGCACATAAAACCAAGTGATAGCCCTTCGGACTTTGCAACACACTCTGAGATTGTTAGCAACCTTTACTGGGAAGGGCCTGATCCCATTTACTGTTTGTGAAAGGACATCTTTGACATAGTGCCGCTGCTGCTGGAGTGCTGGTAGGGCTCTGACTCACTGCCATGCAATCTCGTGTTTTCCAGACCTGAGAGTTACTAACATGTGAAAGTTAACCCATTCACAGAACCATGTGGTGTGGCAGCAGGCCACATGTATAACCTTGACTGCAGTGCCCTTTCCAGAGACTGATTGTGGTTTTCTTATTATCTAATAAGCTTGTCATTTCCTGTACTAGTTGTAACAGAGCTGAATATTTTCTAGGTTACCTAACCAAACTTCTGCAAAATCATACTGCCTATGCCTGTGATGGGGAACATTTGAGTCTGCACTGTCCTCGGCATTCAACAATAAGTGTTCAGTCAGCATTCTATGGGCAAGACTACCACATGTGTAGCACTCAGGAGCCTGAAACCAGGATGACAGAACCCATAAACTGTGTGGCACCCACCTCTTTGCAGGTACTGCATGTTGTAAAGGTTCTTAATGCGCAGAATGTTTTTGACAGTTTCCATGTGGTGAGCTATGCTGTGTGAAAATGGCCAGTGTTCACAATCTTGAATGAAATGGCATTGTGTCTGTGTCAGTTTACTATCAGAAGTAATACAACTGAAAGGATTTGTCTGGCCAGCAGGATGTTAACATAGGATTGTGAAAGCTTTGTAGATGATTTTCTGTTTTGGTAAGCCTTGCTTTGGGAACCCCATCCTCAAAGTTCCCTAAAATAATCAGTTCCCTTCTAGTCAAGGGCTGATTTTGACTGAGCAGACCAGTCTTAATCCATTACACAGGCCCTCCTTGTGCCCAGGAGAGGATACAAACATTGGACAGAGCTGAGTTACAAATCCAGTGAATAAAATGGGGTTCTTGTTGGCGCTTAGCTTGTTCCATGCCTGTTGTCACTCACAGGAAAGGCACTATGATAGCTAAACAGCAGATCGTAAGCATTTCTGCAGATAACTGCAGTTACAGGAATACATGATTTGTATAAGTAATATCCTGTGTTCTGTTTGCTGGGCCCACTTAAGTATAGCTTAAAATGATTTATACTTTGTAAATTATTGTTTTCTGCTGTGGAAACTTCTGTAACAATGCTTAGAAGGTCTGGCTTAAACTGCTGTGAAAGGCTTGTTTCATCATAGTGAAAATGCCCCATGCTAGACCAAATTCAGTAAATCACTGCAAAAATGAGTATTCAATGAAGTCTGAATATGTTCTGTTGGTGAAGCAGTTGTAAATACTCTGTAGAAGCTTTGATGAAGCTTGTAAGATTTGTGCTTGCAGCTGACACATGCTTCTTGACAACAGGGAATATCTGTTTCCATCACTAGTGAGCTGAAGAGTTCTACGGAGTGGTTCAGCAGTAATATCCTCTCTCCAGAAACAGTATTAAGGTAGTTTTACAAATGTGGCTTGTCCATGCTGTACTGGAACTTCTAAAGACATTCCAGGCATGACCTTTGGGCCATGTGAAAGAACATCTCTCCACCAAAAACAGTAGACCAGATGCATCCTTGATATCATTTTACTGACTACAGTGAAGTAACAGCAATGATTATTTGGGGCTTGTGTCTTCATGAGGTCTCCATGGGCAGTTTTTTCCACTGAATATAATAAACACAGCATGGGATAACTTATATAAACTATCATCATCATTCAGGCACTGGCACTGATCAAAGGCATTTTGACAAGGCTGCAAATATGTGAGATGATTCTCAGGGAGTTCCGGTTCTGTCAAGGAGAAGAGACATATCCTGTAAACTGATTTCTTAGAAAAGAGCACCAGTGATCTCATCCCTCCTCCCCCTTCCTTTAGAACCACATCTGCAGTCTGCATAATTGGGCATGATGCTACCCTGCAGCCAGGAGGAAGCACAACAGGCGTCTTTTACAGTGACCTTGTATTAAAAGGATCACTGCAAAGTTATATCTGTCTCCACATATTAACAGCCCAGTGCTATCTCAATTATGAGTATCATTGGGGTTTTTTTGTGGTTGCATGTTTTTGTACAGCAGCATGGTAGAAAAAGCAACTGCTGTTTGCATTAAGTAGAAGATACAAACAAAGGCACAGGAGACGATTCAGCTCAGGTGCTAACAGAAGGTGACTCAGCGGGGGACACCCATCTCCACTTACTAAAGGCATAACTCTATCACACTGGCCTGTTCCAGAACCATCCTGATTAAGGAAGAGTTATTTATTTGACTTGAAACTCTGTAAAAGAAGAATTGGCTGATAAAGTTGTCTACTGTGCTTTTCCTTCCCTTTTAAACTCTTTAAAGTGCAGTTAATGCTCAAAAAATGTTGGATACAAGTTCTCTTCTACCAATGGGAACAAAAAGGCAAGAGTGTTACAGGATCACTGCAATGTGCTGCCAATGTGTATCATTTCTGCTTGAGAGGGATGGCTTCCAGGGATGACAGGAGAGATTCAGCCACTGCCAACAGTCTCAGCCTGGAAAAAAGTGCAGCTTGTGGTATCACAGTAGTAAATTTGTGATTTGGGCTCTTGGTATAACTGAGACCCCTTCTGATAAGAGAAGGCAAAAATTCCCACAGATTTTACAGGAGTACCTGAAATTATCAGTGAATGGTATCTTTCAATTACTGCTGTTAACACTGGGATGACCCAGAGACAATGCCCTCCTTGTCACAGCCTGCTGTGATTTTAAACATCAAGAATCCTGAGCATAGCACCACCAACTATCCAAAAATAGTGCATAGAAAGCCTACTCTAAACCAGGGTGGAAGGTGAATTAGAATTTTCTAAGTACACTTCTGCATTTAAACTGGATTTTTTTAGGTGCTTTGGCTTATGACTGTGTTAAAAACTGTTGCTAGACTCACCTTGAGCAATGTCTTCATATTTTCTAGAGCTACAGCTTCAAAACCACTGATGAAGTGGGAACACCAATATGAGCATGAGGAGTATTCAGTTATTTGGCTGAGCTTGGAGAGAGTCCACATGGCCCTTTGTATATAACACTTCTGACTTCTGTATTATCCTCCTTCTGTTGCCACTCCCAGTGGAGCAGCACGACAAGAACCATGATATATTGCTGGCCAAAAAATTTGGGGTAGATCTGACATATAAAAAAAAAAAAAAAAAAGACAAGCAGGCTTAGGATACACAGGCAAATCTGTGCTGTACTGTCAAAACCAATTCTGAATTTGGTTCAAGTAGCAGGTCAAATAAATACCTGATAATGTGTGTAACTGCAAGCAAGAAGTAAGTAGCCCTTAAGCAGGTGGTCCTGTGTACGGCTTTTAAAGCTAAGGTTGTGCTTAAGTGTCACTAAGCACACCAAGCCATTAGTTAGAACTCTTTTGAGTGAAGATATTACAGAGCATGATCAGGTAAACTTAAGGAGATTGAGATTAAATGGTTAATATCACCCCTTTTTGAGTTACTGTGCTTCACCTGGATACTGCACTCCCATAAATGCTATCAGGAGTGTGTGAGCACCTCAGGCATGTCAGTGAAGAGGCTGGGGGCTGAGCGTGTTCCCACTTGCTCTGGGATCTCTACAAGAGTCTCAAGCTCCTGGAGGCACACAGCAAGATCTGGCTGACCTGCTGGGGGCAGAGGGAACAGTGACAAACAGCAGTAAATTAGTGACATCCTACATTGCCATGGACATCATTGTGATGAATGCATTTCCATAAACTTGGCCATGACTTGGAGTCCAGTGGAGATGTGGCCTAAATCCAGTGATACAGATGTTTCTTACGTGTTTATAGCCAAAAAGTTATGAAGGAATGATTTCTTCTCTGTATAGAACAAAGTACAACTAAGTGTTCTCAGTGCTGTCTAGCTTCATACCTTGTTTTCAAGCCTATCCTTTTTGCCCATTGTTCTAGAAAGTGCTGGATGAATGCCAAAACCTGAGATCCTGCCAACTCCTTGTCAATAGTCGGGTTTTTGGACCTGATCTGTGTCCAGGGACCACTAAATTCCTCCTTGTCTCCTTTAAATGCAAACCTAGTAAGTAATCCATATCAGGCAAATGTGGTTTTATGTGTGTTTTGTTGTTTGTTTTGGTTAAAATGCCACTGCTGAAGGATTTGCATAAATCCATGTGAAGTTTTGAGACTCTTAGATTCATAGCAAATTGTTCTTTTCTGTTTTACCTTAGCTCTCCATTGTGTTTACAAGTTCACTGTGCTTGCTGCCAATTTTATGACCAATGTAGTTTGTCAGAATCAGATGTCAGACATCAGACTAGAAAGGAAAAATGTTTTGGAAATTATTTTTAAAGAGATGGCAATGATAATGTCATATTGGAAAGATAGAGCTGAACAGCAAAAACAGATTCTTGGGCTTAGGAGCCAAATGATGGAGAAGATACCATAACAAGAAATATGCAAAAACTTAAGGAGGTAGGAACAAAGCTTTTGAAGATCTTCTGTTACTACTTCTCATGTGTAGAATAATGGCTGGAGGATGCACATGCATGGCTAACTTCATTACAGAATTCCACTGTAGAATCCCCTGTATTCTATGCAGGTACTTTATTTTGATTTGTAAAGGGACAAATCTTGCTTCAAAGAGGAGGATGTGCTTACAGGGATACCACTCAGTAACAATAAGGTTTCCCTTTTCTACTGCTCAGCTCAGGATCCTCCTTTTCCTGTTTTCACATTTTTGAAGGAAAAAAAAATGGAGCAGAATAAACTCTTCTCCCTTGCCTTATCTGCAGTAAAATGTTTGCCACCATACCTAGACCAGGAATACTTAAGTAGTAAAATGCTGCAAGCACAGTGGCTGCTTAGACCAGCAAGAGACCTCCTTGGCCAGATGGCAGATTTTAACCAGTTCCCTAGGAGGGATAAACCATGCTGTCTGAAGACAATCTCACTGGCTTCCCTACCTTGGTGCTGAGAGTGCTGTCAGTGTGCCTGTGCCAGCTGAGAAAGGGAGAGGGGTGTATTTTTCTCAGGCTCCTCATTCACATCGCTTTGTCAGCAAAACTTTCAAATGAAACCGTGCCGGACAGTCACGCCCAGGGAGAGTCACTGACCTTGGTGGAGCCATGCAAATACAGCTGAGACCAGTGTCTGGCTCAGGATCTGTAGCCCATCTCCTGCCTTTGTGCTTCCCATTCTTCGGCACTCGCTCAGTGCTGTAGGCAGTGGCACTGGGTGATGCCAGCCATCCCCATGATTGATGAGTGGTTGGAGGCTCTCAGCAACCAGGCAGGCATCTGAAGTAGGAGTAGAATGCAATATTGTCCCAGGGAGAGACAAAAGGAGAGGATGAGGCTTCTCCTACTGAGCAAGGATGGAACACAAGCCAGGAAATCAGGCAGGAAGCAGGGAGGCTGTTCCACTGAGAGGAGATTGGCAAAAGTTAACATTTGAATTTGTTTCAAAAAGGAGCCAGAGGCTTTAGATGGTCATATGAGAGCAATTGAGTTGGAGGAAACACGCCACTTTGCTACTGATTTTTTTCTCTGGTTGTAATAGTGCTGTGTATCACTTGCCACAGAACTTGCAGAAAAGCTGGTTTTGGTCATGCTGTTATTTGCTGTTTACAGTCCAGCGGAGTAAATTGCCTCATGCTACCATATTGTTATTTGTTTCTATTTTAGCTGAATACAAAACCAAATCAGCATGTGAAAATGAGGAACTGAAGCTCCACTGTCAGGAGTCCAAGTTCCTTATCATCTACTCTGCCACCTATGGCAGACGGGCACATGAGGAGAACATCTGTTCAACAGAAGTGGAGCGCGTCCCCCCCTTCGGTATGATGCCTTTATGTTCTTGATAGACCTTCTCCAAGCATGTGCACAGGAAAGAGGGGAAGCAGATGGGAAGAAAACTTCAGGTATATGAGCAATGGCATTTTGAAAATGCCAGTGATTGAAATATAAGAGTTTATTTCTGAAACTCAAAAAATTGCCCAGTGTAAGGGAGAAACAGAGTAAGAAATGCAGCAAAAATAATAAGCTTTCATATAGTTAGTCAATCTTTAGTATGATTAACATCAAAGACTCTAGTTCTGATGGCTGTCTTGAACTTAGGTGACCTATGCAAATATCAGCTGTTTGCTGATATCACTAAATAAAATCACTAAATAAATTTATAGAAGCATGCAGTTGTGAGGTTATATAATGTGCAGTGGTTGACACTGAAGGTATGAAGGTGAATTTTTATGCCATGGAGAAGGCCAGCACAAGATATGTTTGCTGTTCAAATCCCTTAATACCTCACAGGGAAGGTCTGATGCCAGCCCTCTGCAGAGACTGAACTTTACTCCTAAGAAACATACTAAAAATGGAGTCTGTAAGAAGCATCTCTGAACAGCAAGTAGAGATCAATAATTAGTCTTAAAAGCCATTTGTCTGCAAGGCATTGTTTCTATTTAGTTATAAGGATATTATTAAAAATGTATTGGCTGAAAATTGAAATCTGTTCTTAGACAAGAATTTATTTAAAATCGCTGGGTTGATGTTTCATACCAGCTGTCTTGTGTGGTCCTTCACGCAGACATCAACTCTGCTTATTTGTTCTGTGGAGGAAATATTTAGCAGGTTTCTGACAGACCCATATATCCTTCATGATGGTGGCATTAGTGTGTGATGCAAGGCAGTGGAGAGAGAGCTCAATTGATCTAGATGGGTTACCATCATACTTATTTCTTGCACTTCATTCACCTCTGGAAATTACTCACCTCTAATATCAGCACTTACAGTTCACAGATCAGAATACAGCAAACCCTTCTTACTGGATAAAGCTTCCCAGTAGAGAAATAGAGAAAGAACAGAGAAATATTGGAAACTCTTTACAACAGGGAAAGAGTTTGCAACAGCAACAAGCTCTCTGCTATGGCTGCCTGCATAGAAACACCACTTGAGCAGCACCCTGACTGTTGCTGGTTTTGTGTTCTATAAAGCAACCTAAAACTGTGGTAATAGGAGAGACCATCTAGAAGGTGGATCCTTGTATAGATTTCCCATCACTTAATGAAAGTGCTTGGCCTCTTACTGCATGGTACCAGTAACCCTCTGCAGGGAGTATAATTTTCAAAGAACAGTGTGCAAAATCTTGTCTCCAGGCATTTTAGGATATTTTGCCTTCAGGAAAAGTTTATTCCGCAAAGCAAGCTCCTACCATAAGTGGCATATGGAATTTACAGAAAGTAGCTTCCCTGGTTTACTAAGACTATCAAAACTGTCCCAAAAAAACCTAAAACTTTTTTGGGTGCAGTTTTATAGCAGATGGTTCTACTTACAAGAATCTATTGTGTCCAGCACCAAAGCAGGAAACTGTACCAGTTTGTTCCTGTGTGAGTTGTTGGCTTTTCTGACATTGTATCTCTTATATTTGTACTAACATGTGCATGAGGAAAGAGAAAATTTAAAGGTTGTGCCAGGCCAGGTTACCATAGAGAAGACAAAGAAGGTTCAGGTCAACAAACACTTCTCAAATAATAAATTACTCTTGTTGATACATGAAAGTACTTGAAAGCAGTCTTGGTAGTGGGTTGCCTCTAGCTGCAACTTGCAAGCTAGAACACTAAAATATCCTTCCCAGAAATTTCTCCTGGATATGCATTGGCTGGTTAGATATGCATGCCCTCAAGCACTAATGACCAGAAGAGCCCTAAATTACACATCTTCCTTGCTGGAAGGTACAGTCCTTTCAAGTACAGCACTGTCTTTTACCTGTTCCAGCTTTTGGGAGGTTGAGAAAGGAGATGAAGGATTCAGGCACTCTCAGTTTGTACTGTGGAATGACAAACCCTGGGGCTCAGTTTTGCACTAATCCTCTCTTCCTGGTGAAATGGCATTCAACTAAGAAGGGGCTTTAGCAAGGCAAGAAAGCAAGATTTCCAAAATCCTGTAAGTTCATCCCATCCCACCAAGGCATCATGATTTTGTTATATAACAGTATGTTGTGAAATTGTGATTACTCTTTTTCTTATTTTTTTTTTTTTAATTTCTTATTTTTTTCTTTGTTCCTTTTCCCTTTTTCTTTCTTTCTTTTTGTATCAGCATTCTGGACAATTCAAAGGGCCTACATCTCCTATTCACTAACTGTAATTGAAAAGCTTTTGGTTTCTTTCTCTTACTAAGAGATGTGTACTCCTCCCCGTGTGAGCCAGTCCCTTGCATAAGTCTCCTGAGAGCAGCTGTAAGTGAAGTAAAGTTACAGGCAGATCAGAAAATCCTTATGCACTGAAGTTGTTAGATTCATGCTAGCTGTAGACTTCTAGGTGCCATAAAATATGAACTATGTAAGTTGACCAAAATTCAGGAAATGCTGGATATTGAAGTACAGACATTTCAAGGAGCACTTAGTCAATTAGCAGAAACACTGAGCCCAGTGCTCGCTGGGAGAATAACTTGTAGCTCACAGCTGCTACAAAGAAGGTAGACTTTCTAGACTGCAAATATCACTTGTTCAAGGCCTAGGTATGCCCTTCAATTCCTGAGCATCATCTGCTTAGCATATGTTTATTAGCTAACTATGGGGATGATTTCTAACACAAGCTCCGTGGGCAGTCATGCAAATATCAGGCTCCAGAGTGGAAGAAACCTAAAGCTGCAGAGCAGTTATTTTCATAACATAGCATAGGACCTCCTACGGGGATTCTGTGAAAAAACAGATGTGCTCCAGCTATGAAGGCAGAGGGATGGTGTGAATGGGGTAGATGCAGAGGCATTATTTTGTAGCAGGACCAGGGCTGTGGGCTCAGGCCTTGCCACTCTATGTGTGAGAACAGTCAACTGAATTTTATGGGTGTAAAAGTATGGGTAAAATTGTTGAATTTTTCTTCCACAACAAAAATCCTTAAGTCAGCTCTCTCTGTATGCAGACGTCAGATACGAGAAGTTCCTTGTCCATGTCAGCCTGAGCAAACTGGGAAGATTAGTAAGTGTTTTGGGCCCCCAAAAGTGCCAGTAGGAGCCATTGCATGCCTTGATCCCAACAGATCTTGTCAAGACAAAGCTCCCCAAAAAGAAAAGGTGTTCAAAGCAGTGGCAGGATGAGGAGTGATTGTTTGAAGGGAAGAAGAGGGCAGCCACCGTTTTTAAAGTCCAATTAACTTTCTGCTGACATAAACAGGGAAGGTTATATTTGGCAGAGCAGCTGTTTGAAGTTACTTGAAGCGCGCTCAGACACACATCACTTTATCCATTATTGTTTTCTTTACTGGCAATTCAGGGGTTTTTCTTGAACAGAGTTTATTCTACCTTAAGATTTTTTAATTGTTTGGAAAAGTACACTTGGTACTCGAGTCAAAAATAAGCCAAGAAACTCCTACTTATGTACATGCAGA
This sequence comes from Bucco capensis, assembly GCA_013396975.1. NCBI lineage: Eukaryota > Metazoa > Chordata > Aves > Piciformes > Bucconidae > Bucco > Bucco capensis. Next base: position 156,631 of record VWZO01008842.1, on the reverse strand, counting down.
CCCAGATGATGCAAAAAAAAGCATCAAGCATTTGAGCAGAGGGAATCTGGTTCCTGCTGCCACCAGAGAATATGGAGCTCCACTTATCTCTTGCCTTCAGCGTTTGTGCTGGCAAATGGATCCTGAACTCTGTGCACACGCACGTGCAAGAAGGAGAGAAAGGCCAGGCAGAATACTGGTGCAAAATACTTCCAAACTGAATTCTGAATCCAGAGTTGCTTCTAAATAAAACCAAGCAATGGACTAATCTCATGCAGGGCCTCGCAACAGGCACTGCAGTAAGAGGGAGAGAGAGAGTGCAGCTTTTCAGAAAGCCTTGGTGCTGTATTTGCTTGTAAGGAATGGCCTGTGCTGGCAGTAAGTGGTATTTTTAGTGTATTGTGCTACCATATTTACTGCCAGTACTTGGGCCAGGAGTATTAAGGTATCAGCAATACTTCTCGTAAGTGCTGCTGATTGTATTGTGAGTTTTTGCTAGAATCAGCAGTTCAAATGGCCCTTTTCTGATGTATGGTTAGCACCCTGTGTGCCATGCTGTTGCATAAATTACCATATTATTATGGTAACTTTCTTTAGGAGTCTGCAGCCTTAGCTTGCTCCAAACTCCAGTTTCCCCTTGTCAGTTCTTATTGCCAGAGCTGATACTTGGACTCCACAAAGCACAAGCCATCCTGATTTGGTAGTGTGAAATCTTTGCTTTCAGTTGATTTTTAAAAGCAAGCTGCTTATTCTTTTGCGGGTAGGCACAGCCCAGAAAACATAAAGCAGCATCAGCCAGCAGTTTGGGATGAAAGCAAGAAGCAGCTGGGCTCCAGTATTGGAGTAACAAATTGTGGAGGGGTTTCTTTTTTGGGTGCCCTGGTCCTTCACTACCATGTTACTTTTTATGTCATGTGGGTCTACATTTGAGACACATCCCTTACCCGCCGTGCCTTGAGGTTCAGCCTGTGCTTAGTGATGTGGAAGACGACAGCAATCAGTAATGTTTGGAGAGGGTGTGACAGGATGCTGTTTCCAGAGCTTGGCACAAGATGCTTTGGTCAGCTCTGGATGCTCTGTCACCTGCAGGTCTTGTGTGGCAGGGCGGAAAGAAAGAGAGGGAAAGCTCCTCCTGTCTGAATTGAAAGAAGCTTTAAGAAACCAGAAGACAAATTGCTTCTCATTAAAGCTTGCATGATTTATGGCATGACATTTGCATGCCAAAACTTCTCTAAACAAAGCTAATTAGGGAATTAGGGAGCTGAATGAGCCTTTCCTCCAGAAACAAGCCTTTATACTCTGACTGTTAAATAGTTGCAGTTACATCTGATAGTTTATTACTGCATTAACAATCCCTTCTTGACACCTGTATCTCCATGCCATCCCTACAAGAGTCTGTTTTGAAAGACTAGGTGTCTAGCAGGCAACTTTGGGAGAAAGGTGTGAAGGATTGGGTGTTTTCCTAGCCATTTTTCTGCCACTGCTGGTGTATGCCACCAGCCTTCTAGCACGGTGGGGATGTGCCTTTCAGGAGGCAGTTTATTTTAAACATATTGTACCAATTTAGCAAGCCCCATAAGCATATATATAGCTCAAACATTACCTAGACATTCAGGAAGAAGACACATGGCCTATTTATGTTAACCTTCTGACTGGTGATTTCTTTGGGATCATTTGGGACTCAAAATGCAGCACTGACTGAAACCTCTCCTCATTCAGACACTGCAATAAGGTGTTTGACCAGAAGGAGGATAAGTTATTCCTAGCACGAGCTCTGCATTGCTGCAGCTGGATTGTTATTAGACCCCAGGCAAGGTTGGTTGAAACTAGCTTGAATGTCCCTTCAGCACACACTGATTCTTCTGGCTTCGATGCAGATATACTTCGATAATGTCTGCTTGTGAGAGATAGTATAGATGAAGTTGCACATATTGGAAAAGTGTCCCTCAGTACTGAGTACACAGAATTCCTCTGAGCTGAGTTCATTGCTTAGCTGGCATCATAGCTGCTGAGAGAGCTAGTGAGGAGATAGCAAGGATGCAAATAAACCAGAGAAGGAAAAAACTGAACATTTTTTGGCTGAATCACTAAAAGCCAAAAATCTTGTTAGACCATAGAAAGCTGTTAAATAAGAGGGTTTTTTTGTTAACATGTGTGGTGTCCTGCAAAAGCAAGCCAGCCTTCGTTTGCTTTTACTCACCTGTGACACTAGGCAAGCCTTGGGAAGTTCTCCAAAAACTGGCCTGCCAGGAGCCTGCAGGCATATGACGACTAGCTTCTTAGGTAGAGGAGCCAATCCAACAAGTATATAGATGATAAGGAGCTATTAAACATGAAAAGACATCTACCAAAGGCAAAGTGAAACATGTGCTCACTGTATCACTGAGTGTGTAGAAAACCATCAGCACAACAGGCTCCTGGTTTTTAGACATTGTGAGTAGCTCCCAGGGCAGGACATTTTGTAGAAAACATAATTCAATTTGCCAGATTGCTGTTGTACTCCCAAGCCATTCATTTATGAATCAACTGATCATTTCTCCTGATAGTCTTCATTTGTTTCCCTACTTGCCAAAATAAGCTACTTGGCTACCTAAAATGTCCACCCAAATGTATCATTTACTCATCTAAAATTGCCAGGGAGTTACTTAATGAGAACTACCCAATGTTTTAGATCAGCCTTCCCTGCCTGCCCAGCAGCTGTCCCGGACACACAGACATAGAATTTTAGGTCTCCGAAAAGACAGAGGAAGAGCTACTCTCCTGAAAATCTATGTCCAAAGATAACCTGTGAGTCCTTTGCCAAATAAACAGATCATCATGGTATCTCCCAATGGCTGTCCTCAAGAATATGACTTATTTAGTGCTGGTGTCAGGAGATTAACTCTAAAAAATCAGAGATCTGCCCCATTTTCACGTTTTACTTCTTTTCAAACAGTACTGTTTTGGGGAATCTTTGGGTTGTCTTTGCAAGCACTGTTTCTCCTTCCTCTGAAGAGGCAGAATTGAGCTTCAGCAGTTGGAAGATGACAAGATGCCATCCTTATCTGAGTCTTATTATAGGAAGGATTGTTTTAATGTTCAGAGAAATGTTTTCAGACCTCTAGAGTGTTCCCACCTTGGAAGACTAAAGTGAGAAATATCTATTGTCTACAGAAAGCCACAAAATCCATGAGGTAATGCTGACTGGAAGCAGACAGTTTCAGAAAAGTATTACTTACTCCAGACTTGTTATTTCTGCATACTTTCTGTTTCAAAACCAAAACTAAGGGGTGTTTCTGCTTTGTGGCTTGGAGTTTAACACATGTGGATACTGGGAATTCAGTCACATCCAGCAAAATTCTTTCTTGTTTTAAAGTAGATTTTTTTTAGTTTGGCACACACACTTTCCTACTTCAGCTTCAGTGCAAAATCTAGCTAGTCGAGTTTTAGTCTTTATAAATTGTGGTAGAAGGCATTAAGTCTTGAATAAAGAAATCCCAACTCTGAGTGGAGGTGCTAGCAAGGCAGATTTTCACACATGGTGCATGCCTCTTGCCTAGTCCACAGGGAGGGCACAGCTCTTCATCTGCACAAAATCAGGGGTAGTTTAGGCTGCTTTGAAAATGATGTGGGTTACTTCATGTAATTAGGGCATGAAGGCAGAGCAGTGCAGATGCTGTTGAGGTTGCTTTATGCACACAGACTTGGCTTGTAGCGGCAGCCTTACTAGAACAGCTTGGAATTTGGTACAGAAGGAAGAAGCCAAATGTTTCCCTGGTTAAATATTGAGCCCATATTGACCTCTTTAGCACAGCAGAATGGCTCCTACCAGCAACGAGCATAAAAAAATCAAAAGCTGCCTTTAATACACTGAACTTCACTGTAGCCTTAGCTGTTACAACATAGAAAAATTGATTTCACCTGACTTGAACTGAAATTAGGCTTCCAGCCAAATTACCTCAATAGCCCAGGGACCAAGAGAAAGACCTGCAAACAGCATTGCATTTCCTTTTATTTGCTCACATCTTGAGATGGAATAGATGGAGAGGTATTTGGATGTGCTTTTTTTTCCCAAGTCATCACGAAGGGAACACAGAGATCTCATACTGGGCACTTTGATTGGAGCTTGACATGAATCTTACTGCAACCTTAGTATGCACCTGGAAGTCAACAGGAGGTAGTTAGCTTTCTGCAAGTTCACATCTTCATTGCAGCTAACTTACTCACATTGACAAATCTTAGTATTTCATTCTGAAATCCTACTTAGGCAAACATATGTCTGAAATCAAGAGCATCCTCTTGTATCTCTAGTTGTGCTTGTATCAGCTGTCATTTCTGGTAGATTTACTGTATGTGTTTTTCTTTCAGACTGTTTGTCTTACATGGCTCTAGAAGTTTTATCCAAAAGGTGTTATGGAAAACAGAGATGCAAAATCATTGTCAGTAGCCAGGATTTTGGAAACCCATGCCTACCTGGAGTGACAAAATACCTTAACGTCAGCTATGCATGTGGTAAGAGCAAATGCATGATCATTTTGAAGCCCTCATTCTGCTTGCAAAGCAAAATAATGCTAAATGGTGCACACCTATGGAGACACATACACATGCACATAGAGGCTTCCTAAGTCTCCTCTTCCTTTTAACATGGGAAATTTGTGACATGGCCATACAAGAACAACCAAAATACGTGAGCAGTCCCATGGGCTGAACTCAGGCATTAAGGGGTTTTCTTCTGTAAAAAATTCAACTGGCAATAAAACACAAAGTATGTGTTCTAATAGTTTGAGAAATGCTATCAAAATAAGAGTCCATTCTACTGAATTCACCTGCAACAGAGCTAGGAAGAATAACCTGGCATTGCTTGCCATCAGTGCAGGTAAAGCAGTCCAGCATAATTGAAGCACTGTGAACAAGCCCAGTCCTGAAATCTGATTCACATGAGCACACCTACAACCTTCAACTTTGCAGAGAGATTTCCTTTCTCATGGACAAAGTCTCACTAAAAGTAAAGGTTTGAGGTTATACATCCCTGGCAGGACTGAAGCCTACTTCAGCTCATTCCTCAGATAAGAGGGAACAGTTTTCCATATTCTTTACTGTAGAGTAATATATTTACATCAGGGGAAAGCAGAATTCCTTATTATTCTTTTTCTAAAAAGCGAAGGCTGTGGGACAGCAAAGTGTAATATCAATAAAGGTGAGAGAAAAGTGATTGCAAGACCTTAGTGTAGTGCCTGATTTTGATATGGCATGCTTTTAGGAATGACTCTGCATCTCTTAAGCCTTGAACAGATTTCCTCAGGCTCTGCTTTCTGCTGCTGGCTAGCTGTGGGGTCGAAGCATGAAGGTCAGGGGTGATTGTCTCTCACATACCTTTGCTTCAACCAGAGGATATGTAAAAGGTTTCTCACCAAGTTACTGCTCTGCTTGCTGTGCACTGCTTGGGAAACTGCCAGCCTGCTCCTTTTTGGCTTTTTCTGTAGGGAGTCATAGCTCTATGGGGACATACAGAGGCCTTTCGCAGCATCTTTAGTGACTCAAAGGGCACAGGTTATCTGAGATGTGCTTTTGGGAACAGCAATGTAGGATTGATTACTAGATCACTGTCTACCTGAAGATCAGAGGAAAATGAGCCCTTCCTGCTTCCTTGCTGGCATGAGAGATTTTCAGTCTCCCCATGAGTTAGTTGTCAGGTGAGAGGCATTGCAGCAATTCAGCTTTATATTGTTGGAGAGAGCTGGAGGTCTGCCTTTGCACTGATACGTTATATTATCATGCAGTTGCTTCCATGCTGTAGTAACTTTATGGATGAGTTAATGAAATTCTCTTTAATTAGAGTAAGGATAATTTTAACAGGTTGTTCTTTCTTACTAGAAAACCAGTGTAAGTTCGTTTGCAATGAAGTTATGTATTGTATTATTTAGTGGTTTTGGAAAAACACATGGGTAGTAAAAAGTGTTCTTGTGTGTTTCTGGCACATTTTGAAGACTTTTTCTTCTGCAAAATCCTACTGAGCTATGCAGTCTGAAGCATTAGCCAATGATTTGTAGGTCTAATTATTTTACAAATCATCTAGTCAACATGGGAAGAGTTTGGGCATATTTCAGAATGACATTTTACATTTTTTCCCCTCCAGAAGATCCCTGCTAACATGATACTTCCCAAGATAAGGTAAATAGGCCTCCCTCTGAAGTGACAGGAGCACAACATAGCAGGCCATATTCTCTGAGGGCTGTGCCAGACTTGGAAGTATTTCCATTATGGTCAGGAAAGTGAAAAAAAGAATCCTATTTCTCACCTCATGGGTCAGCAACCATTTAGTGTCTGGCTGCATTTTTATTCTTGCTGTTAGTTCCTGCTAGTAGAAACTTAGCAACAGCCAGAAGGTGCTAGTTTCTAGCAGTCTGAGTGCCCCTGATGACCTGCTCAGCATCATCTCATGTCTGCACGAGGTGGCAACTCCTGGCTCTTGCTGAGGCTAGACTTCAGGAGCCTTTCAGGAAACAGAGCTCCTGATGCCCTAAGTTGTATCTGCAGTCTGTGAGCTGTCTTTGGCAGCTTGTGGTGGGTGACTGACTCCTATCCTACTTGTCAAAGTAGTGCTGCACAAGTTGTGGTATAGATGTGATTATCTTAATAAAAATTCCTCATGCTAGTACCAGTTGGACTGTTCAGAGACCTGATGCAGCCCATGCTAGTTAAAGTGCTTGTGTCTGAAGTTAAGCCATAATGAAAATTAACAATGCAGGCAGTCAGGAGCTTTTTTTGTCCATGCCATTTTGAATTAAGCAAATGAATGCCCTATTAAATAGCTATTCAAACTCGATGGGAAGCCTTGAGGAAAAGATTCAGTCCTGTAGCAAACAAAGCCCAGGGAAGTTCCTTCTGGGAGGGGAGCAGGAGGCACATCAGCCCAGGTGAAGGAGCCCTTGCCTGAGCACCAGGCCATGCAACAGGAGCTTCAGGTCACACAAAGGTGCTGGGGATGGTGCATCCTTCCAGGACATTGTTCATAACACGTGCGCGTTGTTCATAACAGGCAGGCTTGCAAATTCAGAGTGCAGTCTGAAAACAAACCAGCCTGCTTACTGTCTGCCTCATGCACCAACAAAAGTATCCTGCCACTAGAAAACAGTTAAGAGTTACGATGAAGTACAAGCCAAAATAGAAATGAGCTCATTCTCTCCTATCTCTGTTGGCCTTCTATTGCAAACAGGAGCTAAGAGTCCCAAAAAAATTCCTTCATCAGGAAAGGAAACAGCTATGACTTTGAGCCCACACACAAGAGTTCTGCTCAGAAAGAAGTGCTATTTTTAGTTGTATTTCAAATTAAAACTATGTGAAAAAAAAAAAACCCCTCAGACTCCTCTGTTCATTTGACTTTATTTATTGACAAATGTTTCTGTGTGGGATAGAGGTGAGCTTCATAGCTGAAATTTCTTGCTTTTCCCCCCCGCTTCACATCAATCTGACAATCAATCAATCTGCCTTCAAATAGTACAGGGAATGGGTGCCAAGATCTGTGTATCTGAAGGGCCCATTCAGCTAACTCAGAATTTGTGAACTGTCAATGTCTGCATGATGCACCTGCTTTTAGCTCTTCTAATTATTTTAATAAGAGTATGAAAACTCATCAAGGGAAAAAAAATCATGAAATGAGAAGAATGCAGCCTACTGTAACCCAGCACATCTCTTCTCATCCTGTGCACCTTTCCTCCTTGCTGACTGTTCATCTCAGAGGCTTTGCACAGGACAGCACACAAGACTTTAAACATTTCTCTGAGAATCATAGTGAATTATCCTCATCCAAAACCAGTATCTAGATGCAGTTTAGCATCTGATTTTAGCTCAGTTTAGCCTGAATTTGTAGACCAATTTTGTCTCCTATCCACTGGTTGGCACACCTCTTTTGGGACAGAAAACAAGGAGGCAGAAGATGACAGGTCCCCACACTGTATGCAGCTGCATTGATGTTCCTGGAACTCCACACAGGCTGGCTTGGCAATACAGTCACAGAGCTGCTTTTACTAGTCCCTAGCAAGAAATCACAGCATTCTCTGTCCCTTTTGGTATTTCACTGGTCTTTATGTGAAAATTATTTGCTCACTGCCAGTGCATTCCATCCCTCAGGCTCACTCTGCCTGCTGCCCTTGCCCTTGTCTCCTTTTTCTGCCCACTCCACCTTTCTTTCACTCTTCTTCTCAGTTACTTTATTCCCTTTCCCATCTCTTTATTCTCCCTGCCAGTGCTAACCCTGTGAGCAGCGTGCTTTTTGCACTGTGTCCCATGCCACAGCATCCTGGTGCCATGTCTCCTGGTGCACTAGGTGGTGGTGGAGGGAGGAGGAGGTGTCACTGGCCACAGCCCCTCTCTTGGGGCCAGCCATCAGGGTGAGAGTGAAACTAGACGAGTGTAAGCCAGGGCAATGCAGCAGCAGTGGCAGCAGCCCCAGCCAGGGCTGGTATGGTGGGGATAGGCAGTACAGCTTTGCCTGGGGCTGCACTATACACCACCTCTGCAAATGCTCCCAGACGTGATGGAGCATCTCGGCCACTGAGCAAGCTCAGGCTGGCTGCAGCACCAGGGCAAGTCTTGCACACTGGCAGGGCTGGCACTTGTCTGCACTGGCTCCAGATGCAGCCATTCCATCCAATCCCCTTGATCCCACCTTTGGAAACTGAATTAATAAACTCAGGGTGAGCAGAGGGATTGATTATTAACTGAGGAGCTGGTTCTTGAAACTAACTGTACACAATTTGTCTTTCATCTTTTCAAGTTCCTAAATTTATCCTCACGGCTGTCAACCCCCTGGTCACCGGTAGTAAACCTTCTATCAAATACAACGATGGTACGTACCATCCAAAAAATATGGTTTGCTGCTCTCCTTTGTCTTTGATTGAAATAGGATATTTTCCCTCTGCAGAGCTTGGTCTGAGGGAGGTGGGATGAGGTAATGGATACCTTGCAGAAACAGCTGTTCTTCCCCTTGAAGGGCAGTGTCATGGGCTGGGAGTAGGACAGGACCCACCTGAGCATAGTTCTGCTGTCACAGTGCTGCAAAACAAGTGACCCATCCAGATGTACCTATAACCAGCGTGCTGTCTTCTAATTTTGATTGGACCATGGGAGAAGTAAAAGTGAAACTGCATTTATATCAGGGCAGAGAGTCTTTTAAGAGTTATACCAATAGCTGCTCTTCTAAAAGGCAACAAAATTAATGGTGTGGCTTAGTGCATATTTGCTGTCATCAAAAATGGGAGTGTACTGCAATGATTGGGCTGGGAAGTTTATTTAAGAGCTGTGAAGCTTAATGAAGTGAAATTATTTCAGAAACCTTAATTGGAATAGGCAATGGTAGTAGATTCTTTTAAATAAGTTTTCCATTTTCTGGATATTCAGTATTTTCAATACTTCATTATTTATACTGTATTCCAATACTTGCTTGTCAACCATTGTTTGGTCTAAAGTTCTGCAGGGTTTCTGTGGCACAGCACTGTCCTGCCTGTGTTTTAGGTGGACTTGTTACTTTAAAAGTTATTGGGTGATTATCAGTTTAGTAGATTCATCATCTATGATACGATTGAATTTGCTTCACCTCTGCATTTCACAGCTGTTGACCTTGATCCAAAGGAATCAAGACTTCCAAAGAAAGATGGAACTATTGTTAGCAACTCCTTGGCTACATTTGCATACATTAGAGGTAGGAAAATGAGGCTGAGATTATTTAGTTCATTAGAGCGTGACTTTTTGGGAAAAAGGAGGATCACCTCAGAAAGTCACAACTGGTAATGTCATGTTTATAGTAACGATATTACAATATAATCACAGTCTTGTGGGTGGGAAAGTTGCAGCATAATTTATATTTATAGAATATTTTCCATCTTGAAAGATCCAAACTCTTTTAGAGACTGCAGCCAAGATATATTTTAATGAATATTTTCAATGGGGACTGTTAGTTGTTCAGTATTTTTGAAAACCTGGTCGTGATCTGGGAGCGGTGCCGGAGACATCCATTTTTGGAAATGTTGGTTTGCATACATACAAGGATTGTGGAGGAGCCAACCCAAACTCAGCCATCTCTGGTATGGGACATGTTAGGTTTTGTGACTTAGCAACACTAAGGCAAATTTTATTTAGACAAATAAATTTGTGATCACCAGCTCTCTCAACACCACAGGAGAAGTCACTAATTTTGGAAGTGAACAAAGGCTGATGTTGAGAAGTGATTCTGGAGCTAAGATTGCTGCTCTTCTAGAAAACACAAAGAACCATGCAGCTGTCCAAGCATTGTGCCACAGCCTTTGCAAGGGCTTCCCCCACCAGCACAGTGAGACAGACTGTCCTTGCCAGTGTCATCCAGCTGTCCCCAGCAGCAATCGCCAAATACCCAGACCCCACCAGCCTTGAGACCCACCAGCAACACTTCATGCAGCCAGGGCTGGATTTTGCAACCCGTTGAGAAAGGCCATTTCCCCATCTGTCTCATTTGTCTTACTGTGAAGTGATCTCAGAGTATGTCAAGGAAGACAAATGCTCCCTACCCAGCCTGGCCTGGAGGTGCTGCCGTAGTGTCACAGAGTCTAGAGTTGTTCTTCCCATGTCCCCTCTTTGTGCCTCTTTTGGCAGGTTGGCTGAAAAAGAGAAAAAAGGAAAAGAAGAAAAAAGGGGTATGCTTCTGGTAGCTGGCTGAAAATGCTAGTAAGCTACTAATAAAAAGATGGAATAATGTTGTTACTTTATAATGCTATTAAGAGGCTGGGATTTTTGCACGGTAATTTGAAGAGGCAGACATGGCAGCATTCAGACTGCAAGCGCAGGCTAGTTACAGTACATGACAGATAAAGCCTCCCCACACCCCATGTCCCCCCACACATCTTCCACCCTCATGGCTACACTGGCAGAGTTTATAAAGTGTTTAAGCACTGTCTTTCTGATTTCAGATCACCCTGAAAGAGCAGCTCTCCTGTTTATGTCCAGCGTTTGTGTAGGATTAATCTTCACACTGTGTGCTTTGGTGAGCTGCGTGTGGTGCTCAAAGGACTGCCGGAAATTGCACAGAAAGAAGGATCCCTTAGTGCCAGAAGGTGATGGAGCATCCGAGAACAGTGAAAATGAGGAGGAGGAGGAAGATTCCTCCGATTCGGACGTCCAGGATGAGATAACAGGACTTTATAGACCTTCTTACTCAGGTTATAATTCAACAGAGGCAGCAGAACTGGCTGAAAGAATAGAGCGCAGGGAGCAGATCATGCAAGAAATTTGGATGAACAGTGGTTTGGATATGACACCTCCTAGAAATATGAATACATTTTATATTAATGAATAATAAATGGTTTATTTTGGATGATGTCCTAGCCCTTTTTTTAAAAGAAGAAATGTACCTTCTGTGAAGGAACATTTGTATCAGTGCATATAATTATTTGTAAAGTGAGAAGAAATATATGCAATAAAAGAAGAGTTTCACACCCTTGACTGTCTATAAATCATCCATGAAAGCATGTTTACAAGCTTCCATAGTTTTAAATTATGTTCTGTTATGGATTACTTTTCACTGTAATTTGGAATCAACTTCTGTATGCAGGTTAAGGAATATTAAAAAAGGACAAAAATACTTCAGCATAACATGGAGAAAGACCTGCATCAGGACATGGCACTTGAAGCCAGTTAGTGTGCTGCAGCTCATAAATTACATAAGAATGTGCTCTATTGATAAGAAATACATTATTAGTAGCATGAGCAGGACAAAGCAAAATTAAACACTGGTTCTTGAAGCTTTTCTGCTGTTTCATTAGTCCAGCCTTTCCCTAATAAAGCCCATTCCTCTGATAACAGTGATCCTGATTACAGGGAGGTTAAATTCTTCCTGCTTGAATCCAGATGATGCAATTAGTTATAAGAGAGATGTGAAAGAAGAATCTCTATCTACCACTGCTTGGCATTTCAGTGAAAACTTTTTGTGGTTTGAGAATTACTTTCCTTGGCAGCAATCCTCATGATAGTAATGTAATAGCATCTGAAGCCGGGGCACTTCGATGTGGAGAGACCTCACAATACTTCTTGGAGTCTAAGGTGTTTTTTTTTAAAGCATATAGCCACCAGATAAGGTTTGCCTTAGGAGGAAAAGCACTGCTGAGGAATGGACATAAGGGCAAAAATCGATCTGCATTCAAGACCTTCAGTGCCCTGTTGGTAAGGGAAAGGTCACTGTTCAGCCATAAGAAGATACTGGCCTGGAATGTAGTTTTGCTGCTACCCATGCTGGCAAATTTGTGAAGCAGAAGCTTGAAAATGGCTGTTTTCATAAAACACTCTCAAAGTTGACTCATATTAAGAACACTTACTTCCTAAGTAAAGTCTGTGTTAATTTTTCTGATGTTTAAGCATCGTTTAGAGCCAGGACTTGATTGAAGGTTACATTCTCTCAGAGTTTTTTTTATAAGTTTGCAATCTTCACTTGAAAATCATTGAGATTCATCAGATTTGGTTTCAGTCAGACAGAAAACTAAACTGGAAATGTATCTTAAGTCGAAAAAACAACCTTCCTGTCTTTAAATAAAGTGTCTCCAATATTTTAACTGCAGTCCATAGGGAATTTACTGAACAAAAGGAGGAAAAATGTCACTTCCTGTTCATAATACTTCATGAGTTCGTGGTGCTTTCCCACTCAGACACTGTGTGTCTAGGTAGAGTGAAGTAGTATGAAATGCTTAGAGAGAAAAAAAAAGTGGCATGACTTGTCATTTCCTACTGATACAAAGTTGAATTAAGCATGGGAAAACATTAAAGGGAGGAAGGGGCTTGCTCAGATGACTAAGGAGCAATCCCGTGCTCAACTGGAAAAATCTCAGCAGTGATTAGCATCCCATCAGCGGAAGGAAGAGAGGCTGAGGAGATGGACAGAGAGCTGAGGCCACCTGTGGCACTAGGAAACTGCATGAAATGCTTGGCACAGCCCAGGAACCTGGGTGCATGCCTGCTGGGATTCAACTCTTCCCCGTTTCTAATAGAAAGTCATCATTGCCTGTGCTACTGCATGATATTGCTGAATAGGTTCTGGTTGGGAAAACCATCATGCCTTTGTCCTGAGGGTGGAAGAAGGCAGGTTTTTCTTTTTTGTGGCCTTGTAGGTAGGTGTAGGACAGTTCTAGTCAAGAGCTGGCTCATTCCTTCTGATTCATGGTGGCAGGTGCTATCCATAGCTTGGTCAGAAGGGAAGGGACTGATCTACATCCCAACAATTCCCCTTGCTGACAGACTATACTAGTAAAAAAATGGATCCTCTTGTCTTTGTTGACCCTCCAAAGAAGCCATCATTCGATTGTGGAGAGTGGGCTGGGCTACAATTCACAGCCAGCAGGGCTGAGGGCAGGGACTCCCAGGGGCTGCCTCTTTTTGTGCAGGGCCCTACTCTGACTGCCTCCCCAAAATGCTGAGCCCCAGTCAAACTCCCTTCTGAAGAGCCTGGGGCCCACAGGCTAGCTGATCTCCAGCTGATCTATTTTTGGAAGTTATCTGTCTGGCAGTTAATGTTTATGCTCACTAAAATTTGTGTGTTTTCTTTCCTCATTTTTTATCTGTAAGTCTCTGTGGGTTTTTAGTCCTGAAGCTGATATCATAACAAAACCTGGGAGGTAATCTTTCCACGACTTCTTTTGCTTTGTTCAAGCCTATGTAAAATTAGCACATCCAAGGGGTGGCCACAGAATCACTGAATGCTTGAAGTTGGAAGACACCTCTGAAGGCCATCTGGTCCGACTGTCTTGCCTCAAGCAGGGTTACAAACAGGGGTGTTCATGCCTGGTGATGAAGAAACCCATAGTGGCAGTAGATCAGCAGTAACCAGTTTGTAACTTAGAATTTAGTACCTTCCTTGAAGAAAAACTGCAAAACAATTCACTTTTCCCAAATCCCAGTTCTCTCATCTATTGTTACAACCCTAGAGGATAAAATCCCTGAGTATTAAAGTGAGGATTATAAATTTATTTTTCTGTTACCTTTGCATAGTTGTCTGTAAATGATTTAACAGACCTAATTCCCTCCTGATTTTCCTCTCTGCCTGCTGCCACAGGCAGGCAGTGAAAGATCTCCACAGGTACCAGAGAAGAGCCTGTTTCCCAATATGGAGCATTTCACAGTCTCTGGGAATGTGTTCTGGAAAAAAAAAAAGTGTTTAATAATGCATGCCTGTTTATATATATCCTCAAACAGGGTGACAAGCCCTATTGTGAACCTCAGCACTAGGAATAACTCAGCAGGGCAGAGGGATGCAGTTTTTGCTCCAGACTGAGAGACTGAGCTTCACTCAGGAGCTGTTCCCTTGACTGAATTGTTTATAGTCTGAATTAAAGTTGCTATTTTATCCTTTTTGCATAAACTTTTGAAGTCTAATTTGGGAAAGTTACTAATTAGTGGTTCACCTTGTGCCCAAATATTCACTGGTCACAGTGGACTGAAAGAGTGAAAATGAACAATGAAAAATCTGAGAAACAGACCTTCAATTATTTTGATCTTTCTGAAATGACACCCTCTGCAGAAAATGCAACCAGCATAGAAACCAGAACATTAATGGGGAGTGTACTTACCAGACCCAAGCCCACAAAAATCATTATTTCATGGGAAAACACAGTGTATGCCCATTAAAAAGAAAAGGTGTATGCAGTGAGCCAGGCTCATTTCAATGGCAGCTCTGCTTTACTGAAACAGGACCAATGGTAAGAAGCAATAGGATTTGGCTGCTTATTAGTGGGATGTGTAAACTGAAGAACCAAGAAGCACAAATGCTGTAGCTGATATCTACTTCATTTCTAGGCTAAGGGCAGACATTATCGGGGAAGGTGCCTTACTTCAGGCAGCAGCAAAGCTATGGGGAGGGCATTTTGTGCTAGCAGCAGGAAAAAGTATCAGCAGTAAAATCCCTGTCCAGAACAGCAGTCTAAGAAGAAAATATCACAAAGGAGAGCCTGCAAGTTGTTTTGCCGTAACCATTAGGTTCATGCTACATGTATAACTTGGGGAACGAGCTGTATTTGAAAATTCTATGAGCCAGCATTAACACCTAAACTTGCTGGAAGGCAATGTGCAATGCTGTTGTGGCTGTGGTAACTCCCCACTCCTGCCTTTTAAATAACCCAGAGTTAACCACCGGGAATCCCTGGGAGAGGTTGCAGGAAGCAGTAAATAAATCCTTCTGAAACTCATACCTTTTATCGGCAGCCACTCAGGTGTGGCACCTAATGCCTGTGGGACGCTGTGGCCAAAAATCCCTGGCATTACCCCAGTGATTTTGCAGGAGGCACCTGTGATCGGCGAGGCAGCCACTGGTGCCTGGCGTGGCCAGAGGGAGGTGGCAGGGAAGGAAGGTGAGGGCAGGGCTGGCAGTGAACTGGGGTGACAGCAGAGCCTGGAGCTACCTGGGGAAACAAAACCTGGGAAAGCAGAACTGTATACATGCAAGCAAGCAAGCAATGGAGGAGCAGAAGCTATCTAGTTGGCTTCATCTACACACTGGGAAAGCTGAGGGATAAATGACCACAGATGGTCTTTTTTTTGCAGGATGTGTAGCTGAGCAATTGTGTCATCACAGCCTGGTTTCGGAACAGTTGAAGTTAGGATATAAAAAACTCATGCAAGGAAAATTTCCTTGTTACTAGGGGACAGACTGAAGACCTTAGGATTTAGCAGCTACAGAGGATAACCGGGGGCTGCTGTTTCTCCCACCACCAGGACGGGATGCTTTCTTGGTAAGAATTGCACATATCAACATACAGTCTAACAACCGTGGACCATTCAAGCATTGCCCAAGGCAAGGGATTTCATCTTTCCTGTGACATCATCTGTGGTGGGTTTTCATGGGCTCTCAAACCCCACCTTGACTTTGTGAAGCAAATGGGTGTCACTCTCCAGTGAGCTTTAAGGCAAGCCCTGCAAAGCACTGATGAGGTGGCAGAGGAGATGCTGTTTCAGGCACCAGTGCTCAAAATACCCCATGGGCTGGAGCACCTCACTCCATGATTTCAGAGCTACAACAACCTCCCTGTCAAGCCTTTTGGTTGTGTTGCAACTCTGCCATCCTGCTGATCTATCCACAGCAAAAATTTGAAATGCTGTTTCCAAAAACATCCCTCATCAGGAAAGAGGTGAAATGTCCTTTTCTGAACAAGGCCACACAGTGTTGCTGAGGGAGAGAGAGGCAGAAAGAAACAGAGCTGCAAACTCACAACTGACCACTGCACTGGGGACAAGTATGGATTGAATCCTTAAACTGCAGGAGCTGTTGCTTGGGTAAGAAAACAGATGTGGTACAAAATTTCACACTGCTTACACAGAGTTGCCCCCAGACCCTTACACAGTAACAGGAGTAGCAGCTGTATGCTGAGTATCAGGGGAAAAAAATCCCCATTACACTGTAAGTTCTTGGCTCTATTACTCAGCCTTTGCTGAGGGCTGCTCTCACAAACATAACCCTTGGAATAAAACAATAATTAATTTTTCTTCTTCCTTGAGGAAGTGCCAGATTTCCTATTTTTTGCTATAAACTTCCTCATTCTCAACACAAACCTGTTGTAGCTGCTGTATGGCCCCTACTCACTGGAGCACAGGATGGGGACACTCATAGCCCTTGACACAGATGCGCAGGTGGGTTTGGCTGAGGCACAGTCACATGCCCAGCAGGTGTGCACAGCTGGGGCTGAGTGGCAAGGAGCTGGCAGCCCTCAGGTGCCTCAGGCCACTGCCACCCCATCACCCACTACCCTTGGGCAGTCGCAAGGACAGGAACAGCTGGAGGAAAGGCACAAGCTCATGTTCTTGGTGACTCCTGACTCACACACTGGCAACAGCCAAGTAGGCAGATCCAATTCATTGCATCTTCCTCCAACACTGTTGTGCCAGAGCGCAGGGACTCAGCAGGCAACCAGCAGCTGGCAAATCCTCCCTTCTGCTGGCAGGGAGATCTTGCCATCGGTGGTGGCAGGTGTCCTCCATTTTCTGGCCCCATCATGCCAGACCTTTGCAGGCTCCTATGGTTGTCAGTGCTAAGCAGGAACAAAAGCTATACCTCAGCAGTATGTCAGCACTGCAAAGCAGTGGCTGCAGCTCCCTGTGTCCACTGGGCTCCCACCTAGGGCATGGCATTGGCAACCACGTGCTTATTGCCCCACCAGGTCACCTCTGCAGCCACGGTAGCCCACCACAGACATCCCATCCCATAGCCATGCAGAAAGCAGTCACAAGGGCTCTGTGGGCAGAGGAGGGGGAACAGAGAGGGAAATAATCAGGAAATATCACCAGAGTATTTACAAACACATTGTATGTATCAGGCTCACCCTGCTGTAATAGCTTCCAGTACAATAGCCAGTTCCTTGGTTGTTTTTACCCATGACCCTCACAGCAAAATGACACAGGACAGCACAACTGTGGAGTCAAAAGCACCCACTGGCTGGTGCAGGCAGGCTTAGAGCAGTGGCAGCATCCCAGGGTAGAGCAGTGCCCTGCAGAGCAGCACCAATCCCACACTCCAGGGAGCACAGTCCACCTCCTGGTGGGGAAAAACACAGCAGGAGCTATGTCCACACACAGTGAACTGCCCATGCCTTGCTTCTTCTTAGCCTCCTGTTCAAGGAAACTTCAATAACACCTTAAGATCTGTAAAGGCATTAGCAATTCTCACAACACATAACAGCAATTTCCATTAATCAGGATGGCAATATGGCCACAAAACAAACATTTTAGCAACATTCTGCTGTGCATGTCCTTTGAGAGAGAGAGAGTTTTCCCTCTGAAAGGGCATGCCTGCTATCAAGCTTCCAGAAATAAACTGTTTAGAAGAAAGATAAAAAACACTTCGCAAATTTCCAAACCTAGGTGTGGTGTTCCTATTTCATAATTCTCAAATTCTTTAGATATCTAAATATCTATAGGCTTTGCTTTGTTCCTGTACTCTTACATCTTTTCCAGCAAGTTTATTCAATTTCAATCATGATAAATGAATGCAGCAGATCCACAGATACTGTCAGAAGAAATGAGAAGAACACCAATCCCATGGACAGTTTTCTCAGCTAAAGAAGCAAACAGGACCAATTCCAATAGAGAACAACAGTCGAAAGCATGCAGAATAAAATGGAGTTTCTTCTGTGTTATTTCCTACACCTGCTTTTCCTTACTTTTAGAGAGGAAATAATATTATAAGTACCATAATCAAAGGTCCTGTTCAAACACCCCCTTCAGAATCCTCTGTGTAGTGGTAATTTACAAGTTTCTTTTTCATGGAAACACTAACTCTCAACAAGTCTTGAAAAGATAATAAAACTTCTTATGCTCCTTTGACAAGTACACCAGTTGCAGAGGGCACTGTGCTGGGAGGAAGGTGCTACTGGTGTCTTAGAATTTTGCCATGGAAAACCAGTCACTTGCGGTCATGGATGTGCAGTGGAGTTTAACGAGCAAGATCTGGGGAGTATAGATACTTTACTGCTTAAGTTACTTTCATTTTGCCTCCTCTGGTATTGAATACTTTCCTGGTATCAAGGATGTTAAATCAAATGGCCAAAAGCCAATGATGACTTCAGTTATTTACAGGACTGGGAGCCCACAGAACAAACTCCTCAGAATAATACTAATCCAAGATGAAAGCTCTATTTGTATGAGGGATTCAATTGGATATTTTCAAGCATTCATTGTAACTGATTCAAAACATCTGGGAAACTTCTCACCAAGGCCACTAAGCTCAATGCAGTTATGACTAAGCATTTAAACTCCCCCCTACTTTAAAATGATGAGGAGCAGGTAAAGAAGAATTCCTGCTAAGAAATTGTTCCAGGGTCCATAAATGCCAATAAGCAAGTGCTGCTAGGTAAAGTCACATTGCAACTCTTGATCCTGGGGCAGATGTCCACCTCGGCTATCTTATGGGCAGTTTGTCCTTTGGGAATCTCCCTCCTGGGTCAGCAGGACAGAAATCACATGGCAGAACTGGCTGCCCTCAGCCAGTTTGTTAAACAGAAAAGATGAGGCTTTGGGGAGGAGAAGCATTGTCACAAGCAGCAGAGGAAACAAACTGATCCTTGGAGGAATGAAGTTTGGGAACCACCAGGTTATAACTCTCCCTTGGATACTAAATGTGCCAGGCTGCCTCACAGCTTGCTGTAAAAGCTAAACAAGGCTACATTTTTTCTGTCTGCCAAAAGGACATAAATATTTTAGAACATTGCTGGAAAAGAGGAAAACAAATGAGCAACAACCCTAAGTCATTAATCTATAAATAGGCATTTGATTTTCTTGGAAGCACATGTGTAATTGCCCAAACAAAATAATTACTTTCAAGGCAGAACCTGTTTTGAAATTTTGGCCCTCACACAGCATTCATACACACCTCTGTAAAACCACTAAGAGGAAGCACTGCAGGGGAGAGGAGGAAGAGGTTTGAAATCTGTAGTAGCTCCCTGAAAAGTCACAGCAACACCTCCAGCAACCCAGGCTTTTACAACCAGTAGAACTGATCAGGAGCTGGAGCTGGGTGACTAACAACCTTTATAATAAACCAAGGGCTTTTCTGATTTTGTAATGGTTTCACTGACTGCTCCAAATCCCCATTATGGGTCACAAACATTATCATACCACCATGGCTTACAATGCTAGTGATATTAAGAAATAAGTATATCCAGGTTTTCTTCACTCTACCTTCTGATGATAGCAAAGTAGCACAGTAGGAAAAAAGCCTTCAACTAACAGAATGGCTAAAAATCTCCAAAAGCTTGAACAGGGCACTGATTTTCATCCGACAAAGTGGCAGAACAGAGTTTTGTAAAAAACACTCTTTTTTCTTGTCACACAGAAATAATTCTAAGTAGCTTTAAAATATAAATTATTTGAAGTTTTTCAACTTAGAAGCATCTCACACACTGAGGTTTTTTTGTAAAAGCATGTTACTGTAAAGTTGATATTGAAGAAAAACTATCAGACACTAAATTTTCATAAAAGAATCAGACTGAAGTAAAAACACCATTAATAGGTCACTGAATGGTGTTAATTCTTTTCTATGTTCAGTCTTCCAGTTGCAAGTTCAGCAAACACTTCAGTTTAACTTGATCAGTGTCTCTTCAACCATACTAATGCTTACAGAAAACAATGATTTTTGTCATCAAAAAACTAGTGAAACACTTTCTGTTATTTTACAATGACTCAAATGAGCAGAGAGATTTAAGCCAGAAGTACTGAGATTTATGAATCTGGAGAGCCACAGCAAGGTATTTTTAGGGGACAGTCAATGAAGACAGAATTTACTTCCATCTTGTTACACTGGTAGGTTTGGTAAGGCATGAAGCTTCTGGTTGCTACTCTCTCAGACATTTGTGTGCTACTAAGCCCTCCTGACATAAGGATTAGGGCATGAATAAGGTAAAAAGCTATCAATGAAAAATGTCAAGTGTGGGTGTTTAAGTTTGGACAGCAAATATAATTCATCTGACCTCCAGAGCTGCTGAGCAGCACCACGGTGCCATAACATGGCACCTGCAAAAAACGTTTCACATTAAAATTTTACTTAAACTATGTGCTGATGAGCAACTGCCTGCTCTCAAGGCTGATGTAGTTTGTGAATATAATCTAGTTTGGCTCAGACAGAAAGGAAGCAGATGTGTGCAAATGCAACCTGGTATCCTGAAGTCTACCGCAGACCACAAACACACAAGGTTCTTAGCTGGCTTGCCCTTCTGTGCTGCAGAACTGAGAAGGTGAGCATTCCTGGCTCCCTGCTGCCCCAGCAACAACTGCTTTGGGGTGTGAACAAAGATATCATTTTAGTTGTTAGCTTTGAGTAGCCACGTGGTTCATCTCTTTTTAAAACACTCAGCTGATCCTCACACAGAATTTTCAGGGCACCCTTTCTACTGCTCAGCAACCTGACAAAGATGCACATCTGCCTTCATAGAAAAGCATCTCCTTCAAGGACACAGAATATGTGCAACTGGAGCAACTTCTTTCTAAACATTAATTACCTACATAGACAATTCTAGAGATTTAATTATCCGTTAGTCCTACAGTATCCCAAATCAGAATCTTCCCTTCAAAAATGGACACATTTGCTTCAAGTATACCAGCACTTCCTTTGTTAGTCTTGAAACCAGAACTCACTGATGATGCATTTTAGACACAGTGATAGGATTCTAAGCATCGAGCACACAGTGGAAATACTCTGTGGTAAATCTCATGATTTCTCATTTTAAAATGCTGATTTGTTAGAAACTAAACACTTCTAATCCAATCAATCTTAGAAGAGATTGAAGATCTTGCCTTGTTAAACTTGGTTTTATTGTATCCCATCTACTTGCAAATAATAATTACTTTTGTAAACAGATTTCTGTCAATCTTTCTATGAACTAATATGGCTAACAGCTTGTTAAACTGAATGAAATCAATGTCAATGAAAACTAAAGCAAAAGAATGAAAATGAAGCATTTCACAGGGATTTTCATGTTATTTCTGTTTATCTAAAAGTACTTGCTTTAAACAACTGTTAAAGGTCAACTCATTTATAAATGACAATTTGGAATTAGCTTATGTTGAAATGCAAACAAGCACATAAACATCACTAACTTTCACTGGATTAGCCTGGGAAAACTGACTTGTAAAAAAAATTTTCTTCTACAGACCATATCATCTAAAAGAAATGCAAGAGTCAGGAAGAAA
This sequence comes from Bucco capensis, assembly GCA_013396975.1. Lineage (NCBI taxonomy): Eukaryota > Metazoa > Chordata > Aves > Piciformes > Bucconidae > Bucco > Bucco capensis. Next base: position 134,989 of record VWZO01008842.1, on the reverse strand, counting down.
GTACAAAGGCCACTCAAAATAGTATCAAACATTCTAGTGCATATTTGCTAGATATATTATTTATGAAATAGTTTAATAATTCAGTATTCAAATTACAAGTTTCTAATAAAATAAACTTCAATAGGATTGATTCCATTCTTTCCAGAGAGAAGTGCTGCTAAGGTTACACAGAATTGTAAATATTTATTGAAAACCTAAGGCTGAAACAGGCATCTGCATTGGAAGTGACAGCTGTCAGAAGAATCTACTGCACACAACACACCTCCTTGTTGCAAACAAATCTATCAACCAAGCAGCTTAAAGAAGCAAAAATGTATTCATAGAGCTTCATCTTGGCCCCCATCTGATGTCTTTTACACCATGAAATTGCCTTTTCAAAGCATGGTTGTCTGCCCACTCAGCATTTAGAAATGAGTCGTCATCATCCTCTTCTAGTTTCTGTAAACACAACCAATAGGTTAAGAAGGCAGTAATGAATGTAATCTGCAGTTAGAGTCTACAACAGCACAGCTCACAGACAGTGAAATGACAATGCTACCTTCAGTTCCTCCTGCTTTTTGTAGTAATACAGCATCATCTGTTTTTGCTCTTCATGACTAATCAGAGGTTCACGCCCTGGAGCTCCTTGCCCTTTCTGAAAGGGAAATCGTAAATTTTATTTACAACAGCATTAGCCATACAAAAGAGAAGCTGCTATGCAAAGATAGTAAAATCTTTATTAAAATTGAGAAATCCTATTGTCTGAAGAAAGTCCCTCAGGACAGGAAAAGAAACATTGAGAAACTTCTGCTGCATTCAAGTGAGAATTGTTCTTTCATCTCAGCATGTGAATCATGCTGTCAATTTTGTGACTATCAATGGAAGCTGTAAACAGGATTGAGTCTATTTTACTTAAACTTCTCCTCTAAAAGACATACTAAATCCCTCAGGTTTAAGGTCATTCTAGAAGTCTCAGGATCACCATTCATCTTGAGCTCCTCTGCTAATACAGACTCAAGATGGCATATGACTCAGTAAAGCAGGGAAAGAATGCAGTTAAAAAATACTACAAATAAAGGAAATTTAGTTACTACAGATAAATTTGTTTTCCCAGGAACTGTCCTCATGGAAGAAATTATGCACACAGCAATAAACAGCTGATAAGAGATATTTTCAACAATAGCAAACAGCAGAGTTTGAATGGAGATGGTGATTCCTCTCTGGATCAAAATGGATCTGAAGTGGTTTAATTTAGGTCTCCAATCCAAGAATGCAGGCATCTCTTGTCAGATGGAAAACCAGTGTACTACTATGCATTCTCTGAAGAGATTCATCAACTAACCAAAGAGTAAGATAACTTTCCTAGGAGCCTACACTTCAACGGCTGTTGAGTTGTCACACAATTTTTCAGTAACCCCTGATAGGAAAGGGAAAGCAATTCTGGTCTTCTAAATGAAAAACACACAAATCACTTGACTTATCTTTGAGGAATTCTATTACAGACACCTGCAGATAATATAATCTGTCATAAGCATTAATGCTTTCTGTGGCAGAAAAGTCTCCACTGACATGGAAGTGAAATGCAGCTCCAGAATAACTATGAGCTATGGGTAAGTACTCTGAAACAGCTCAGATTCACAAAAGCACCATTTGAATGTTATTTTATATAGAGAGATACATACACAAACAAAGAGGGTGAGCATCTTCTCACAAAGCTCTGAAAGTGAACTGAAAAACCAAGCATTCTTCCCCTGAGTATGGCATTCTCACCAGAGATGAACACAACTTGCACTGTCAGTACAAAATCACTTTGTTTAAAAAACAATGAACAGACCCAGGAGCTTGGTGCTAATTCTGATATAGTAAAAATGTGACCATTGTGTCAAACACCAACATACACTTAAAGTCTGACTTTTGCTGAAGCATCAGGTCTAGAAACTGAGGAGTAGCAGAAGACGTTAGCCTCATTTTAGCTTTACTCCAGAGGATGACTCAGACTGGCATTCACAATCGATACAGAAGGCCTCATCTGCTCCACCACATCTGACAACTGGAAAGTCTTATTTCTTTAAAAAAAGTTCAGCTGGAAGCTTTAGGTGAACTGCTTTCAACAGCACAACTGGGTATTCAGGTCCAGCAACTAGTTCTTCCTTCTTGCACTCAGTGGGTTCTCAATAAACACTTTGGAAGAGCATTAAATTCAGGCTTTTCCACAACCTGCATCCTTTCAAAGAACATTAAATCCGTTTTTTAAGACCAGAATATGGAGAGAAAAAACATTCCCAAGTACAATTAGAAAAACTGGGTAGAGTGAATGACTAGGTCTGTTCAGTGCTCTGCACTGAGGTGGAACTGAGAGCCAGCTCTTTGCTGTACTTTAGGAAAGTGCTATGGAGCAAGTAATAGCAACTACAGTATTTAACTGACAGGCAAAGGAATTACTAAAGGAAAACTCAGAATGTAATACATTAAAACCTTAAAAAAGATACACAGTTTTTAAGGCACTCAAGCCGGAACCACTCTAATCCATTCTGTACACCCACAGACAATTCTCTTCCACAGAGAATTAGACAGTCAAAGGTGGAAAACTTCTGAAGAAACGTACCAGCAACACTTACTTTCTGTATCTTGACAATTATGGTTGTTTTTTCATTTTTGCCTACATAGTCAGAGAGCAACTTGGTTTCTTTCAGCTCCTTTCCTGCCCACCATAACTGTGCTTCTGATTCTTCTATAACTTCAAGTCCAGCCTGTGAGAAATAAATACAGCAGCTGAAGGGTTGGGGAGTGCTGGTGTTTTGCTTTTTTTCAAAAACAGAGAAATTTTCTGGGAAATTCTTTCTTTCCTAACAGAAAGGCCAGTGTAATTTTACACTACACTTCTGCCACATCCTTCTCATACTTATCTACAGCATTTTCATTCATATTCCATTCAATCTTGATCTAACAAATAACTCGGGCAACAAATTCCCAATACTAGCATGAGAAAGAAATGACAAGAAAGAAATGAGTGCCAGGCTTAACTGAACATTACCCTACCTGAACCTGAACATTACTTACCTGCAACACTGGAAATAAACTTCACTCATCTTAATGAATTCTAGTTAAGTTATTGGTGTGCTTTTACATGAACTGATGAAAACAATAAACAAAATCTGTCATGCAAATGAAACCAATCTTCACTGGTAAAATGGAGAACAGCATAGCAGGCATTTAACCCAGGCACTACATATAATCCAAATACATTAGTACATACATGAGTTCCTGACAGGTCTTCTTTATGTTCAAACTCCATCCTAACTGGATCATGTGGAGGCAATCCCATGGGATACACAATCATCACAGCCCCTCGGAGCTGGTCCAGTGCATCTGTCACCATCTCCATATTAACACACACATTGGCCTGAACTTGTTTCTGAAATACAGCCAGGGATCATTGGTAAATTAAACAAATATTCAGAAAGATTTTGCTTTATAGACAGTTCAAAAGGTTCAGCAAAAGAACATCTGAGCAAAGCTAATGGGCTGCACAAATATATTAGAAGCACAAATTTTCTCATCTGAATATTGACTTTTAAATACATCTCTACACTTTCGCCCCCTCCTTTTAGCTTACTTATAGGGAGGAAAAAAAAAATCTTCACTAAACTGTGCTGGAGGCACATTTAGTAACCAATGTCTGTGGGATCCAGGCATTCAAAGAAGTACATATATGACCACAGAAACTGGATGGGAAATCTTTTGTTCCATGTACTTTTGATTCATGAACAAGACTCAAAACAGGAGAATTCAAGTGAGGGCTAGAGAAGGAGCCTAAAACTTAAGGAAAGAAACAGAACACGTGTGAGCAGAGGAGTAAAGCTTGGCATATTGTATGGCTTATGCAGAGATCTGTAAGATCAAATACTTGAGATCATTCCAAATCCTACCGCAACGGATAGAGGGAAAACAAGACACATCTGGAAGAGAAGAAATAAAGGGTTTGCTTATGGATTTAACAGTTCCAATATTTTGAGTAACAAGGTTTACAAAAAAAAGTAAGAGAATGTTGCCTCCTTGTGGACATTCTTAAATGAGTTCACTGGCAAGTACAATTGGTTTTTCAGTCTCAGATGTTCAACTTTTTTTTATTTTAATATATAGACATACTTCTTCATTTTCATCATTATAAAGTGATTAACCTAACATACCACTTCCCAATTTATCCTTGACTTCACTCATCAAACAGTAATTTCAGAAGTCAGTGGTACATCAATTTTACAACTTTTTACTGTAAATGACAACATGGCATATATTTGGAAGTTTCACCCAGGAACATCTGCAAAGCAGAGACCATATCTGCAGATATTTTTGATTCAACAAATAAAACTACACATTATTAACTCCCTCCCTGTTTTGAAATTGAGATAATGAGATGCAATCCAATGGGGGAAAAAAAAGCCATCTGGAAAAAGTCTTTATAGTCCAGAAGCTTTAATCTGAAACATCTCTCATTTTGCTTAATTTTGCTATGACTCAGAACAGTTTGGCTGAAATACTGCCTCAGTTCAGGAAAGGTCTGTTGCAACTCAGCTCACTGGAAGCACTGCCAGGCGACAGGGCAGCTCCTTTTCTTGCCTCCATGAGGCCTTTGGAAACACGCAGCTGCTCACTCCAAATTATTATTATGACACTGTTATCAGCAACAAAACAGCCAAGAAGGCAAATTTAAGTGCACAGGCAACACTAAATATTCAGAAACACTATTTGCATAATTGCTTTAAAGCTGTTTTAAAGTTCCACACACACCAAATCCCAAAAATGTACAGGTGAGGAGAAGAAACTTACTTGCAGATATGTTTACAAATGAGAAATGTGATACTGAAATTAATTATGTTGCAAAGCAATATGAATTCTGAGACACAATACAGAGCATCTACAGATTTGGTAAAGTGAAGCTGAATAACTGAGACCATAGTCCCATCAGGGCATGCCCTTATCCTTATCTTTAAACACGTAAGCTTACTGAGACTGCACATGAGTCCAAATACTTGTAAAATCAAGGCCTAATCTAAGATATTAGAACACATTTTTCAATTAATTATACATAAAACTCAAAAGACTATGTTAATGAGCAAAAGGTATTTTATTCCAGGAACAGCAGAGAATGTAGTTAATTCTTCACCAGCAAACACGACAAGCATTTGCCTGAAGAATGCATCAATAGCAAATTAAGAGCCTGTGGATAAAATCAAATGTGATTTAATCATTCAGCGTGGTCTCGGCTGCCAGCATTCACTTGGAGTTTAGTATCTGATTCTTTAACTTGTTGAACTGGCTTGCCAAAAGCCATTACGAAAAATCGTTAACAGAAATGTCAGTTTTTAATTAGACTGTTCACATCACTACATGATATTGCTCAAAAATTGTACTGAAAAAAGTCAATTTTTTCTTAAGTTGCTCAACTATACAGCACCTTATTAAGAAAGTCCCACATACTACATGCTACTTAAGGAAACTTACCCTAGAGATTAATGCCTTGGCTTCCTCTATTGTCTTCTTTATAACTTGCTGCATTTTTTCATTTGGAGCTAAAAATAAGAGACACATATTGAGTAGTCTACACTTACTGTAAGGAAACCAAACAAAGACCTATAAGCAATTGAAACATTGTTAAATCACAAAGCAAGAGATACACTACTAAGTTGCATTGTATTTACCAGTTTAATCTTTCATTGTCGTATTTCTTACTAACCTAAAACAGTATTTCTCACGGGAGAGCCAAACTTAACTTTTTCACAAAGATACTTGACTCTGATTTGAAACTTCATCGAGGACAAAACTACTGAGTAGAAAGCAACAGCCATAATTTCATACTCACCACAACTGAAAACAATACTCTCTTTCCCATGCTGTACTTACGACTATTGTGGGCTGTACTGGCAGATGTGCTTTAACCAGGGACAACAGCTTGGAGTTTTCTGACTTTTTTCTAATTAAAATTTCAATTTAACATCAAATGCCATTTTGCTAATACAATTTCATATCATAGTTATCTATTTAATTGTTATAAAAAGCCTTTCCTCAAATATAAAAATCCAATTATATCATACTCATTCACAGCTGAACACTAAAATGCATCATTTGATGGTACTTAGTATGGCCCACATTTATACAGTGTTCAGTATTAGAACTTTGTTAATATTACAAAGCTGTCCTCCCACTAACAAATCAATGCCAGAGTACAACTGCAAGTAAAAGTGATACTGTCCTTAAAGTTAGTTACAAACTTTTACTGTAAGGCCTAACACTGCTAACAACCATGCCAACCAGGATAGGCTTTGTCTGCACGCCTTCATATGAGACACTCAGCTAATGCTGAGAACACACTTAGGAGGGAAAATGTTTAGCTATAATATTGGCTCTTCATCAAGTTTAGCAAAGGCATAAATTCAGTTGGGCAATGCACTGTGTTAGAAGAATTATTTTCCCCAAAATAACACACTTGGAGTAAGCTGTTTGTGTATGANCTTCAAAGATTCCTCCTTAACTGAGCTGCCCTGCTATCAGTGTCCAAAGGACTGCTGACCTGACTGGGGCTGTTGTGGTAGTAGGAGTACAGGGACAGACAAGAAGATGACAATCATGGTCTCTTCTGTGCAATCAGTCCTCATGCTCTTGACTGTAAAGTGGTACTTGACACACACACCAAGTGCTAAGGCACAAACACTTGGCTGGAATCGCAGGAAGAAAAGTTGACAGGAGTGAGTTCAGTTAAGTCTGAGTCACAGTTGAATAAGAAAAACAGAGAAATATTAGAAAACCAACCTGTTAATGTATCTTAGAGCCTCTGGAGGAAAACAGTACTCAAGTAAACATTTAGAAATGAAGAGAATAAATTAAAGTGGAACAGTCAAACTTACTTCTGATAACAGTTTACTTTTCTTTGGAGTTTACTTCCAAGCACTACAGTTGCAAAGTTAAACAGCACGTGGGCTGAAGAGATATACTTCTATTTAGGCTTTTACATCAACATTACACTAGGTCCTAATCCAAGACATAAGACTTAACATATGTAACTGATAGTTTTACTAATGTATTGTGAAAACAGGTTCCTGAAACAGCTAATGCTTAACAAATTTACTACTGCTATTAATATAGTTTACTTATGATTTTTATAATTAGTAAATAAACATGAGCCAGCTAAAATGCTGGCCTGAAATCAAACATGTAGTTAGTGTTTACTTGTGTTTTTCTTCTTCCAAGACAGTGAGATAAAAGTAAAAGGTCCAGAACTACGGTTTTTATGTTCCTCATTAAAACATAAACTATCTCTGTCTGCAAGAAAAGAAACAAACATTTACATTTGATTTACCATGTCCATTTCTCCGCCCAGTTTCATCCTTCTTGAAGACACTGCCACCACTTGGTATACACTTTTCTGCCCATTCATCCTTTAACTTCAGTTCTTCGATTTGCTCATCTGTTAGTCCTTGCATATTATAAGGCAAGTAAATGCCATGCTCTGCCAAATCCTCCATCTCTTTAAAATGTTTAGAGAACAAAAAAAAAAAAATCTGTGTTACTGGTATGTTCATACTGATTACAAAAGCCTTTCACATTATGTACATGCAGGTAAACTTAACTCCTAGCCTTCAGTTTTTAAAGAGCTAAGCATATGGAATAAAAATACACATCTATAGCCATATATGCTATCAATATATCAATATATCAATATATTACAATTAATACATTTCACAGATAGGAAGCAATGTAACAAATGACACAGTGTAAGTATGCAAAGCAAGATAATACTTACTAGCCATAAACTTTTTCTTTTAGGTTATTTTCTTAGTTAGCTTTAGCTGACTGCATATTCCTTTTTTAAGTACTTTTAGGAAAGTAACCTTTTCCAAAATGGAAATACCTTTTACTGTTATACAGCAAATAATTTCTTTCCTGTTGAGAAAATACGTAACTGGACTACCTATAGCTTTATCCATAATGCATCCGACCCAAAAAGCCACATTCACATCCAGTATGAAAAAAATGAACAGAAGTCTCTATAGGAATTTATGTCGAATCAAGAAGCAATGGTCCAGGACAAATCTAGCTGAGACAGAGAGGTGCAAATGGTGGTTACCAATGTACAATTTCATGCAGTGAGAACTGTGTGGATGTGGTTTCCTAACCCTGTTATCTAGCCTACAGCATCTGACCCACCCCACAGCATTGCAAGCTGCACTCACTACTTTTCCCCAGAACAACTTATCCAGCTGTCAGCCCACTTCACAGCATCCTTTTGTTGAAGGTTCTCCAATCTCTTTACCATCATATTAATTAAAGCATACCCATCTCACAACATAGCAGAAGTACCCCAAGTCCCAAGAACTGACAATTCTGTTCCTATGGCTGGGAACATAGGAATCCACATGAAAACATAAAGGCTAAGACTAAACTAGCAAGTACTGTGGAGCAACAGCAGCAGATCTATAGAGAGTGAGTGCCAAAAATATGGTAACTATGGTGTCTAGGGTTTGGATTTTTTTTTCATTTCAAATTAGCCTTGGTATGGCCTCATACACTCCTGGAGCACATGAGCTGTACACAGGCTGCACCCTTTAGGTCAGTCTCATCTGAAGGGAATCTCAGCTCACATGTTCCCAAACTAATCTCCAATGCAAACCAAAGTGGGCCCACAGGGACAAATAGTAAAAGTTTTTCAAAATTTACCTCTTGAATTGAACTAAAGCACTAATTTACGCACATCTAGTGACTCTCCATCATATGGCACGTGGATACCTTGCAGTAGGCAACATGAGAATTTTGTTCACATGTAGGGTACACTGCTGGTCATAAAGGATTTATGCAGCCACTGTGGGACAGGATATGGTGCAGTTCAGTCATGCAACGGAAGAACTTTTAGCCATATACAGTGGAAGCTCAAAACTGTACAGACTCCAAAAAATGCTACTAAAATAGCAGATGATAGGAATTCACATGTGGTTTAGCATTTGTGGTGGGTATTAGCTGTTCTATTAAATTTACAGAAGAATGACTTGTCTACTGCCCAGCTGGGATACGAGAGGCACTTCTTAACTTCTGCTAGTGCAGAACTCCTTCGAGGCCGCAGCCAAGTAACCTTGGAGTGCTGCCCCTCAGCTTCGAGCCTGCGAGGCAGCGGGGCCCAAACACCCAGGAGGCTGAGCAGTGCCCGACCCCAAGACAGCAGGGCTCTTGCTCCTCTGAAGGCAGCCTCAGAGCTCCACACCCGCCGCAGGTGCGCCCAGAACCGGGTGACGGCAACCAGATGCCGTGAGGAGGCCGGGGGGTGGGGGTACCTGAGCAGAGGCGCTGCACCTTCAGCCTCCCGTTGTAGATGCGGGCGACGAGGGGTGCAAGGTCGGCAAGGCGGTCGCTGGCGGCCGCCTCCAGCAGGAATTGGCTCTCGTCACCGCGCTTCACGTGCAGCCGCACCATGGCGGGGAAGGGGCTGGTGGCCGCGCAGCTCCGCGCCTGCACGGGGAAAGGAGGGAGGAGGAGTAAGAGGAGGAGGCCGTTAGTGCCGCTGCAGCCGCTGCCCGTCTCCTCTCACCCCACAGCAACCGATCCGCGTCCCTGGATACCGGCGGCAGGAAGCGGGAGCGGAGGGAATGGCCGCCCTCGGCGCTTCCTGACAGCCCTAAGGGCGCGGCGCCGCCCGCCTCGGTTATCTCCCGCTCTCCCCTGCCACCGGCCCGAGTGCCCACCGAAGCCGCTCGCACCGTAACTCCAACCCTAGCGGGTACCGGCCCTGCCCTCCAGCCGCGGGAGCTTCCGTTTCCGGCTCTCCCGCGATCGTCATCAGCGACGCTTAAAACACCCACAGCACCGCTCCCGGCGATAAATGCGAGCACAGTGGTGCTGCGGAAAAGGTCACCGGGAAGCACGTGAGATACAAAGAGGGAAAAAGCTTTAATTTCTTAAGGGCAGGTATGTTTATTTCATGAATACACCACCGCCTTCCGCAGGGTCGGTATGGAACGCTGTACGCCACTGGGTCTCAAGAGTGTAGCGCTGGGAAGAATACAGCCATAAATAAATAGGTGTGTGCGCCACAAGCGAGAAAGTCTTGACATGGAACAGAGCAGATTACCACAGGGAACACGGAATTAATAAGAAATGTGGTACACGTTTCTTATTTTAATTCTTAGTAGTTTCAGAACTGCTAGTAATTATTTTGTTAATACACATTACAGCAGTTAGCTATATACATACACACTATACGTTTGGAGCTTTTCTTTGTGGTCTGTAGTACTTCGCTGTCAATCTGCATCATCCTGTAAAGTGTAGAGGTGTTGTATACCAGGTACAGTATTTTCTAAACACTGTAATTATATACTCCACAAAGAACATATTTATCACCTAACTCCCACTAGCAGAAAGTTTCCCCAAAAAAACTGTTTTGCTAATATAAGAATATACCAAAACACCAATTACACAGATGTTCGTAGCAAGTTTAAAACATGGTAATTCACATACCAAAGCACAAAGAGTATAGTACCACTGCTGTTTAAAATGTACAAGTACTGGTTAATGACCTGAACGGAAAAAAGCACAATATAAAACTCACTGTCCTCACTCCTCTGTCCACTGCAGCTCATGGCTAACCATATACTGTTTAAAGGAAGAGTGGATTATTTTATAAATGATTTGATAGCATAAGAATTAAAAAAAAAAAAAGAGTACTGTCATTGTGTATTTTGCTACTAAAAATATAATGCTAGCGTGTGTTTTGTTCAGCTCCTGGTTTTGCAAAACCAGTACAGTTTGGTCACATGTAAGCCAATGAGTGTGGGCATGTATTTGCAGTCCCCCAAGAGATGACAACATTGTGACATGTTCTAGCTGAAGTTACACAGCTGTGTGTAAGAGTTATGTTACTGCATATTGTAAGGAGAACTGCAGGGTTTTATAGCATATATAAATGGAGCTAAGAAAGTCAATTATTTTAAACTGCCTCAAGATAATAAATCACATTTTGTGTAATCTCGTGAGCTTTAGAAGCTCATGCTATAAAAATGCAACTCTTTGGGCTTTTATAATACGTAGAACTGTGACTTAGCCTTCACTAGCCTTCAAGAGCACCACGCAGAGGATGAAGACTCCCTTACTATTAATTGCAAAAGTGAAAGAATTACGTTGTTCAGCTTAGAAGGTTACTGTTCTGCTGTATTCTTTGATTTTAAAAATACAGCAGTAAGTCTAGTAGATGGGGAGGATACTGAGCAGATAAGCCTAGTCACTTAAGATGTCTTTCTCCTTTTCTGATACTGTAATGTGACTGCTGATTCCCTCACTCATGTCTTTCTATAAGACAAGAAAGCCCTTCTCACCTGAGTGAGACGAGCCAACTCCAATATGTTGTCTGCAACTGGTAAAGAGTGCTTTGTATCTCAAAACGCAGGGGGAATTGTTTTCCAGAGGTTGAGTGGAAAACTTTTCCAGTTTGTGGAGAAAAAAAAAGGCATCTTTAACATAGTAATGAATAAATGGCTGGTATGGAACAATTATTCTGAAGTAATGCTAGTGAATACATGTCACAATAACATTTACTAGCTGAAATGTACTGACACAGAAATTTCAAGTCAAATATTGAATATATTAAAACACAATGTTTTGTTTGTATTTTGGAATTAAACTAGTTTTGTTGTGCCTCATATTCAAATATAAGCCTTACAAATATCCATAGCCTCTGTTATAAATTAAACAAGTTCTAAACAATACTTTTCAACATTCAAATCTCAATAAGCTTTGGCAGCTCTTTGGTAAATACTTATAAATATCCATTAACAAAAGAGTAAAAACGGAGTGGGGAGGCTAACTGCAGGGAGCCTCTTTTTTCTGTAATTCCACAAAGGGCAAAGGAGAACAGAAATGAGAGAGCTCCCTAAGCAAAAACTGCTTCCAAGACTGGTATATTTTAATGGGATTAGTAGCTCATCCTTCTTTACTTTGTCTATTCAAATACTAATACATTGGGACTTTAATAAATTTCAGACATTTTTTGTGCTCTACCATATATACATATTCAAAATTTATACACACAACAATAGTGGCTGTTTACTAGTTATATTTCAGTGCATTTGACAATTAATTATTGCACACAGAATAATCTCAAATGCCCAATTATTCCACTGAATAAATGTAGCAACAAATATAACCTCTTATATTTTTGAACATCTATCTTTCTGTAAAATCTTGTGTTGGTGACACCTTAGGTGCCAAAGAAGTGAAAGGGTCTGTGGGGAATCTGTTGCTGGTTGTTCTTGATGGTATAGGAGGTGCAGGTGGTCTTCTTGCTGGCATTGTATAGAAGCAATCAGTAGAGCTTCTATTCCAGTCATTACCAAAATTGAAGTCTGAACCACGAAAAGTATTTTGTCCAGTGCCCAGCAAATCTGGAGATCCAGCTGACTTCCTGGAACCGATTTGCTTAAAATCTGGAACACTATTAGATGGCTTTAGCTTTATGTTGAAATCCTCCTCCTCATCAAACGTTACCCATCCTTTTGGCTGTATGTTTTTTACCATGAGAGATTTACTTCGCGAGCAAAAAGTGTTTTCAGATGCATCAACAGAAAACCCAGGCTTGTTTGTATTATTACAACTGGGCAGGTTTAGAGAAGAGAAAGGATTGCAAGTGGCATGTCCCTCTAGTAAATGTGGAGTTATTTCAGACTCCTGCATTTCTGCTCTAAACGGGTTTCCAGCATTGGGAGTTCTTTCAGTGAATGGATTTGTGCAGCTCAGTCCAGTAATAAATGGATTTGGAGAGCTGCGTCTATGTTCCTGGGATGTGTTCAAGGTTGAAATAGGAGGCAGTGCTGGCATGCAAGTTACAGTATTCACGATATCAGCATTTCTTTGTGTTGCTGATGGCAACTGTATCAGCTCCTTTTGGTTTAAAGTTGGAACAGGTGATGTTCGAGCAGATGTCTGCATCTTTGACACAAGCAGCTTAAATGACAAATCTTCAAAAGGGTCACTGTTGAACGGTGTTTCAAGTTTAGTGCTGTACGTTCCATTTGTTTTCATCTGGAAAGAAAACAAAGTGCTTAGTAATCACATGGCTGGTTGTTTTAAGAGTATTACTAACTCCCTATTTCTCACTCTTCCAGGAGAGGAAAAGAAACTATTGGGCTTAAACTGAAACTTCAGTGCAATTTGGTTGTAACTTGCACAAAGCACTTGTAGTGCCAAAAGCACTAGTGGACATTGTATAAGAAAACCTTTTAAGAAAGTTGCAGAATGATACTGTATTCTAAACAAGTGATAACACCCTGCATAAATATGAAATAAAAAGCTCTAGGTTTCATTGTTTGAGAATTTATAACACTGATGTTACAAGCAGTACTTAAGCATCACAATGAAAGGAAAAATTAGTGTTGTTAGTATATGCACCTCAGACATTTCAGTGTAGATACATGCATCTGTAGGCATCTCCAGGTGCTTCTTGACATGTGAAGATTTGGAATACTTGACAATGGAAAGTTATCATTGTTTAGAATAATACCAAATGCAAAAGTCAAAAGAGTTTTTTCCACAGGACTTCTCATTTTTAAAACCAAAATATTCCTAGTTTTATAAATTTTGTCAAACAGCAATGCAACTTCTATACCTTGTAACAATTGCCCAAAAAGGCAGAGTAGCTACCTTTGTTCAAGGCATGATACAGAACAGAGTTTGGAGCTTTCCCTTATTAAATAAATGCAAAGAATTAAGTTTAAAGTAAAACAGCTTCTGAGAATTCAAATTTCAAAAAGCAATTTGTCATTTTAACACATCACCTTAATATACCCTAATAGTTTGAGTATTTAGCATGCAAATTCTGTTAACTAATCTTTAGTTAAACTAGGATGCTAGCTAAAACTATAAACTAAAATACAGTATTATCATAGCCTAACCTCAATCTTTAAACATCTTGGGTTTATAGCATTTATTGTGATCAGTTTGAAACATGTCTGCACATACCATTCCCTAAGAATATGCAAAATTAGTCTAGAAGGCTTCAGACATTCAGAGCAAGAAGAATATTCTCAGTTTTTCCCAATGTATCCAGCATAGCAATTTCTTTTAGAAAATTGCAGCTGTAGCTTGAATTGGCAGGAGAAACAAAGTATTCTGGCGGGGTTTTTTTTTGAAACAATGTCAGTTACATGCATCCCTGGTACCACTATGTTGGAGAGTTTCTACAACACATGACACCTAAGGTTACCAAACTAAAAGTAAGAGCATTTTTATGTGTATGTAGGAAGTGTTTCTGAAAAGAATATTAAAACAAAGGCATCAAGTACCTGAGGTGGGAAGTGTGAAAAAATGAAGAAAGAATACACATCAAATGCAGCTTGGCATCTGCTGGTTAAGTTCTATATTCATTAACCAAGTAACCAAAAAGTACAATATCCCAAAGAAACTATGGATCTCAATTGCTGTTTATTGTAAGTAAAAATTTGCACTGGGTAGTTCTGGAACCAAATGCTTTTAAAATTGTAACAAACAGTACATTTTACTGTGGTTAAAAGTAAGTTCCCATTCTCTGAGAAATTTGAATTATGGGTTTTATTTTGAAAAAAAAAAAAACAACTTTGGCAGTGCAAGCGCATCAGGATTTATTTGTATTAAAAAGAAATATTAATTCCAACACCTACTCATTTTTTTCCAAATAGACTGAGACCAGAAGATTCAGCAGTGACAAAGCAACATATGTAAGGTTTCAATTGTTTCATAAAAGATGATGAAGCAAAATATTTGCTATGGCACTAATAAATACAGTTAACAGTATCAATTTTAATTATATTATGAAAGGAAAAAGCAAACTATGATATGACAGTCAATTCATTAATGTGGACAGGTGATTTTTAACGTGGATGAGACTGCAGATGTATGAAAAGAAGATTCATACATCTTTTCTGCTTGAATAGATGAAGACCACATACAAGATTGGTAAAGAGTCAGATACCTGTTACCCTGATGGTTGCTCCTGCTTGTGAAAGAGAAACAGACATCAGAGGAAAGAAAATTAGGAAGAAGATCAAAGTGACAAATCAACCTCATGTTACAAATACTTCTAAGTTTTCATAAAGCCATTTTTTGAGATATGAATACAAACCAAAACTATTTATTACTCACTATTTGATATTTTAAATTTCTGTTATATTCTGTTGTAAGACTTGTAAGATCTACCATTAGCATCAAAAAAGCCAGCACAAGCCAATCTAATGTTATTTCCATAGAGACATTCATTGTGCAGTTGACTGTTCTGCTTTGAAAGACTGACTGTAAGAATCAGACTGTTGATGGTCTAATACTAACCACACAAAAAGCACTATAGCCCTCATTCTGGGAACTATGTTGGTATAATCATTCACCTATACTAACAGTTTTTCAAAACTTCTCATTCAGTCCAAACCCCAAATATCCTTAATTTGCAATACATAAAATTTATTTGCAATAAGTACTTTTCTTTTCTCATGTACTGCTTGGTAATCTATAAAGTCCTGAATATTTGCACTGTATACAAGCAATTATTTTTATAAGGAGAGATATATCTGATTTCTTACATATCACAATCAAGCTTTGAATCAAAGGATGGACTTGGAATACACTGCCTCTCAAAAGACCTTGTACTTATTTAAAGATCTTCTCAGAAAACTTTGTATTTATAAAATATAATCAGGAAATGAAATAAACATAATTTAACAAACCTCAAGAAAAAAAACGAAAACAAACCTCCCAAAACTGGAGGCAAAAGCTCAAGCTCAAAGTGGACCTTCTTTGTGACTGCACAGCCTGTGTTAATCCAAGAAATCTGATTGCAGAGACAATTACAGTTCCTTGAACTAGTCTGAAACTATCTCGTTTGGATATTGTTAACAATACAACCACAGCATTACACAGTTCAAAAACCTGTTAACAGTGTTCTTAAGCATATTTTTGATTGCTGTGTATACACATACAGATAAATGTAATTTTCATAGTAATTTTGAAAGAACTGCTTGCACCTATTTCAGAAAATGATCACTGATAAAACTACATATAGAAGATGTGAGGCTTTCCGAAGTGACACAATGCAATCTGTTTCTATTCACAAGATTGGTAGGTTCTCAACTACCTTATGCCTCCAAGTGTATTCTCTGCTAACAACACCCCATACTTTCTAACAACCTACAAAAAGTCCTGCTATTCTACCAGTATATTCAGATATATCCCTCCATTTTTTGGCCTAAGTTTCCAAAATGGTAGAAGTTAACAGGCAGAGAGAGAGGTTCAGCAGAAAGCAAAGAAGATCATATATAGTTTTTTCAATTAGAATTCAAAATCGACTCATTGAGGACTGATTTTAGCTGCTTCGTTGTTTTACAAAATAGGCACTAATTACTTCAGTGAAAGTGAGCTTCATATGTAGACATAAGGTAAAATCTAAAAATGCTGATGAAATGAAAATTCCTAAGTATGTAAAGCTAAGTATATGTTACAAACACCAGAAAACAAAACCACAAATTGACTCTTGGTAATAAGTGGGCACAAATCCAGCAGCTTCTATGAATTTTCTTTTATTCAAGTAGTGTATTCTCTGGCCTAGCACCTGATACTGTAAAAACTAATAGCACTGGCTTTTAGTGGATAAGTTTAGCCTTATGTATATATGAACAACACTGAAAACCTCCTTCTGCATGTTTTAAATAGTAGTAAGAAACTACAGCTTTTGCTAGAAAAAGGAGTTTTTTTAAAAAAAACACTTTAAATGGTCCCATGGAACAGAATATTAATGTTACTGTATTAAATTTTCAGATTTTCATGTTTCTATATTTTAAATGACACTGGGGAACACAGAGAAATGTATTGCTGTTAAGTGTCTATCAGTAGCATATTCCTTCATTGAATTATCATCAACATAAAGCACCACATCATGCAATCTACAAATCTGACTTTACAATCAAAATCTGTTAGCTAGTTACTATACAGTTTGTCATGCAAATGTCATTATAAAATTAAATTTCTGAGACTGAGTATTATTTCATACAAAGTTGTCAAATGACAACATAAGTTTAAGAACAAACTGTCCATCAGCTGTAAATCTGTCATAAGAAATCTTAAGTTCAATGTTTAGTATTTAAGATGTTAGTTATTCATGGACAATATACAAGCAATTATGTATCATCCTACTGAGCCTGATGATCTTTGAATCCAATCTTTTAACCTTTATTTTTGTTTGTTAGCTTGCTTGAGGAGTTTCACACAAATCTACAGCATTCAGTATAAGCTGTGTTAATTTACACAATGAAAAAATGTACATACAAGGTTTTTTTACTTACTTGCTGCTGTGCAGGAGCAGATTCAGAAGGCAAACTGTGAGATGATCGGCTACGAGGAGGTGGTTGTGGGGGTTCCAGGCTTTGTGGGGCACTTGTCTGAGATGGATGCGATGCCACAGGTGTCAGAGGCTCCTGCATCCTTAGCACAGGTGGTGGTTGAGTGGTGGTCTGAGCAGGTCCAGCAGCCTGAGGCTTTAGTGGTTCAGGAAGCAATGGTGAGCCTGCAAGCATATTTGCAATGTTTCTCATTGTAAAGAATTGTAACAGAAATCTTTAGAGCAGCATGAATATGAACACTGGCTGTGGAAGCACAAGACAGAACTGCAGAGGAAGGGGCTGTAAGAACAGCAGGTGTTCATGGCAGCTACTTTAGAAGTCATCAAAAGCTCAGCATATCTCCATTCTTAAATGTACTTCAGTTACATTGAAAATTTTGGAGGACACTATTATGAAATGTGTATTTTGATATTAATATGATTTTAAAACCCCTTTAGGTATAGGAAGCAGCTTTGAGAGTCAAACACTATTCCAAATGTTATGATTACAGAGCAACCAGTGCCAAGAATGGTCTAGTGATCAACATACATGATAGGATACATCAACATGCTCAGACCAAAATACAGCAATCTGATGAAAGTTTCTCTTGACAGCATGAAATCTATGGGTCTACATCTCATCTGACTGCTGCTAATTATCTGATAGGGGTTTACAGTACTTGTGGATGATTAACAGAAATTGCCAAATGTTACTACATTCAAGAACCTTGATTTCTAGTGAAAAAGATGAGATCTGATGAAAACAAAGCATTCAAACCAAAGACAATACCTCTTGACTGAACAGTGACATACTTCTAAAGTAAACTTACTCCTTGGTGGTTCAGCTGGTTTGGTCTGAGTTTCAGGTGTTGGTCTTCCCCCAGGGGGACGGACATGGCTTTGGGGTGCACTAATGACTCCAGCTCGAGGTGGGACAGTCTAACATAATAATTAGGAAAAGAAAGAATTTTAGTTCTACTTTGTAGTCATCTGCTGCTAAATGATTCAGGATAATTAGGACTATGTGTAAAAAAAAATAATTTGATAACCATTGCTGAACTAATTTTTTATGCACATATAAAAGCAAAGACAATACTCTCAAAATATTACGAGGCTTCAGTTCAAAGCAAGGGATTTTTACAATGATCTTACATAAACATTTACTTATGCAACAATGTTAGAAACATTATTTTGTTAGTATTACTGTTATTTTTACCTAAGTCTGTGAATATGTTGTAAGCAACAAAATCAGGAACAGCAACTACTTTATTTTGCAGCCTTGTAAGGACACATTCATAACCCACTATCAATGCAGACTGTAAACAACATCTACTTTTTAGGCTGTAATTATAGTCTGCCATTTGCAAACATCAGCTACAGTCAAGTTTATATAGTGAAAATCCAATATATGCATAAAAGACCATAGTTCTTTTTCTCTGAAACTTATGTTTGCTAACTGTAAAGCAGTTACTTCTGTTCCTCAGCAAACAGCATTAACAAAACATATATTCTGCCTCATCTGAAGGCTGGAGTCTTCTCAGACTTGATGGAATAGATGTTAATATGCAGGAATGGAGCTGCTCTCATGAAACAAAATTAAGAAGTCTGCATCATTATTTAAAGAGAAATAGGAAACTATTCCAGATTACAGTTGCTGCTGAGTGAGTTACAAACACACTTGAAAGCTGAATATAAAGCATTAGAATAAAACCACTAGATTTCGGGGTGGGGGGGAAGTAAGATAAGTTCCTAAATTGGTTTCCTGTAGATTTTTGAGCACTTGATATATTCTGACAAAATCTTAGTAACAGTGGATGTTTTAGAAATAGTTTTCAGAGCAAATCCTATTACACAACTCTGTACACAAACATTTAAAAACAAAGAAACCTCATCACTATAAGAGAAATAGCAACCTTGTTGATCTTACTTTTACTAGATGTAAGTAGCCTACTTCAAAGACTTTATATAAGATCTGATTCATTATGTTTGGCTGAGTCTATTTAACAACTTTCTAAATGCTTTAAGCCACCTAACCTCTGAAATATCTGCCTTCCCTTTAATTGCCAAATTGCATTTTGTCATTTCTTTGCATATTCTGAAAGTAGGCAGAAGGATGCTTGGATTAAATGTCAAAATGTATTTAAAAAAAAACCCCAAAAGTAAACAAGAAACCAAAACCAAACCCCAAACATCAACAGAAAAGAAACAGAAAGGATGTCTAAAATAATCCCCAGGAGCACTTAGTGGGAAGGGGCACCTGCCGTTGCTACTGACCCTGGTCCTGAAATCTCTGAAATGAAATGTTACCCAAGAAACTACGTGACAAAAAAAAGGACAGAAGCAGTGTCAGTTAGGAAATTCAAACAAGGGCTGAGCTAAAGCTTAAAAAGCCAAGTAGATCTTAGATTTTTTTTTCAGACTTTCTGTTATTTGTTTGGTTGGTTTGTTGTAGTTTGGGTGGGTTTTTTTTAAAAGAGCATCTTAACATCTGTCAAGGAAGGAATGCAATCAGCTTTGTTTTATTAAATTATGCTGTCAAGTGCAGCACCATGTCTCTTTCTGGAAACTGGCAAGCAGCTCTAACTGTTGTCCAGCCTGCATGCTGAGAAACACAGCACAAAAGAGTACTTTTTTTTTCTGTCTTGATCATATAAAAAATAAATTCTTGCCCTTATGCCAATTCCAAGTCACTGGTGGAGTCTCTTCCATACACCTGATTTTTGTTTATTATTATTTTAATATAGAAATGGCAAACCTGTGCTCTAGATTAAGAAAAAAAAATAGTGAGGCATATAACGATAAATGAACACATTCTCTCCTGTGAATACCAGACTTTCTTTATCCAAATTTTAGAAGAGGTCATTTTACATTTCTACAAAGAAAACCCAAACAAACAAAAAAAACCCAACCAAAAAAATCAAACAAACAGCGCAAAGATCAAGAACTGTTGACTGTGAGAATCAATCTCTTTGAGAAAAATGAACCAGCAAAACATGATTTCAATGGTGGCTTTCAACAGCAGTTTTCAGTCATTCCAGTAACTGTACAAGAGTGCAATAGAGTAGCATTAACAGTAACTGTAGAAACTCTGGAGGAAAATTATTTTAAGGCAGAATACCTACCGGTCTGGTTGTGCCATGTCCAGCAGTTCCTGTGCTTGAAATTCCAGTTGAAGGTGGAGGCTGATTACGAACTGGAATAGATATTAGAGATTGATGTCTTAGAACATATTTCAAAAATCAAAATTTTTCTGTATTTTAATTAGTACAAAGCATTTATCTGTATTACCTAAGTTATCTTTTCTTTGTGTTCCAGGACTTTTTTGTGCTTTGAAGCATGAAAAAAAATTAGATTATCTTTGTTAGATAAGCTAGAAATAGGTATTATACAGCAAGGATGTATTATCACTAATGGAAGTGGGAGCAAAAAGACAGTGATTTTTTTTAAAAGCTGTTAAAGCCTATCCATCAGGTAAGCTGTTACTCTAGCACACTGTTAGCCCATGGCACATACGAAGTTATCTGACCCTTCTAATTACAAATTAACTCAAATCACCTCCTACTTGTTGCAAGCTAAAAACACCCACTTGTACAGGTACCCTGTGTTCTCAGTTGTGCTAGAAGTGGTTTTCTTTTGTAGTATATTCTGCAAATATTCTAACAGCAGTCTTTAAAACAAAAAGAACTTATGTAACATGCTGATTCAAAAAATCATGCCATCAGAAGAGTACATCTGTAATTATACATGGTTCAGCAGTGTACAGGGTCTACTCCAAAGTTCCTGAACTTGCTCTCTCTGTTTATAGGACAAATGTATTACAGCACCAACCTCAATATTTACATGCTGATGCTAATGACAATCTTGTATGCGACATTCAAGTTGTGAAGTGCAAGATATGAAAAAAATACCTTTACCTCGGACAAGTGCACAATTTCTAACAGGCAAAGAGGTATAGGATTCTGCTTTGCGTTTGTTGCCTATTTCCCAGGAAGGTAAAATCACCATGTCAGTTAACAGTAACTGGAAGGAATATTCTGTGGTACATAAGACACTCAGTTTATCAAATCAGCTTCCAGCTGTCAGACAACTCTGCTTTCTTAGAATCAGTTAGAATGGGTTTCCAGGTGCAGTTCTCAGTAATGCAACTTGTACCCTGAGCAACTTGGCACCAGTTTAACCTGCTTTGAAGCAGGAGGTTGGACTAGATAACTACCAGAGGTCCCTTCCAACCTGAACTCTTCTATTCATATAGTGACATTGTCAATTTAGAAAAATGAACCAGTAGTACAGCCAAAAATGACTGTAGTATAAGGAGGATATCTTGACTATGACTATATTAGGACTTTTACTGCCATACCTATATTTGCTATGAAGGGAGATAGGAAAACAAAGATATTCCTGAGGGGACAGGAAGAAACCCAAAACCATGACTCTTCTGCCATGGCTAAAACAGGATGCATTCAACACTATATGTACATACTCCAATAAGAAAAATGCAAGAGATATGCTTCTCATAAATGTATGCCATATACATTTAAACATTAGAATTAAAATTTCTAGGCTGTGCTATTTGGAAAGAGAAAAAATATTAAAATTATAGGCTAAAGTATTTAAATAGATGTTTCTCTCCCCAAAATATATGAACATATGCAGTTCTTCATGAAAAATCAGTCTTCCTAGATCCCTGATTTAGTTATAGGCATAGTATTTAGCCATCAGTCAGCTACATCTTCCTCTGAGATTCAGCCTTGAAGTATTCTTCTTGATTACTGCAGTCTAAGTTTTCACTTCATTTTTCATAAATGAAGACTGCCTTCTATAACAATTCACACCATCACTGCAAAACAGGAAGCAACCTGGCTGTCTGAAAACTATGTTAAATAAAAGAAGAAAGATCCTACACAATAAATACCTTCAGGAAACCACCTTTAGTATCACAAAGGGCAATGATATTACTCAGGTATTAAATCAGAAATCCATTTCTAGAATACAAAAATTGTTATGTTACCTTCTACTTCTCTCCTAGCTACCCCAGGACTGGGAGGAGCTCCAAGACCTTTTCAGAGAAAGAAGAGAAGCTGTACATTGCATAAGAAAAGCAGTAGATTGAAAAAGTAAAATGAGAAAGAACACTGCCATGAGAGATTTACATAATTTAAAAATGGCCTAGCTAGATAATAGTTACTTGCAGGAGATAACTGTTTGTAGCAGCATGGAGAAACCAGACTGATATGAATTATCATATTTAGAAACAAGCTATTATTTCAATTTTACATTAGAGCTGAAAGAGAATTTCATTTCTTCAGCATTCACTCTCTACAAACTTCTGTAAATTCAGAATATTAAATGTCAGCCTTGAAACTCTTCTAAAGCAGAGCACATGCTTATACTCAAACACTTGAAAATAAACAGGTACATCAGTTACATCTTGCAACATTAAGTCTACTTCCTGTAATTCAGGAGAATACTGCATTGTATGTTTCTGCCAAGACTACACTTGAATAAGCAATTTTATTGAAGAAGTTTCCCACTTTATATAAATGCATTGCATCCTATAGAATTGTATCATTAAGTTATCTCCAAGCAGCACTCAGTACTCAGGAAAGCTGTATCAACTGCTGTGCAGTAGATGTTACAGTTTAGTTTGAGAGAAAGAAGATTTTCAATCATGCATAACCATGCTGAATTATTTTATTTCTGCAATATGATCAAGCATATACTGGGTCCATAAAATTGTCTGGTAAAAACATGGCAGGACATAGGTAACTAGGTGGTATATGCAAGGAGAAATCCTTAAGGCATGCGCATAGGAAAAAGTAACAGTAGTATCTGGTAACTCTGGAGTGGCTCAAGTATAGAGGAAGGAAAGGGAGCCAGTGTTCAAGAAGCCTACCTTAAAAGCAACTTTTGCCTTAGCGATGACACAGCCTCATGCTTTCTCATCATGTGCCAATGTGTGGTATCTGCTCAGGAGCTCTCTATGATCTAGAAAGAGTGCTGTGAATTTTGTCAGATATGGGTGGAGGTGTCACTCAGAGTAGGAAGAGTGAAGGCTGCAGATGAGGCTGGTATGTGATTATTTCCAGAGATGTCATATCTCTGGTTTTGCTGAACATCTGGTCAAAGATGTTAAATACTAGCAACCTTATATATTCTGGGTGAGTTCCAGGCCCTGCCAATTAACATCAGATTTCCACTACAAAAGTTTCTGACAGTGAACTTCGCTGTGAGAGAAGCAGCACTAAGGAGGGATGAAGAGAGAGTGTTTTTAAGGAGGGGGCACAGGAGGAGAGCATTGCCTGAAAACATTTCATTGCTCTCAAGTACCAGCTGTGCCCTTGTGCTCTGCAGAGGAACCCTGGAGGTGAAAAGAAAGTGGTTTCCCATAGGCCAAGAGAAGCCTGCCAGCTAACTGGATAAAAATAAAGGGAGGGGAACCACCCAGCAGTGTACAGGACACACCTCTGAACCCTCTATGGTTACAGAGACATAAAACTAACTGTTCATCTCAGAGTATTAATGGATATGGACACAATAAAACCTCTCCAAGAAGCAGGGAACTAGTCTATTCGTTTCACCAATCTTCTGCACTTTACCCTTCCAAAGCTCAACTCAGCTCACACTTTGAACAGGTATTTTCAGGACGCATTGGTTAAGCAAATCTTGTTTTATGCAAGATGATTATTAAAGTGAGCTCCTTTCAGGAGAAGGAAGGTAGAGAACCTCTTTGACCATAGCACATAGACATGTTCCTATGTTAGTCCACCACACAGAGGAAGACTTGTGTGCATGAGGATTTTAAAAGGTTTTGTAAATGTTCAAGTATTTATTACATGGGAGAGAAAGGGCATAAAGGTTAAACACCCCAAATTTCACTTACTAGTAATACTCTTCAACAATGATAAAGTAAAATTATAGTGCTGTGATAATGCTGTCACAATTGGCATTATAGGGAGATTTTAATCTTAAGGACAGTAAAAATGTAAATACATCTGAACCTGAAACACATTTTGGGTTATCATTTGAAACTGTTACTGTAGTCTGTATATAGCTTGAAATCTCTACTGCAGTTTGAAACGATATCTTGCAAATAAAGAGATCACATATTTGGTCTAAATAGTGTTTTAAGGAAAGGGAGTGGATTTATACAGAAACAACCTGTAAGGTAACCCTGACATCTTTTACACAGAACTAACTGCATGTTTTGCAAAATTGCATTTTTTTTTGTACACTTTAGCTTAATGGAAAATAAAGCAACCCCATTTACTTATGAAGTAAATGTGCATATATTCACACATATTTGTGAATATTTGTTAAATCTATGCCATTTGCCTACATTTGAACAATGCGTTTACTGTTTAGCATTAAGGCTTTTTGCTTCCTCCAAAACTGAACATTCCTTCTTCAGCAAGAAAAGAAGAAAGGTGCTCTTCCCCATATTAAAAAAACAACCAACCAAGTTTTTTCAAAGTGACTGCCATATCCTAATACATCCAAACAACCTAAATTCTGCTCTAACAAAAAAAAATATAAAGCAAGCTATAGGGGAAAAAATAAAGATGTTGAATGGTTTTCTTTTAAGGCTAACGTGACTATAAATATCAGTGTATACTAATAAGTACTTGCTGCTTGAGTGCATGTATTTTCATAGCTTAACATACTTGCATTTTGTTTAATGTCAACATTATTATTGTATTTTCTAGGTTTATTTTATCTGGAGGATAATCACAATGAAAATATAATGCATTTTACACAAATTATTGCATATACTGAAAATACTGTGCATTCTCTCAATCTCAACCCAGTCTTAACCCCATTTTCACAGTTTAAATCAATGATAAAAGACAGCTCTAGGCCTTTCCTGCATTAATCAGGAGAAATCTGACTTATACTATTACAGGAAAAAACCTCCAAATGTTGTTTCTTAATGTCAAGTAATTGACAGTTCACAACCTTTATAATTTTTAATGTTCTGTAAAAATTTACTCTATAATGTATTAAAAAAATCTTGGGTAAACAGAATGCAACATTTTAATTTTTAACTATAAAAAATAGAGAACTTCTAAAATCCTCAGTGGAAATCTTCTGTATTAGCAGATGAAAAGTCTACACTTTGCAAATCCCTGCAATGAGTGCATAGCCATGTTTCCTTGAATTCCAAGTTACTTTTGAGGTACAATATGACTGAATTCTAAAAGAAACTTAGATGCCAAAATTCTGCTCCCAGCTTCAAAGCATACTGAGCCATCATAAGAAACATTATGGGCATTGAAGGGAGTGAAGCACTTGGAAAAAAAGTTAACACACGAGGAAAAAAACCAGCACATTTTAAAGATATGATCAACGTCACTTTGCATGTGCTACAGAAGTCTACAAATGTTGATGCACAGCTATAGTACATAGGAATATTTTCACAGTACTTTAGGAGCCTTCATTCCAGGCAAAGAGAGACAGATGCCATTTCCCTAAGCACAGTAAGACACCATGACATTTATACTGCTTTCAGTCCTGTGCTAGCTTGCTTAGAGCTGCGCTCAGATACTGCTGCAAAGCAAAGTGTTGTGCCTGATAAATATATGGCATGAGTGGAAAATGAAGAGGATGAAAAAAAAGTGGGATGAGTTTTAATCAGAATAATATATGAAAATAATATACTACAATCTCTTTTAAACTATCATATAAAAAGCAAGTTTTATGAAAGTTACAATTGTTTATGGAAACCTATGTTGGGAAAGAGGGTAACAAATAGGTGGCTAGTCTTTGCACAATTGAGATAAACCAGGAAAACAGGATTGTGTCAGTACACATTAAACTATGTAATACGGAAGCAGTACAATGACAAATCTCACATATGTTGCATGTTATGTGTAAACTAGCAATTCTCTAAAACCTGAGCATTTTAATACATTCAAAATATTATGCCTTGGGCATAATAACCTCCTCCCCTCAACTGTATGTAAAAGCCATGCACATCTCTACCCAACATCAGAATAAGTTAGCTCAGATTTACATGCTATGTAAAATAATTCACTTATTTTCTGAGGTTACTCAAAACTTTTGAATTATTCTCTCAAAACCCTCTCTACCAAGTGGCAGTGTCTGAAAAGCCATTAAGAAAGTATTTCACAGCCACTAACTATTCTCACTCTATCCCATGCACTAATGAGCTGATTGAAGTCCAAGCAGGACAGCTCAACTATGAGGCATGTGAAAAAGAAGGACAAAAGATCAGTTTCAAGAAGAAGCACTTCTGAGAACACATGAGTTGTTACTACATGCAAAACCAGATCAAGCTGTAAAAAACCAAAACTAGCTGGAAGGGTTGATAATGCTCTCAGCATTATCAAAAGGGAAGGAATCAGGGAAGAATTATTTCAGGATTTTGTTACTTTGTAAAGACCTGTAACTCTCGAGTGCCTTCAAAGTAACTGAATAAATTCCTTTGCTAACTGTGTTTCTGAAGTACACCCTAGTTCCAAGAATTATGGATGACGTTTTATGTCTCCACAAAGAGCTTGGAAGCACATTTCAGACTTGGAAACAAAAAAAAATAAACTACCCATATGTCAGTGTTCAGCTGAGACAAACACAGCTCAATGATTTGGAGCACTGATAACTGGTGATCATCTAGAGGAAACTGGGCCAGACCAACAACAGTTTCAACTTCAAAAATTAATTAATCACAATCCATTTTACAATGCTCCTGGTCATGGACTGTGAGAGGAAAAAACTAGCCTTTTCACAACTAAAGACAAACTTCTGCTTTCACAGACTTGTTAGATGGGTATATTTTGAGCAAGACAACTAAAAATCTGGACCAACTTTAATCTCTGACTACAGTGTACCAACTTCTGGAGAAAAATTCTTTCACTAAAAAGTCAAAGGTAATTCAGAGGCTGATACAAACCCTGAGAAAGAAATGACACTGACATTCAAGAACTACCCATTTTTATACCTTTGGACACTATCACATTAATATTGTCACAACAGACCACCATAGTAGTTTTTTTTTCTATATTCTGTAAAAGTCATATTTGAAAACAATTAAAATCATTACCTCCAAATTCTTTTCTAGCAGGTGCAGGACTCCTAGCGCCTGACAGTAATTAAGAAATGAATGCAGCAATAATGAAAAGTATCAGTACAGTAAGAGGGAAGAAAAAGAATGAGAAAGTTAAAAATGACAAGGGTCAGTTTGTTCTTAACTATGTTGCCCATATGCTTCTGAACATCCAGTTTCTCTTAGTGTTCAGTTGTTTACATTTTCATCTGATCCAGATGAACTCTGGATTAAAAACTTGAATATAATGCAAACATATTGATGCCAAAATTAAAGGAATTTAAATCAATGAATCCACAAGATCATTTTTAAAATAGAAATAAAGATCTGTAAAATGAAAACATTGAGTAAACCCTGCTGTAGGAAGCCTAAATTTTTAAGCTGTGAAAATAACTATACGAATTTTAAAACTTACTCACTGAGCAAAGACAATAATATTTAAATGGTACTGAAAAATGCTGTTATTTCCCATGCTGTCATTGCTATTAAACGTACCAACTAAATGTTTTAGTGAAAAAATTGTATGTCCCATTGGACCCCAAAACAACACTATAATATATAGTTTGGATATGGACTTCAAAGTTCACCTCACAGACTTGAAACAAAATATTCCTGACCACCTGATATATGCATATACTGCATTACCTGATGGTGGAGGTGGCCTCTGTGGTGGAGCAGGGCGTGCAGGAGGAGCAACTGGGCGAGGTGGTGGAGGACGCTTAGGCTCCAGGCTCTGAGAAGACTCCTTCTGCTGGGTACCAAGCTGCAACTCAGCTGAAGAACATGACAGAAAACAATGCAAAAATGAATCACTTGTACATTCTAATCGCAGTAAAGCTTTTCTGATAGCAAGTTATTTTCACAGAGAGGACAGTCAGTCCCCAGCCCTGGAAACAAAGATACAGAATTTTTAGAGAGAGAGAAAGCAAGAGAGATAAACCAATGGCGAAAAGAAGCAGATTTCCTAAACCAAGATTTTTGTCTCATATGCTTTAATCAGTGTATGCTTTTCATGGAATCCTCAACATTCTTACAGATTGTAGAGTTCCAAAAGTTGATTTTGACCTTTATCTGTGAACTAAGTGCTCTGGAAAAAATTATTCTAAGGGGAATTCTGAAGGCATTTTAGCAGTCCTTGTATAGTTACTCCAAATTACATTGACATAAACTGTTCGAGAATCCCTTCCAAACACTGTATGTCCGCTTTGTCACTAAAATAAAGCTGTGTTTAAACAGAAGCTTTCATATTCTACACCCAATTTACAAATCTACTAATTATGAGTTACATATTGCAGCTGATCAGAGCATTCATTGAAATGGGCTATATTTGGAGGAGTATGACTAAAGCGAACTAGGACTATACCGAAACATTGCAACAGAATTTTTGGACAGAGGTTTTAAACTAATCAACGTAGAAAGCCTACTGTCATATAACGGAGGCAAAAAGAATTAGAGGATTTGCCCAAGGCCACTTATGCATAAAATGCTAGAAAATGGCAAGAATAGCCTTTTACATTAACCTAAAAGCTCTATTAAAATTAATCTGTAAGCTAGCATTCTACCACTGGGCCATACAGCTGCCAGACTCTATAGTAGTAAGAGGCTTTTGAGCAATGTAATACACACTGTGTGTGGAAACAGGTGGTCCAGGAGTTTTTGTTGGTGCTCGGCTTGGTCTCACGGGGAGTGTAGGTCCATCTGACAGTGTAGGGGATTGGCAGGGACTGGAACGTGGTGAAGAGCTTGGAGAGGTTCCAAGACCAGAACTTGAAGTTGGCTGTAGATGCTGGGGAAGAATTTCTTCTACTTCAGCACTATAGTCATCAATGTCTCCTAAATAACAAACCCCACCCCAAAAAAGAAAAAGTATGTAAAATAAAGGGAACAATAGTTACCTATTGTATAGGTAATTATAAAGTGATTCTGGCCATGGGATTTTCTGCAAAAAGCCCTCAAGCTCCAAGGTATTAGCTCAACAACCAAAGTGTGATTCTTATATCATGAAATTGCATACACATATGAAAAATGCATGTGTACTCAAATCAGTTGGAAGTAGTCCAAATTCACAATATATATTACAGATATACATTATAATACTGGGGCAACTGTAATGTTGCTTAACCTAAGAAACAATTAGCTTTACAAAGACGACCTTTGCAAAAATAATTTTCCCTGGTTTGCAGTAGATATCAAGCTTCACTTATTTTTCAGAATGCTGGGCAGGAGATTTCCAGATACCTGCTATTTGCAATATCTTCTGCTTGAAAAGGTGTAATGATGTTTAAAAAAGGTTCATTACGGACATTCTTTTGAAAATTAAACTGTCAATTCAGAATATTTTTATGTTGGATATTCAAATTGCCTAAACCAGACAAGTATCCCACCATGAGAAATACTTTATTTCCACAAACCTTCCATATCATAGTCTGCAGTAACCTCAGCATCTTCACAAAGCAAAGTGGAGCTTGTCGATGATGGCAGCCCAATATTAATCTTCTCTAGATTCATTTCATCTTCCAAAGTTCTAATCCAATCTGGATTTTTCAAGCTTATGTTTATAATCCTTCCTAGTAGCTGAATTGTCAAAAAGGTATGAACAAAACAGAAATTGTTAAAGAATAGGAACATTAAAATTCAGCACTCTAGATTAAAAGGGTAAAAAATATTACAAATAAAGTTATCAGAATTTCTTGGACTGAACAAATGACAGTAACACCTCACAAAAATAATTATGCTTTTCATTTCATTTTGGTAACTAAGTACATTTATGCAGTTTAAACTGTTGATTACAACTATTTAATATTTTTCTAAAGAAACACCAACCATTTGTCTCATAAGATTTTCCTTTTCCATTAATAGGAAAGCTTCTGTTTTCTTTCTTCTGACATAAACACTACTCTTTGTAAAGAAAGACTTTCTTATAAATTACATTAATAAAGTCATTTTTAAAGACTGATAAAATAGCAGGCTTCATTCTGCAAACTAATGCATGACACTCAGCCTCTATCCTGCACAGACAATCAGTGAAACTCTCAGTAGATACAAGGATCCATCTGCAAACATCACATTACAGAATCTAAGCTTTAACAGGAATAAAGATCAATAAAAATTTTGCATGAAAATTAACATTTTTACAATGATAAAATACTGGCCCTTCAAAAGTCAATGAGAGTTGAAAGTTTGACATTTTGTACTGATTGCAGTACAGGAGAGCTGAATTTTAAATAATTGCAGATCATAGGTATAATAAGCTACAAACTCAAGGTAAAAAAAAAATAGATCTGTGTTTTAAACCATAAAAAAAACCCCAAAACAAACCCACAATTAAAATTCCTTCATTTGATGAAGATGCTGCTCAATATGGGATCTTTATTTCTCTAACAGTCCTCCTAAATATAAAGTTTGGTAGTTCTCTCAGTTGGCTTTTGAAACTCAACATATTGCTATGTGGCTATCAAAAGTTAAAAAACAGTCTAGTATGGAACATGAAAAACTTTTAAGAACTAAAACCAAACAAAAATCTCAAGTATTGAAACCCATCCCAGTATTCTTTAAAAAGTTGGATTTTCTCTTGCTATACAAAAGTTCAACAATTTTTACATTACCTCAGTACCATTCAAATTCATAACATTCAAAGCAGAGCTGCCTTCCAAAAATGTTACCCACATCTTGTCTTCCACAAACCTGCAAAGTCCATTGGAAACACTAATTAAAATACTTTATCCTATCTACTGACCTTCGAAGCCTCTTATCCTAAAGGTTTTTCAATGTTTCACTTGATGGAGAAGAATTTTTTTTAAGTTCATTAAAATATATATATAATTGCCTAATATGCTATAACTCAATGTATACTTGCAACAATAAAACATAAAGGAAAGAGAACCAAGTGAATATCACACAGCAAAAGCACTGTCCTCTTAAAAATTGTATGACTACAGTTACACATTTAATAGTAAATATGTGGCTGGCTACAGGTTAGATATTTGTATTAGGTGTTCCATGTTACATCACACTATGGACCTGTGACTATGCTCCTAGTCTTCTGGGAAACAAACCCCACCCAACAAAAAAACAACAAACAACCCACAAACAACAACAAAAAAAAACCAACACACAAAACCCAACAGGAGAAACAACCTCCCAAAAAACTGCAACAAAATACCAAAACACTTACATTCAATTAACAGCTTAGTAAAAACAACACTCACAGGGATCTCTCATCTTCAGTTCACTTAAAACTACTAACCTACTTCTAGAATACAAAATTTATGTAAAATTACATAAAGAGCAAATTTTAACTCTGAATGATTTCTGATAAGGTCAGTATGATACTTCATTTTTGAGGCAGAGTATCTGGAAAAATTCAGTCTGGAACATGTAGAGGTATGCAAAGCTAATTTTCTACTGTAAAGACATTAAAGTTGAAAACTAAATGTTAAAAATGAAACAGATCGTAACTGAAATGCCTGCTAAGAAAGTAATTTTATTCAGGAAATAGGTGAGAATGATGACAAGGAACAGAGACTAAAAGGAAAAAGTCTTTTTAACCTTATAAGTATAACTTCACCATAGCTTGCAAATTTTTGAAGAAGATCATCAATCAAGTTATCATCAAAATAGTTTTCTTCTGCTGAAGAGCTTCTGATGGAGACCATTACAGTACCATCAGGTGGTCCTTGCATTGCAATCACCTCCTTATAAACTTTTTGTCTCTCTTCTGCTTCAATTTCAAATATGTCAATGTCAATCAGTGCAACCACAGGCCTTGGGAAAAAAATACATGAGAAAAACCCATAAGCAGCCTATTAGAGCAACAAAATATATAGCAGAATTATGAAATTTTCTATGATTAGGAAGTAATATATAAAATAAATGGAAACCTATGATCAGATGTTTTCAGCTCTGCTCTTCCGTAGTGCAACAAAGTACCAGGATTCCACGTATAAGGAACATTACTGTCATCATGAAAACTAGCATTCAGAAGATCCAGGTCTTCAGCTATATTCAGCATTAATGAAAACAAAATGGGAAAAAACACAGTGATTGCAAGAATATGCTTTCAAAAAGAAACTATTTGTAAAAAGAGAAAAAAGAAAGTAAACCAAACCTATGTGGTTTACAGAAAAAAAAACCCAGAAGTTCCTTTTGAACTACTGAAATATCAGTAAGTGGTATCTGATTTTTGATCCTCCTGGTCAGTGCCACTGCATTTATTACAGATGCTACTATAAGCTTTCTACCTCATATAAAGTCAGAGATGGAAAGCTCACGATCACTGGCACTGTGAATGTGACACTAAATAGATTCTATAAGGCAGTGAAAGAAAATTTTAAAGAAGCACTCAAACCTGATCTGTCAAAAGGCCATTTTCTTCTTCTCCAAAGAATACGATCTGTCCATGCTGGTGTGCGACATTTTTCACTGGTGTCATAGTCATCAGAAAACAGATCATACTTGTATGTAGGAGCAAAATTTATTTTCCCTTCCAAAAATCCCCTGAAAATCTGTAAGAAACAAAGCAGTTATGTGTCGTGACAGGAAACAGAAACAGATGGGAAACAGCTTGAAACTAATCAGAATTCTCTTTTCTGATAGTGAAAACCTGTATACATATCTCAAAAAAAAATAATTTGATAATATGAATCCTTCTCCAAATTTTATCTGCTGAAAATACTCTACATTTGCCACTATGGCTAAACAGTAACACAGACAGATCATCATTAAACAGAAGTATGTAAACATTTATATCTTTAAACCCAGTCTCATGTGCAACCTACTGTTCCCCCTATGTCATTCGGAACTTGAGGTCATCCAGAATACAGATGCTGACCACAGGACTTCAATTAGTTAGTTCTTCATGTGTCAGCAAAAGCTGAGAATTAAGGATTATATTTTATCTATCTAGCTGAACGTGCAAAGCATTCCCCCAAATTGACATATAGTGTCCCACTAATATACAGGAGATAAGGGGGCAGGGAGGAAGGAAGCACAAAGAGTCCTTAATAGGTTCAATAAGAACTGGAAGATTAGAAAGACAGTGTCACCATTTCTGCTAAAGCAAATGGGAAAACAGAATAAAAAGAGATATAATGTGAAATCATCTGCCAAATGTATGTATGATATTTAGAGACAGAGTCAACAGAAAGGAACCAAAAAATCCATTAGGTACTTTGCAAGATGAACAATAGCTAGCTGACACAAGGCTCTAGAAGGCCAGGAGATTTTCTCACTCAAGTGTTTAAACTAGACATAAGCTAGGATACTCATTAACCAGCTCCAGTTTTACTTCACATCAGAGATCTGTAAAATATAAATCTAAGATCTTACAGTCAAGTCCACATCAAATGACAGGTTAGCCTGCTTTTTTTTGGAAATAAAAATCCAGTCAATTTAAAATGAGTGTCAGAAGATTAATGTCAGAATATCTACAACTTCTAGGACAGTTTACTGATTTCTTTGCCTTCTGTAATTATTTCTTAACTTACTTTTATGAAGAAAGTTGCTATGTAAACATCTTTTCTGAACAGGAGATGCACTGATTAACAGCCACACACAACAGCTGTGAAGCTACCCTCTCTAGCCAGCTGACATCCCCTGCTGCCCAGCCAATCATTCCAAATATCACCCTAACAGTGCAATACTACCCCTTCTCCACAAGCTGGAGACTATTTTGAGTCTTTTTCATATTCTAGTAATTTCTGTAGATCTTTCCAGCTTCATAACTGCTGTTAAGTGTCCCCAAAACCGCTCTTGTTTTGGTTGAAATTACAGACAGTCATGTTGTCTGCTCGTGCGAACATGTATCTCTCTGTAGAGATTGGCCTCTAAAAAAAGTACTATCAAGTGTCTTTTTTCTTTTATTATGATTGGTAAACTCCAACACAACATTCCAAAAAGACAGTAGTTTTTTCCTTTTTGTTTTTCCTTTTTTTTTTTCCCTTTCAGATGAGAAAGAAAAACCTCAATCCTACAGCTTATCATGCATTTGTATCACTGCCTCTTCAAGTCAGTTACTACAAATAAGTTATGTCCCACCCCTCCATAACACTACCTGGACAAAAGTGGTAATTAAAACACAGTGAGGATATAGATTTCCAGAAGAACCACAGAAAAATGAAACAGAATTCTTAAGTGTGATAATATTTCTAAGATACCTGTCCAGAGTTTTTCTGATTGATAAGTTGGTCTCCTGCTATAAGGGCATCCCAGTTCTGCTGTCGTATTAGGTCCTTAACCTCCTCATTCGGAATATCTATTCGGTAATTGAAGTCACCACACCAAAAGATATAATCATGGGAAAAGAGCATCCTTCCCTGTAAAACAGAAGCATACAATGAAGTTAAAACCAACCAGGTTTGGTTGTACTGTTTCCAAGTGCAGAAGTTCAGTTTTTAACTGTAAAACGTGGGTAATTTCTAGCTGATGAGGGCAACTGAAATACATGTTAGTATTGTTCATATGGTCAGTACAACACAGCCAACTCTGTTATTCACACATAGAATATGAAAGAAGTAACATTTCTAATATAATTTGCTTTTCTAAAGAAACATGAATTCTCTGAATTGGATTCTTAAAGTCTTCAGTTTTCTACTTCTGTTAAGAAGTCTGCTCTAAAATGATGATGATGACTGCTACCTGTGTCACAAAGACATTACAAAGGAGAGCAAAACACTACCTTAGGGTCTTGTGGCACAATATCCTGACAAACTGTAAATCAAGAGCTTTATTATTCAGTTTTAATTGAAGCCTTTTCATTTACATACAATTTTCATGGCTAGAGAGACACAGAAAGGCTCTGTTAGTTTAAACAAAGCCTAGGGTTTCAAGTGAGAGCTTTTAGTTCCCTCTTTGTTTTCATTTTTCTATTGCCACTAGCAGATTAAAGCAACAGCATTCAGGAAACTGTTCCTGGGGACCATAAGAATACAGTACTTTCAAGAAAAACTGAAACAGGAATGGGGACAAATTTTAGAATAAAAATCCCTGTAAAATAAGATGTCAAGACTCCTGCACAGTGCTATAGAAATAAACAAAGGATATTTTTACCAGAAAATTTAAAACAGCTTTAAGTCTCAAGGAAGCATTTTGTTGCACTGATAAAATTATCAAGTATTTACTTAGTGTTTGGTAATCCTTTATGAGAATATGGTACAGAATTGTACAATGCAACTTGACAAAAAATGAGTAAACAAGAAATTACGAGTTAGCAGAAATCATCCTTCCGTATTGAAAACAGTGCTGTTTCTCATGGATTTTTTTATCACCACTGATTAACTTCAGTGCCTACAGAAATTCCACTGTGTGTCAAGAATCTGTAAGGTTTCTTTTCTATTCTAAATCCTTGATGCCTAATGCAAGTGAATTTATGCTTCATCATCTCCATCAGTCACTGCACTGGAAAAGTCTATACTTTCTGCAGTCATCTATTTTAATAAAAATTGTGGGAACTTAATTATCTCTGTGACCGCTAACCCAATGAAATTTGGTCTACACATGAATCTGGGAAAGGGTAAAAAAAAAAATAAAAGCATCTTTTGGATTACACTGCTTGTTCCTTATGGAATTTGAATACTGTTGCTTACCATTGGAAAACTGAGCTTGCGAGCTATCTCTATGAAGTCTTCATTTCGCTCTTTAACTTGTGATTGCCCTGCAGCAAAATGACTGCAG
This sequence comes from Bucco capensis, assembly GCA_013396975.1. NCBI lineage: Eukaryota > Metazoa > Chordata > Aves > Piciformes > Bucconidae > Bucco > Bucco capensis. The sequence continues at coordinate 98,909 of VWZO01008842.1, read as the reverse complement.
ACAAAGCACAGACTGGATGTATGAAACAACATCCGAATTGCTACTGCACCTTTATTACCAGTGGCTCCTCCCATGCCAGTCTTTACAGTATCAACAGCAACATCCCTAAAAGAGTTAAACAATTATTAAACCTTCAAAATACAACAGCACAGAAGTTAACAGTTTTCAGTATGTCTGAGTATGACATTATGTTGGTAAGAAAACATTTTCACATCCTTCTTTCAGCAGTAAGACCACCAGGCTATTTTTAAAGAATATCAACAGCTATTGAGCAGGTAGCAGTATGACACTTCAGCCTTTCAAGCTTTCTTGGCAACTGATGAGGCATTTCAAAACTAAGATAAAAGAATTGAAACATCCGAGTTCCCCAGAAGATGAAACCGCTCTTAGTGCCCCATATGCTTCTGAATGCACTTGTATGTTAGCTTGCGATACAAAGCAAACTGAAGATGACCCAACTTGGGCACAGCTATGTGTTCACTGACCTGATAAAAGGAGCATGCAGTGGCCTGATGAACACAAAAAGGCAGACACCCACCAACTGCTCAGAAGCCAGCAGCACATACTTGTAATCTCTTGATATAGTCTTCTGCAGTTCAGCAGCCCAGAGCTTCTGATTGGTTGTGCTAGCAGTGAGATTAAAAATGTCAGTTTTAAAATAAACCAAATTAAGCAGGTTTCTAAACTGTTGATCCAGTTGAACAAACTTCATACAATATATGAACTTCAACTAAACCCTGGGGTAGTAAGCCAAAGCCAAGTTGTGAATAGGGCTCAAATGCCTCCTGGCAGAGACAAAGGCTATAAACTGTCATGACATCACTTCAAATTCAGCCTTACAAAATGCTACCTCACTTTTCTCAACACCACAGACAACATAAGGACCCAGTGACTATCTTTTCTGTATTTCTGATGCTAGACCAGAGGAGTAAAACTTAGTAGTGTGTTACTTCCTTGCCTAGAGCTCAGTCAGTATTAGAAAACAGAGATGTCCATGCCCTTAGATCAAGAAGAAACTTCCTTGGAGATCTAATAGACTATGGTTTTCAGAGAGAGAACTGGATATAAATGAAAAGTATCAGACCTAGAAACAGCATTAACTAGACATAGTGCGAAATTAGAGGATGACTAACTGTCACTTTTTCCTTAAGACAAAAACTTGTGCCAAGGTTTTTTTACAGGCTTTAGATGCTTTTTCCAATTAATTAAAACTTGCTGAAGGCCAGAAAACATGCAAAACAGGCAGACAAAACAATGGACAAAGTGAACACAACCCTAGGACTACACATAGAGACTTCATCACTGGTATCATCCACCACTGGCAAAAATACATTTTCATAACCCACTGTTACGGGTGAAAAACACAAACTCCATATATAGGTGTAGTACATGGAATGGCAGTGGACACTGACAATATAGAAAAAAAGTCTTGCTTTACACAGATCAAAATCTGATGCAAGACACTATATCAAGGCATACCAACAATTCATGCTTTCAGAAGGAACTTCACAGGACTTGTTCCCAGCAGCAGGAAGGCAGAGACTAAAGAACACTACAAGCATTGGAGGTAAATTCCTTTAAAGTGTTAAATAAAGGAAAAAGTTGTGGGGCTGATGAAAGTTCATACCAAAATATGACCATGACTGTTTGGATCCTTGAGATTATGTTAGACACGTGATCACAGCTTTGCTATGGAAAGCTGAGGGAAAGCTGAGATGAAGTCTGCAATCTTGGCACAGAAACTGGCAGAAAGAACTGGAATACAGCCAAAAATTAATCCAGACTATTCCCAACCATCAGAAAACAGGAGAAAAAAAATTAAAAAATGGTTTACTCAAGAAGTGTGAATATTAAGCAAATTAGTACTGTATAGATTGTATCACCTACCTGGCATTCACAATGTTTCCTGCATTTAACTCCACCATTTCTTCAAATCCAATGGCAAATATATCTACAGGTTTGCTTTTGCGATCTGCATTTAAACAAGTATTAAAATAGCTACTTGTCATTCGGAATTAATTCAAGTACCAAGACTTCATATATCTATTTTAAAGTTTATGATCTAATTAGGAAAAGCAGAATTTTCAAGAAAAAACTGACAGAATACAAATCCTACCTTGGAATTCATGAATACCAGCTAACTGTGGTGCATCCAGAAGCCAGTCAGTGAGGGTCTGATTTCTAAAGGCAATACTTCGGAACTGCTTCCCCCCGTTGACGTTCCAGGTCCCAACGCAGACTCTAATTTTTTTTGGCTTTGCATACTTATAAAAGTTTTCACACATACTCTTTAGCACTTTTACAGATGCTGCAAAAACATTTGAAAAGCCATTATTTTTATAGAGAATGTCTCTTCAGAAAATTTGGCAAGGAGATATTTCCCTTTAAAAAAAATGCCAACAAATACATGCAAAGACCAAGAAAGTTAAACTGTGAAAGCAAGATGAATGCAGCTTTTCACAAGAGAAAGTACATTTGCAGACATATTACTTGTCTGGGTAGGACACTGACTGAATGAAAGAAGTAATTTCTTCAAAGTAATATATAAAAGAAACATAATTTCTATGTTTTATAAGTATCTGTTATTCTTTCATGTTATCTGTGATTCTTTATGGAGCCCACTGCTTTTTGTGACCCATGCCAAACCTCATTTTTACAGATTACATTTATGAGATTCAATCTCCATTACAAAATCAATTTAGGGATACATTAATTTCTAGAAGTGCAAAAATGACCAATATACTACATTAACTAAACCAGATACAGGACATTATCATATTAGAGTATGTCTGTTTAAGCCACAAATCTCACTTATTTTTTAGGTCAGTTGAATTCCTAAAATTGTGCTTTCATGAGGAAAATAGGCTAGGATTCAAAACAATTAAACTGATTTCTCTGTCATACCAGCCTTTCTGTATGCCTTGTTTCTCTCTGCCAGATGGGAGAGTAATGACCCATTGGTAAAGGTCATTGTGAGAAACAAACAAGATTATTCAATGGTCAGACACTAGACTTACAGACATTTTAAAAGTCCTTTCATAAATCAGCTGCATAATAAACTCATATAGATATATTTCCTAATGCAAATGAAGATATATTAATTTTTTTTAATTATGCTCCTTTTTTCCTCTAATTTCAGTGGAATAAAAATTGCATTAGGTGTAAACAGTCCTGTTAGCATTGTACTTTACCTAAGTGATATTAATTTACCTATTTTGAATACTCTCATTGTTTTGAGACTCCTTGAGAATCGTATAAACAATATGGAACTCTCCCCTTCACTGTGTGCTGTCTTGCAAAATGGTCAGCTACTGGACATATTTTCATTCAAATCCCCAAAATAGAATGATCAGCAAGCTGTTGTTGTCTTTTTAGTTTTTCTATTTAAGTTTACCCCTTTAAATTTGCTACAGAATCTTGGCTACTCAATCAAAACAAAAATCAGGGATTCCATAGCCCTCACAGTTTTGAAACAAACTGGAAAGAATAGAAGAAAATAATGTATTGTATTTGCTGTTTGTGAACACTTTCACTGCTGAACAAATCATATATCCATATATGACACAAGCAAATATAAAAGACAACAGGCTAGTGTCTCCTTAGGGTACTACAAGATTATCATGCTCAAGATCATTATTTCCTTATCATAATCCAAATAAACCAAGTCAACAGCAAAGAGCCAAGAGAATACTTTACACCTTCAGGTGAGAGCCAAACACAGAGACTACTTCTGAATGTATCTATACACTAGGCAACAGTCAAGTCAAGATGACCCCTGAATACCACAAAAACCTCTGAGGGTCAAGGACAGAAGCTATTCAAGCACTTGACCACTGAAGAGAAACCAATCCAAGAAATGTTGTAGCCATGATACGTACAAGCACCCAAATCATTCAAAGTACTAGCTGAAGCTGAGGAACCCAAAACAGCATCACAGACAGTTTTGAAGATCTGCATAGATTTAGCCATCATAGTAGTCTGAGTATGTTTAAAAGCAGAGTTTGGACTGTTATTCTCTCCAGTTCAGTTCTTTCTTTCTCTTTTGCAAATTTAGCATATTTTCAGCCTGTTTTTAAATAGTTACTCTAAATAATTAATATTTGCTACCAAGTGGCCTTCAAGAAAAGCTGCAAAATTGAATGATTGCCTATTTAACTTGACATTGTAATGAATGAATGTGAAAAATCTCACCAAGTCACAATCTAACTTTACAAGTGAACTGTGAACTGACAACATGCTTGTTACAAATGTGAAATTCATACCTTTAAACTAGCAAGCTTTCTAAATTGTAGAATTACAATAGCTACTCAGATATTTACACCTTAATTTACTATACTATACCTGATTGTAATGATTGCTCTGAAACTACGGATGCAGTAAAAAGGAAACAAGAGAGGAAAACAGTCAAATAAGTGATTTTAAAAAAAATTTTCCAGCAATATGAGAGAACATGCTATAATATACAATTTATTACACATAAGCATTTACACTAGTTAAAGCACATCTCTTATGGTTCAAAATCTTAAAAGTTCCAGAACAGTATTAACAAATACTCTTTTCTTGCTTTATTAATAATGGATTTACATATGATGAAGCAGCCCTCTAGTTAATGCACCACCTAACAGAAAATGCAAAGACATTATGTTCAGTGAAGAGGCATTAATGTTCCTCAGCTGACAGAAGCTGCAAATACTGAAAGGCGAGCTTGTAGTCTCAGAAAAAGTGAGAAGAAAAAAATGCTTTCAACTTATTTTGAGGTAAGGCTGATTTAGCAGGTTTCAGATACAGGAAAAGCTATAACGACATGAAACTCTGTGGTAGATAATTGAGGGGAAAATAGTCTTCCAGGTTTCACATAAGAAATACATAAAACCCCACAGGATGAAGACTACAATTGAGAAAGTTGTTTTTTTTTCTCCTGCCACAGATTTGCACTGAAGTTTGGACACATATTTCTCATTCCAGATTGAGAAGTGTCCAGGAAGAAGAAAAAAGAAAAATTTCAAAATGTTATTAATCTCTAAAAACACCAATAACCCACCACTTAGAGCACTCTTACCTGGGATCTTGGAAAGAAGACTCAAATTTAAGTTCCTTCTTTGACCAAGAATTTGCTCCTCTACTTTTTATATCCCAAGAGAGTACTCTAAACACAGCCCTACATCTGTCCAACTTACTACTTCTCTGCCCATCAGATCTGCAAAAGACTGGGACATGACTGTAGTCATGGTAACCATACAGGCTCTACTTCTGCTTGGGGATGCATGAGGCTGTGGTTCAGCTTCCTGTTCTGATTAGGTGAATCATCTACCTGTAATCAGACAGTTCAAGTCCCACATGGCTACTCTGCCTAAGCAGAGTTTCTTATTGAAATCTCTCTTTTGATGTAGAATTTCAACCACAGTCTGACAAGCTTTTCACAGACAAAACAACTACTCACAAAAATCCATTTTATGATGGAAAATGAATCAGGAATTTTCTGATACCTCCTATTATTTTATTTTTTCTTCCACTACCAAAGCCCCTTTTGCTCCTCAGTACCTTAGAAACCCAAATGAAATGAATACTGGCATTCTTAGGCTTGATAAAATAAATGCTTTCTATCTAGTTTAACACCATGGTGAGAATTTCTTCATTGACATGACAGATGAAGTTAAGGAATATACTTAACAATAAAAAACCCTAATATTTTAATAAATCAGGATTTATTTTCCCCAATTCAACATGTAATTGTCATAATTAACACTTGCTATAAATGGATTAGAAGAACTGCAAAGAACATAGTTAACATGCTTCTATAGTAAAGTTCTAACAAATACATTCCACAAACATTTACCTATTACACCACAGGACACCAACAAAATACAAGCAGCAAAGAAATGACTGCAGCATATTAGTTTGGTAATATTAGTAAAGCAAAAGTAACTTTCATCTTTTAATAAGCCAAGAGAACATAAAATAGCATTTATACTTTCCAATATTGCTTTGAAAATTAAGACTCTCTACAGCTTTCTTACACCAAATAGTTATCAGACACGAAAATCCTGAAAGACACATACCGCGTAAACTGCTGGTGGTTAAGAGAGCCCGTGCTTTATCTGCTAAATCACTATTTAGGGTATTTCCCAATAACAAAACATCAATGGCCTCCTGCTTGGAGCTATCAAAAAAGTTATTTTGAATCGTTCTGGTCACAGAACGAGCACCATCCTTCAGCTTTCCAGCCTGTTAGAGAGGAACACGTATAAAATATTTTATGTTGGACACTGCTCACAATAACATTGGCAATATTCAGTAACATACTGGCAAACTGCATTAATGATTTTAAAATCTAAGGCAATTTCCTTCTTTAAATGTTAAATAAAAATCCTCTGAGCCTACTTTATTATGTGTGCTTCCCCACCCCCCCAAATGCTAAACAACACAGTAATACCTTCAAGGTATAGCTAACCACCAGATTGTTCCTTCCAGTTTACATTGATTGAACGAAACAGTGCAGGGAGAGGAAGATTTTTTTCTCTAAACCCTTGCTCTTCAAAAATGAAATTGATATAGTGCTTTGTTTAAACCATGATACAGGATTTTGGGCTTTTCCCCAAATAGTGAGAGATGAGCAAGCACTTGAGTCCAAATGTCATGACACAGAAACATGTATTTATAATATATGCACATATAAGCATATTAGTTCAGAATTCACATTCTGAAATATCCATGTTAAAAAAGAGACAGCTTCAACTTACTAAAACCCCTTAACTTTTTAAAATAACATGCAACTCTCATGCAGTATCCCAGAAGGAACATACATACTAATCTATAGCTACATACGTAAGAAGACACTGTTGTTGCACACAAGTAGCACGACTGAACAGTGCTCCAAAAGAACTGTGTCCAACTACCTGAACTAAACAAGAATCTCCAAAGAGGTGTACTGCTACTATAGATACTCCCTGTGGCTTGGACTCCTAGGGGATAATGTAAATCAACATGTCACGCAGTCTCATATTTAATTCAAAAACCAGCAAGGTTAATCTGTGTGTACAGCACTGACAATGATAGGTACAAAGACATTTTCTTGATTACATACTTTACTGTATCTCATGCACAAGTGTACTTTGCCACTGAGGTGTATGTCAACACATGCTATTGTGTGTGTATGAAATAAAGACCATAAGCAATCAGGGATGCTGTATGGTATTAGAGTATTATAAAAAATACACCAAGTTTACAGCTTGCATTGCTTATAAGGTCTCTTAAATGCATATGAAAAAAAGATAAAAGCTTAAGAAAACTACAGAACTAACCCATCATTTAGTTATATGCATTGTACTAGACAACAAAAAAACCCTTCTCTTTTGTCAAGGATATGTAGTAGTAAACTGGCATTTTGATTTTTTGGAAGACAATGCGGATGAGGTGTTGGGGAGCATACTATTGCAACAGGATTTTAATAGGATGCTGCTCCCTTTCTGTCAAGACAATGTGTAACTTATGGCATGATCCCCCCCAAAAAAAACCCCACACTCACCATTCACATATCAGGCAATTAATTGAAAGGAACCCAGAGAAAGCAAAAGAAAGAGTAGGTAAGGAGTTAGATGTAACAAGTATTGTAACACTTTTAACAAGGACTGGTTTTCAGTACAGAAATGTATATTCACACATTTAAAATTGAAATATTTTTTCTCCTATCCCAGATGTCCATATTTTTACTAAAAGTACTCTTGGACTTTGAAGAATCAAACTGACAAGCAAGAAATGGAAGAATTTCAACCATTAAACTTCATCTGAGGAATGAGAATACAACTAACAATTTAAAAACTACATTTTAAAATATATTATCAGAGTACTCAAGAAGATACCAAGTAGTGACCTGGTCAGGTTTCACTGAAATAATGGCAAGCATTGTATGGTTTTGCAAGCATTAAAGATTCTCTTTGAATAGATGGACTTCTGTCAGGGATGTTGTGTTTGGTTTCTGAGATGTGGTACTCATTAACAGTTGTACCAGGGTAGGATTCCTGTGTTATTACAAAGACAGCAGAGTAAATGTACTCTGTCTTTTAAACATTAAAAATGGAAGTGTATAAACAGTATAATTTTTTTACTTTGTAAAATGCATGAAGTAGTCAAACAAAAGGCAGAAAACTACTAATTTAGGAAAAGAAAGAAAATTGAATGAGAATGTCAGGAGATGGGGAGACACCCCATAAAATACTTACTGTAGTTTTCCTGATGGTCTGGGTGACATTTTTGTAAGAAAATAAAACTAAACATGTTTAACTAAATGCCACTCTATACTAAAATACAAGCAATTCCCAAATGAAAAAGCCTTGTATGTACCAATTAAGAGGAGAATAAGCAACGAGTCTGTTTTACTGATTTTCATTTTATGTAGCTTCCTGCAATGCCTTGTACGTGTGCAGAGAAGGACTCTGATATGGTTTGAATGAATAAGTGATGGAAAAACACAAGAGTTGACTATGAGTACATAGCATACAACACGGAATGAGAAGCAGTGAATTCTTGCATAAAAAGAATGGTATGAAAAGAAATTCTTGAAGGAGCTAATAGCAAAAGTTGCTATGGTTCAGCTTTGTTTGTCTTGACAGGTATCACCAGGTAAGAGAGAGAATTATGGAAACAAAAAAAACAACACTGTTAGAAGAAAAATATAAGACAGCATTATAAAATCTGAACAACTCAGGCAGCAAAGACAAAACAACTTGAAGAGAAATTGAGTGTTACACTACCATGTAGTACAGAACCATTATCACATTAGAAAGCAAGGTAGAAACAGAATTTGGGGTTTGGGGTTTTTTTTTTCCAGTAGTTGCAAATCTAAAAAGAAATAGCTGGAGGACCATGCAAACAAACATGACCCAGCTGCATCCTGTTTGATTTAAACAGTGTTGACAAACACTAGAAGAATGAAAAACATAATCCAGTGAAACAAAATTTAAAATGAAGGAGACATAGCGAATGAAACAAACAACAGGAGGCACAGGTACAGAAAGAAAAATGAAAACATTCAAAGAAACTAAAGTTGATTTGAATATACATTTTACTGTACTGTGATCTAAAGAAAAGTTTAGAGGCTCATTCTTCCTACAGAATGGTGTTAGCTGGGAGGTATGAGCATGGCTTAGAAAGTATGTACCAGAACAATATCTGGTTATTAACATAACCCATCTTTTTATGTTAATTATTTTTGTTAGTTGATTTTTTTTTTAGGATTACAACAAAAGCACATTTTAAAAGAAAAATCTCATACTTCTAATATTAATAACAAATTTTTTTAAAACCTATACTGTATACTGATGAAATTTTAAATAAAATGTAGTTTACCTTAGCTTTTCCTTCAAGGGCTCCAGTTCCAGCATAAATTTTACTAACTGAATCACCATTCACAGACCACATGGATCGAAAAACTTCCTGAAAGCGAGTAACCAACTGAGGCTTCTCAGCTAATCCTAACACTTCCAGTTGTTTTGTTAGCATCTGCAACAGTTAGAGACATTTGTAAAAGAAAAAAGACTTTAAATCTATGTATTAAAAGACATCATATTTTTTCAGCATTTATGCACCAAAACCAGAAGTCTTAAGTTTATACATGTAATTCTGAACAAACTGACACCGCATCATGTTTGAAAGGCTGCACTGCACATGTAACTGTAGCATCTGCATTTAATTTTCTTTAAAAGACAGGTAATACAAATATAGGACAATAATTAGGTAATTAATTTGTAAATATTCACTAGTTACAAGGTAAGCTACTTTTGGTTCTCAAGTATTTCTACTTACATAATTTAGAATTAGAGCAAATCACATTCTTTCCAAAAAAGCTTAATACCAAACACACCTCACTTATGAAATGCAGCAGCAACAGAGCTCTGTGATCAGTGAAATAGCAATGGCTTCTGTCACTCACTCTGTTTTTAAGCATAACACACTCCAGTCTTTACCCTTACAGTCAGTATACCTGAAGTAATCCTCCACAATGCAGTCTACATAAATGTACTTAAATTGTATACATAAAAATCTATCATTTTACATTTAAATGCATTACTTAAATGTACCATAATGCTCATGGATGTAGAATGGGAAATTATACCTTGTCTGAAATTCTAGTCTATGGAATCATGATTATTTTTAAGAAGTCAAATAAGCTTCTAGTGTTTGTGGCTACCAACATAACACTGAAAATGAATATAAATAATTACAACTAAATAAAAAAGGTATTTTCAAGTGCTTTTAGAAATCTTTAAAACCTTGAAGTGTCCAACAGCAAGAAGGAGGAGTCTAAAATGATGAACACAAAATGACATAAAGGCAAAACTCTGAAGGCTTTCACTTAGTTTGATGTTACAGAACCCGAAATTTTTCATTTTTTAAACATGCTAAGGTTTTTATCCTTAGGAGTCAAACTTACTTTATTAAGATGAGTAGAGCTGTCAAAAGTTTTAAAGAGTTACTCTTTTAGCCCAATCAGTACTATTTTACTCCATCAATTCCTATCGGGTTCATGCGTTCAAGCTCTACTGTGTCAGTCTGCAAGCTACATCCTTTGTTTCAACAGCAAGCCAATATGCTGAAGCACAGCTCTGCAGGAGGACTGAATCCCATAGTGAATTTCCAGTTACTCTGAGTAACTGGTGGCCAAAACCCCAACCATGATATCATCCCATGAAGAATTAACAGCACAGTGCTGTGAAAATACTAAGAACAGTAATTCTATATGCTAAAGAACTTCATCTAATAGTGTAACTTTGAATGCAAATCCTATTGTGAAGGACTACAACACTACTACCTATCCTAAAATTGCAGCCCTGGCCCTAAACAGACATAAGAAAATGACACATTAAAAAATTGATCATTTTTCATAAGGCTGCATAACTGCTTTTTAATTCTAGCTACTCCACAATTACTGCTCTGTAACTACTAAGATCTGACTCCTCCAGACCAAGAGAAGTATCACACTATAAATCAGACTGTCATATACAAAACATTTTAATTATTATTCCATAGGGAAGGTAATGCTACTTTTACAGCTCAATTGCTACAGAAGCATCAGCAACAGTTGTGTATCTGGACACTAGTTTTCCTACCTCTAAGCCAAAGAAAGCCTGCACACTGTTTGTTCTATCCAGACAGTCCAAGCAGTTTGTTCTGACAGTACCGCTTTGAGATCTGTGCCAAGGACATGAGACAGAAAGAGAAAACAACTGAAATAATTCATTTAACACACATATCATCAACAAAGGATAGGGACATCAAGATCTGAACCAGAACAGTATATCAGGATATTGCCAGTGCAAAGTTACTGCCATTCCAAGTATGTTTATAAATGTGTCAGCAATAAAGGGATAGCTCCAGTAACAGCAGTCAATTTTGCAGCAGTGTTGACTATACAAAACTAATTTCTTTTCCGCAAACAATGCGAGTCCTTCTTCGATTTTTCACAATTCTCCTTACTTGCTCAGTTAAAAAGTGCTATGCAGGGTTAAGTTTTCTTCTTTAACAATCCAACTAACACACCTGCAAGAATCTCAGAGGGAAGTAACTACTCTTAGTTAAAAAACAAAAATGAAAAAAGTTAGGACAGTTCTTGGATTTAACTAAACTAAAAGAAAGAAGAATTTGTGATAAGACTAAAGCAAATTTCAACCCCTCATTACTTTCTCTTTCTCTGATAAATAAGCCTCTCCTCCTTACCTTGACAGATGCTCGAGGCCCTCAGGCACTCTGAACTTTGAAAGAAACTCATTAACTTGTGTTAAAAAGCCCTCAGAAGGATCATAATAGGCAACATCCAGGTTATTCCTGCCTGGCAATAAGCACAAAATTCTAGTGGCTCTCCCAGTGATGCATGCTTATTCCTTACTTCTGTCATGCCCTCTACACACTTTGCCCAATTATGTTAATAAGGTTTCATCACATTTACTAGGAGATCTAACAAAAAATTGTATACAGTTTTGAAGAACTCTCTCCTAGATTATTTTTTTCATTGCTACCTCTGTATTTGATTTGAAATACAAACAACTTGCTGTGTTAGGAAAAAAACCCTGACATTGTCCAAAGGAGATTGACCATGAACTTACAGAAATCATCACTGTATCTTTTATTAATGCAATTCTTCAAGCTATCACAAGCCAGAGACTATTTTGCTTTTGTTCTGTTGTCAGATGGGTGATTATAATATTTCAATCACCATTAAGGCCAAATGTTGTTCTCCCAACAGAAGTGTTCACACCACTTTTAAGGCTTTTTGGAGACTAGTGATATTCTGAGGTAGGGATGGGACCTAAACACCCTCTCACTAAGTCTATCTTACACAGGTCTACTAAAAGCTGCCCCTGAATAATGTTATACAGGGAGATGGAAAAATATTATTTCTTTAATCCCATGTGGGTGAACCCAAGAGAAAGGAAAACTGCCCATTTTTACCTGAATGATATAAAAGGCCTCAAATTACATAATACCTCATTACTGTCTCATATATGTTTTCCACCAAGATTTTTAGATCATATTCAAAATGAGAAAAAACTTTATTAAAGTAAGTGACTCATATTTCAGCTGCTGAGCATCATCTTGGACACAATAAAAACACTGACAAAATTAACTTTCTCTCTTACTCTTCTTGCTAAGGGGTAAAAAGCATCCTAGAACCATAATTTATTTTTAAATTTACAGAACTTATATACACAAACCTTTTAACTTCCTTTCCATCAAAATAAAAAAATCCACACTCTAAGAACTTCTGGACTTGAGGTTTAAGAACACTGTGTAGTTTTTCTGCCTTTCCACCTTTAACCATCTGATGATAGTCGAAGTTCACCATTTTGATATCAGCTGAATGTTCAGATGCTTTCAAATGGCTCTGACATCATAAAAAAAAGAAAATGTATAAATATACCAATACCTGAACAGGTAGTAGTATAAGCTAAATAAGAGGCTACAAATATTTTTGAAGCTACTTTATTAGTTACCTTATTTATTACATGCTTCCTTTTAGGTAAAATGTAACCATTTTTATCACTACTATTTAACAAATCATTCAGAATTGATTACTATTTTGCCTTACTACTTAATTTTTCTTGTCACAAAGTTTTTTCCTTACTGTACTAGGGGCCATCAGGATAGCCTACAGCCTCTTCTACTGTTAAAATGCTTTGATTCTTGAAGTGCTCACATACTCTTTGTTGGCAAAGCTATAATCTGCATCTAGGAGCATTAACGTCTCACAGAATCACAGAACANCATACTCTTTGTTGGCAAAGCTATAATCTGCACTGGGCATTGATATGCATCTAGGAGTTGGAAGGGACCCACAAGGATCATCAAGCCCAACTCCCATTTAGGCACAGGACAACCCCAAGGTCACATGAGGTGACTAAGGGCATTGTCCAAGTGTCTCCTATCAGGATAGCTGGATACAGTAAAGACACTAGTGAATGGCCTAAGATACTCAACCATTGTAATACAAAGAGAAAAGGAAAATGGGAAAGGAAAATAGCAGATGGCTATTGACATTTCTCTGGCTTCAGACAGAATTCAAATTGTCAGTATTTATGGACCACAATGTGAGAGTTATTTTAACCTAACTGATGGTAATTCATGGAAATGGCCACTTACAGTTAACGTTTTCTGAACAAACTTTCCATGAAGTAGCTTTTATGTTTAAATTAATAAATTAATTTCTAATTTAAAAAAAAAAATTAAGGAATTTTATATCCAGGAATTGCAAGGAAAAGGTTTCTAAAAGAAACATCACAGTATTAAATAACAAAAAATAGTTTATTTATTCACCAATTTTATAGGGAAAAAGATTTTAAATAAGCCACTAATAAGCATGAAATATAAAAATAACTGAAACTCCCTCAACATTGTCTATGTTGCTGTTATTTTCTATAATCAGAACATAATCAAACACTAATTGTATATAAATATTTTAAAATTCATTTAACATTATGCATCTTAAGCATTGCTTTAAATACAGTTTTAACCACAAATGGTAGTTGTTCCAGGACATGACATATCTGTTTCATTTTTTGATGGCTATATGAAAGCTTCACTGCAAACAGGCAAATTCCAAGGATATACACAGTGAGAGATTATCATACTCACCTGAAAAGCTTTGCTGAGCATGTGCTCCCCCTCTTTTGCCCCAAGTAAATTTACAATAATTTGCTTGCCATATAAATTTTTAAGAGTTTGGAAATGCCTGTTAACAGAAGAAAAATTCTATACTCGAATTCTGGCATGCAGAAAATGAACACAAACACCTTCAACATTGACTGAGATGCTGCAGAAATGTACTGAGTACTCTAATAACTGCTACAAGCCTTTTATGTCCAAACAAATCAATGTTACTCAGTAATAGCCTCTAACCACTGAATGCTATTTAATTAGGATAACAGCACCATTTTAACAACATACATTTAATTAAAGCCCAGGGCTGTGAAGCTGAAGTGTCATGACAGGAACAAACTAAAAATATAAATAAATATATATATTTATATATATATATATATACATATATATATTTATATAAATATAAATTTTACTTTTATATAGCAGCTGACAAGTATGGATTACTGAATGTAAACATACCATAATTTTTGTTTTCTATTTAACCAAGTATTTCACTATTTAAATTTTTCTTCAAACTTTTCAACAAAGCACTCAAAGGCACAAGCAATCACACAGAAGTTTGAAAAAGCTTCCCAGACAGTTCACTGCTTTGTTGAATCACACATACTGTCCTTTGTATAGATAAAGCCTCTCATTTGGAATCACATGTCCCATCTCTCTGATCAGAGGTTTGCAGTGCATTAACAAATTTAAGACATCATTTCACCTGTCAAAAGCTGGTGCATTTGCCTCAAAACCCCTTGACATTCTGACACGATGGGATCCCACCTGTGGCAAGAAGATTAAATTATGTGTCTTTAAGCACTTGATTAATTGTTCTTCAAAGACTCTTTCAATCTTACATATGGCCTAAAAACTCACTTCACTTTCTAAATGAAATCTCCCCAATTTATTCTGCTTGCTATGGTATGCATTCTTTTTATAAGCTTTTCTTAAATTCCTGCTCTTCTTTCTAAAAACCACTTTTTATTTAACATACTTAATCACATCATCTAATTACTTCTTGTTTTGATTAGAAGGTATGTAAATATTTCAGCAGTTCTTTTGCCAAACACTAGTTTAAAGAACCTAGGATCACTATGAGGCATTACCTTTTTTAAATCGTCCCTATAAAAACTGTACCACAGTAGTAGTTGCTGGTATAATTCCTCTTTCAAGAAAACTGGGATGAAATTCTATTACAGTAACTCTTGATACGTATTGATTCCTTGAAAAGACTTATCCTCAAGATCAATTCAGAAGAAAATAATTCTCTGTAGGTGCCCTTAGGTAATCTATTCTAAAACAGCAATTTCAATTAAAACAGAAAAAAACTCAGGACTTCAATGAGAAAACATCTAAAGAGAAACAGACAATCAAATCTCATGCAAAACAGTGTTCAGAGACTCAAGAGTAGCAGACTTGGTGAATTAAATAATAGCACCAACTTGCTGCCAAAGGATAACCTCATCCTGACAGGTAGAAGAGGCTAAAAGTTCTATAAGATGTTCAAGAAGACAAGAATAAGGATTATAATTAAATCTATCTCCTGCTTACCTGCAGGCCTGGCTGTTCCCAAAATAATGGAACAGACCCTCGAATCTGTATGAAAGATGACACGGAGTCATCTAAAAATATAACCTGTTCAGGAAAAAGAAACATAGTATTAATAGGTATTACAAAGTGTAAGGTTTTAGGTTTCTTAGCTAAAACGAGAGTAAATAAAAAATATTTACATATTACATATTCCACCCTAAAAATTGAAATACTGTGTTCCCTGTCCCCTCTGAAGAGTTCATAAGTAAGTTGTGGCACTCTCATGCTTTCTTGCAGAATCATGATTCACAATGTCTAAGAAAATACAGCCAACTTTTATTATTTGGGCCTGAATGACTTCTGTGCTAAGAGTAGCTTGTTTTAGAAAATTTGTAAGACCTTCTTCCTGTAGGAATAGTTAAAATGTACACCAGTGCACAGAAAATAACAGTGCAGCCTACTCAGAACACCTGCACAGATTCTGTGCATCAAAATCCAAACTACAGTGGTCTAGTAAGTATACAGGAAAGGAAACTTTAAGTGGAATGATTTGCCACAGTGATCTAGTGACATTAGCCTGCCAGGAAACTTAGAGAGAGAAACTGTAATGACAGTGTTCTGTATAAACTCCTGAAATTAGATGTGTATATGCACAGCCCTCCCTGGATAAAATCCAACTGAAGTCATCCAGGCTTTGCAAAGAGTCAGTGAGTCAACCAAAGATACCTATTCATATGAATACAGCTGCAGGAACATCTTGGTAACTAAGATTTTAAGAAGTCAGAAAAGAAAGACTAGCAAAGAATGATTTAATAGCTTCTTGCATTTCTACATAGTAAGGGCAAAGATAAGCAGTCAAATGCAGGGGAATTACAGTGGCTTTAAAACCTACCCTTTCAAAGGAGCTGTGTTAAGCAACTGTAGGAATGCTTTTATCTTTCCTGAACCACAAGGTACCATGTAGTTGCTAAAAGCCTCTTTTCCTTGTTTTCTAAGGTCTTTCACTTCACTATTAACTTAGGCTAAAAGAATCGTAGAATGGTTAGGGTTGGAAAGGACCTCTAAAGGTCACCTAGTCCAAATCTCCTGCAGTGAGCAGGGATATCTTTAACTATAGTGATCAGGTTGCTCAGAGCCCTGTCCAACCTGACCATGAACGTTTCCAGGAATGGGCCACTACCACCTCCTGGGCAACCTGTTCCAGTGTTTCACCCTCAATGTAAGAAATTTCTTCCTCATTTCTAGTCTAAATCTACTCTCCTTTAGTTTAAAACCATTACTCCTTGTCCTGTCACAGGATGTGCTAAAAAGATTGTCCCCATTTTTCCTGTAGTCCCCCTTTACGTACCGGAAGGCCACAATAAGGTCTCCCAGGAGCATTGTCTTCTCTTTCCCAGAATGAACAACCCCAATTCTCTCAGTCTTTCTTCACAGCTGAAGCATTCCAGACCTTTGATTATTTTTGTGGCCTTCCTCTGGACTTGCTCAAGCAGGTTCATGTCCTCCTTGTGCTGAGAGATCCAGAGCCAGACACTACTCCAAGTGAGGTCTCACCAGAGCAGAGCAGCAGAATCACCTCCCTCGATCTGCTCACACAATTACCTACAGCTCAGGAAGCTAAAAGAAACCATAGCCACCTACAGCAGTTCAGCTGATGGATAATAGCTTCTTAAGCTATTGAAACTCAGACCCATATATGCCCTTACACTAAGCCACACTAAAAACCAAGATCATCAAATTATGTAACCTACTTAAATTCCTTATTTAGCAGCAAAGGAACTATTCCAATATCTGCTGGTTACAGATTTGACTTGTGATCTGTTGATTTAAGGCAGAAAGCCCTATCCACACACTTGCTTTTCTTGAGGTTCACCAGCCAAGCACTGTGCACTGTAGCATAACATACCTGCTCTGTTTCAACAAAATTAGCAACATGACCATCATCATTTGTTCCCCGGACGTTAAATCTGGTGCCAGCCCGTTCACAGCTTAGTCGTGAAATGAGACAAGCCTTTGCTTGCTTGTGAGCTGCATAAATTGTCCTTATCTCCACTCCTCCACACATGAGACGTAACAACCAGTCATCACAGTTCACACCATAATGCTTTAGGTGTAAATGCAGGGACTGGTTCCTATCAGGAAAAAGAAAATTAATAAAATAACTGGAAAGAAATCAAATACAGCTCAAATTGTTAAACCAGCTACTGACTTATATTTTATCCCCACTAACACAGATAAGAAAAGGGAAACATGCATGTTATAGGTTTATGACATAAATCTTATTTAAACATACTTGAAATAGCAAAGTTTAAAAGAGAATTTACACAATAAGAATATGGGGTGAAGTCATGAATTTTAATGACCTTTAAAAATACCCTGATAGCTTCTGCTATTCACCCAGCAAAACAGCAAACAACAAACACTGCAGGTTTGGTTGTATTTCTCCACTCAGACTGGCTTTGAGAAGTGAAAGGTTACAGACCCCAGGAAAAGCAACTCAGAATTCCAATTACAGAGTTACTTTTTGTGAAGGGAAAAGGCAACATTCAATTTCACACTATCACAGAATAAAGCTAGAAAAAAAAATCTTGTCAACATACAGTGATTATTTCTATTACATGTCAACATAATGCATAACTTTTCCAGACATGCTTCCAGGAATAGATTCATAATCTTATTATTATTACCTAATTTCTGTAAATATTAAATTCAGGATTAACTGTTGGTACATTACATACTGCATGTACCATTCTGCAATACCAATTACTGCGCAAATGAAAGAAAGATCCACAGTTTGGATATACCTGTGCATTAAGTAGTACCAACCAACACTGTAATAAGTAAGTGAGACTGAAGTTTGGAGTTTGTGAGGTTTTTTGTTTGTTTTACCTCACACTCTAGTGGGGCTTGGGTTTTGATCTTCTTTGGAAATACTCACTTCTATAAAAAGGAATTAAAGTTTTCTGCATAGCAAAGAAAAAGCAAATTCTAGTAAGAGGGCTGGTTGTGTCAGTGCCCAGAAAATTCTACTATAATTGAAAATAACGTAATTGGTATTTGATTTTAACCTTTTCATTCTAAACTTCTAACTTTGAAAAAAAAAGAATAATAAACCCACAACTAATCAAACACCTCAGTTCAATCACTAATGAAGATTCAAATCGTGCAAATCAAGTATGCATTCACTTTGCAGAAAAGTACACAGATACATTACAATAGGAGACCGAGAAAGTAAACAGTATTTTTTCCCTGGGCAATCTAAGACTGGAACTTCTGAATAGAAAAAGCCCAAGAAAGCTTACTGAAGTGCATAAGCAGCATACTTTCTGTCAGTGACTTCTGGTGTTTACATTTCAAGACCTTAGAACCTGAGACATTCCATCTACCCATATGACTCTATATAATGTCTGATAAAATGCATTATGAACTCACCAGAAGAACCTATTGTCAGTGGTGTGCTCCTGCATGCTGCGGTGAGCATTGAGACTAAGATCTAAACTGACACCAGTTGCAGACCATGCAAAATAAAAGTTTCCCGAGTTCAACACTTTGCGTACTTCAGAGATACGATCTTCATCTGTCGAATCGATTCGTAATGAGACAAACTCAGTGGAAGTCACTCGAAAAACTTCAGAGTCCTGAATCTTTCCCACAGACATGCATCCTGTTACTAGAACAAGGTAATGTAACAATGTGTCTCCTGTAACACAAGAAAAGGCACAGGTAACAGAATGAATCGTAGTAGAGTGTGATGATGATGTATTTCTACGCTTAAATGCAAACAAGTCTGTCCCCAGTTCGCCTGAAAAAAGTTACAAGAAGAATCCACATCAAGAGCTCATTCTGAAGTTCTACAGAAGAAAAGGAAATGCAAACAGAAGATTGCGAAAACGGAAGTTATTTTTGTCCACCCATTTCTGGGAGTGCTCCAAACTTGCAATTTACTCTACGAAGACGAAAAATAAAAAAAACAGAGCCTGGTTCTTGCTGTGAAGATCCTGTACTGTGCAGTTTTACAGGAGAAGCACATTTTTCTTTACCAAATGAAAAATTAGGGTTTTGCATATTTTACTCACCAAGATTTAATCTTAACACACCCAAGAGTCCATATGCATCCATTACTTTGGAGTAGGTATTCTTGATTGTGTCTTTTTCTGCAGAAGCTATGGAGAGAAAATGTAAGATTTTACAATCTAAAAGATCATATCCTATGACAGATAGAGTAAGTCCACTCTCATAATCTCTTGGATTTTCAGTTTAAAGTTGTGCTTACGTGGAACTTCTGGAAAGAAATCAAATGTATGAGCATATGGCATTTTATAATGGAAAATGAGTATTTGATTTTATGACAAAGTATGATCATGCCATGTTTTTAGGCAACAAAGAAAGGACTTGCAAAAATCCCAGGGAATACTAAAGAAGAATGTTAGCATTTTTAACATCATCATCTCTTAGTATAAAAAGCTTCTAAAGCACAGGTAAATGAGTTCCATGAGAATCCTATCCTGTAATTAGTTAAAATCAGTGTACTGCTAAATGCTGCAATTTTTATAGAAATCCTTTTTCTTCTCCAAAAAACTTCATGATATGGCAGTAATATTTCCAGAAAAGTAAACAAGATTATCACAAGTCTGTTTTAACTAGATTTAGATATATCCTAAGCAAATCAAAACTCTTATAGGTCCACAAGTTATTAAAAGCAAAAATTTCATAGACATTTTGGGGAAAAAAAAAAGTAATATTTCAGAAGAAACTAGAAGTACATCTACCATTATTTGCTTTGGAGTTAGTGTACACTTTAGAACTTTAATCAGCACTCGAAAAACCAGGCCCATGAGCTTGATTACAGAATCAGATAAAGAGATGCTGCAGAGCAGAACCCAGATGCCGCTTGGCCTGAGCTTTTGCTCATGACAGACTGCAACTAAAGCATAAAGACCAACTATTTCAGCTGTGCCACAGGGTTCACAGGGATCAAGATTTCTAGGTAGCCAGAGATGGGCACCTTCTCCCTCCTCAGAAATGATCTGATAATTAATTTTCAGTGTGAAAAAAACCAAACCTCAACAAAACAGAAGTTGACAAAGAAAAGCATAAATTGAAATGCCTACTGCTGTGGCATTCTGCTCTGCTTTCTCACATCAGCTATATTTCTGTAGAACTGCTGTTGTGAATCTTTCTAATGAGTATCCCCTACGCTTAGCGCAGCCCTGCCTGTCCCTTCTGTTCAATTGTCTGCCAGCTCTATTATTAAAGTGGATCAGAAACTCCAATACAGATGAAACAATTATCTAACCTCAGCCTGAAATGTAAGCTCATTCAATGCTTTATTAAATGCATTTTTTAAAAGCTTTACTATTTGCACTGATGTGCTGTACTCCTGTAATCCAGATGCTAAAGATAAGAGTTACAGCAACATGATTATTTCCAAAGTCCTCACTTGAAGTAGTAAGCCTTGCAGCCAATTTAAACACACTATTTACAGTGATTTTGTCAGCATCACCAAACCATGCTTTTCTTAACCAGATCACCATCAGGCTGGAAAGAGCTACTTCTAAACTTCAAAATGTTGTTCTTTCAATCCATTTTCCCAGCAAGCATTTAATGATATCAGTGTACTCCTCCAAACTCAACTTTAGGCAACCAGAGAACTGTCATGTTCTTCTTTTGCACTTCAAATTATTAATGAAAGATGAGGTTCGGTTTCAAACTTTTTGCTGGATTTTTCTTGAAGGTCCCTGCCAGCATCTAATGACATTTCAGAGCAACGGATTTTCTGTCCTCTATAGATTTACTCTCTCTTTCCACCGCACAGAACACCAACAGCAGAAAAGGGAGCAACTCCACAGCACTGCACTGCTGCCACTTCCCTGATGCAGCAGCACCAAAGCATGTTATGCAGGGATGTTTGGGACTGTAGCAGTGCTCAGGCTGCTTTTGGAGTAACACACAATAAGGGACTTCCCATGATCAGGAATGCTGCAGTATTAACGAAAGGCATTTGAGTTTTCTGAAAAACTAGATGAAATCAGGAACAAGATACAGCTACACCACACTCCTTTCCATTTTCTTCCATTTGAACTTTTTGGACACTGTAGGGACCAGCATCTCCCTGGTGGGGACAGGGCACTGGCAACCACCGGAGCTCCTCCAACAGAGGCAGGGCAGGCTGGCAGCACCTCTGTGAGGATGGGCTGAGGCAAGACTAGGATGCCAGCCTGCAGGCAAGGGTCACACCTGGTGAGGTAAACTGGGGTCAGACACAGTCCCAGGATGGCCAGGCAGGCCATGGGGACAGGGACAGACCAAGGCTGGGCTGAGATGTTAGCCCAGCTCAACAGGGCCTACACACAGGCTAGGCATGGCTGTGGAGAGATGGAGACCAGCACTTTGCCACAGCATTGCTGGAGCAGTGACCAACAGCCCTGAGGGGATTGAAATAGGGTCCTGGGCTGTGGGCAGGGTGGGAAAAGTCCCAAGGAGAGGCTAGGCATAGATAGTCAGGACTGGTGGTGTTCTCAGGGCCCCAACATGAACAAGCAATAATGCTATGAAAACATATAAACAGTTGTAGAGCTCGCTTAGACCAAAAGCCCTTTTAGTGTCCAAACATTTAAAATAATTTCCTGAACCAGCACGTTCATCAGTGCTAGCCACAAGGATGTCTTTAATTTACAGATGCTAAAAATAAAAAAAAAAAATATCAAACACCCAGGCCAGAATGTAATCCATTCCTGACTGCCACTGCATACGGCATTTCTGAAGATACAGAAATTAAATTTGTAGATTTTCATATCACTCCATCCTGAATGTGTGAATAACAATGTAAATGCTCTGGAACCATCCAGATTCTCCCTGTAAGTATCATATTTAACTCTCATCTTCACCAAAGCGGTATGCTCTTCCTCTTCATTTAGTATGCCAAGTCAACAGATCAGTTGGATATGTAAGAGCCACTGAAGTTACAAAAATGCATGGTTAAGACCCCACTGCAGTAATATCTTATATTCACTGTCTAAAAAGGCAACTTCCAGTTTCCTCTTTTAATAGTTGAAATTACCAATTGGGTGATCTGTAGCTTAGAAGCAAGGCACAGGAAGGCTAAGGTAATTCTGACAGGAAAAAGCATTTCCAAGAGCATTTCCTCTGCAACATTCTTAACAAATGAGAACATCTCTTCCCAGAACAACAGTAGGTTGGCCTGCAGCCATGAAAAACATTTTGACTTTGATTTATGAGCTCAGTATCTCCAAAAAAAAAAAAAAAGCATCTAATATGCACTTAGAAAAAGTCCTACAAATTAATGAACCTACTTCTCCTTGAGAAATTGACTTTTCTATTTATTCATCTTTAAATAGCTGGAAGTATGCAGACACAATTAAAGCAGTCTGAAAAAAATACAGTATGCTGTCACTCACTAAGAAGAACAAATTATGACATGCAACTTCTACAGACAGAAATTACCAGCTGGTATGACAACTTTCATCCATAACACTGGGCTTCACAGATTTTAAATTACACTGAAGAGGAACAGTAAACAGTAGACACTACAAGCATGGGTATGTCTGTGTATAAAGATGGATGCAAAACGTGACAAGGCAGTATTTCCCCTGTTACTTTGTGTCAGTTCAGCTGTTAAGTAGAAAGGAAGTTAAAAGCAGATTCTGCTTAGCCCACTGCATTCATTAGATAACAGGCTGCCCAGGGTGGTGGTTGAGTCTCCGTCTCTGGAGATATTCAAAACCCAACCTAGACACCATCCCATGCAATCTGCTCTAGGTTATCCTGCTTTTGCAGGGAGGGGTGGGCTAGATGATCTCCAGAGGTCCCTTCCAACTCCTAACATTCTGTGATTCAAGTTGATTAATTTCAGTAACAGAAATAATGACACACTATTTAGCAGTACAAAATCCCTCAACCTACAACACACTCTTAATGTGGTTTTCAGGTCAAGTTGTAATGCATTGTTGTAGAAAGCCTGCAAGCCTCAATTGCAGTGTCAAGAAAAAAAGAATAAAATAATTTTAAGTCAATCTTTATTAAAAATTAATCAGTCCTAGTACTTTTAAACAATAAATTCTCACTTGTTCCAAGTTAAATCACAAGTGTGCATCTGTAATAATAACACCTTATCCATCATTGACTCATTTAAGAAAGGTGATTGATTAGATTTTTTTAAAGGGATTATGTCATCCCTCTTACTGTTACACAAATGGAACCCCATTAAAAATCCTGTCTTCAGGTCAACTTGGTTCAACATGTGTTCTGCTTAATTTCAGATTAGAAATTAGCTTTGCAATTTTAACAGTTGTAAAGCTTACATGGCATAGGAAGTTATAACTTAGGCTTTCTACTGCTATGTTCTCTTTTTGATAGGTTCACACAGTGCCATGACAACACATCAGAAGTTAGTGGCTACAATTCCCAGCTAGAACAAATACACAGTCCTGAAATAGTTTATGCTATTGTCACCTTAAAAAGTTTAAAATCTGAAAAAATTATGAACTATTCNCCCAAGTGATTTTTCAGACTGTGCCTGAGTACAGTTAAACATTTGGTATTTAAATTAAAGCTAACACTTTACTATTAAAACACAGGTGACATTAAAATCAGAGTGGAATCACCACTTTCATTTATAAATCAACCAACTGAAGAACCATTTTATTACTTTTCATACTTTGCTACTTGGATAGATGCACAGAAAACTGGACAACAGCTGATATTTATATCTGCCATAATTCCTATGATATTTACTCTGAATTAATAGGATTAATTTCTTTTCCACTCTACTTGCTAGTTCATGTTATGAAGTACCACTATTCCCTTCACAAAGACACTTTTATGTTACCATAATCAACACAAATCTTAAGACCACAGGAAGAAACTCCCAAATAACAAAACACCTCTACTCAGCAACGTAAAAACCCTCACACATCTGTAGATGCTAGCAATTACATTTAAGTACTACACACCAGGAAAAAACCTTCACTGTTTGGAACAACAAAGTAATTGTAACAACTGAGGGAACAGCATGAAGCTCTGGAAGGGTAGGTTTAGGTTGGGTATTAGGAAAAAGTTCTTCAACCATAGGGTGGTGGAGCACTGGAACAGGCTCCCCAGGAAGTAGTCATGGCATCAAGCCTGGCAGAATTCAAGAAGCATCTAGACAATGTTCTTAGACACACAGTGTGATTTTTTTGGGGGTGGGTGGAGTGTATAGACAGGAGTTGGACACTATGATTCCTGTGGATCCCTTCTAACTCAGGACATGCTATGAGCAAATAAAAGGTTTAGTTGCTTTAACACTATTTTTCAATACTATGCAAATTTACTTCACAAAATGTACCATTTCAACTAACACCACTGGGGGAAAAAAAAACAAACTGAGAAAAAAAGTATGAAAACAAAGCTGACCTATGTAACAGTCTTGCACAAGCACTGCCTTCCCATCAAATTTAGGCTTTCTGACCCAGCTGTATGTTCTCCACTGAAAACAAAACAAAACTTCATAATCTACAAAAAAATTATTCGAGTACTGAATGCTTTGATTAAAATAGTTATTTTACATGAAACCCACTGCTGCAATTTTTTCCCTGTACAAGTCAATTCACAAAATTACAGTATTTTTAATTTAAATACGTGCTAGCATGCAAAAGGCTACCAAATTATCTGAAAAGCATAAACACTACTTAGTTTTTCTAAATTATGTCTAGGTAACTCCAGAAGTATGCAAACTAGGCTTCTTAACAGACATTTAATTAGCAAGAGCTATCATTCATTGGATGTCCAGTAGGGTAAGATTTTCACCATCACATGTCCTGTAATGGAAATGGAAACTTACTAAATTGAAAAGGGAATATTCATAAAGAGAATTATTTGTTGCCGGTGAAATCCCTTGTTAAAATCTTGTAAAACACTGTGGTACACATAAAGAAGTGTCTTTACTACTGCTATAAAGGTAGTGTACCTTAAGAAGAAAAAAGCTTTCAGATTCTGTTGTAAGTTCTTTTTAATATTTCCAGAACCACGGACCAAATTCTTGCAGATCCATTATGCCATTTAAAGAGATCATAGCCCTCCCAGGCAAGAGTTACTGCCTCTGCTAACCTCCTGCGAAGACTCTTACTGTACTTCTCGTAGTTTTCAAAACATTCTAGGCTAGCATAGGTGGTGTTTGGTAAAGCATGTGATGTTGGAAATGCCTGGAAAGCAACAAGATTCCCAATAGCTTTGAAAGGACAGAGAATTCTGGCAGAATCCTAGGAAAGGCACCTGATGACAGGAGGACAGAAAACAGCCTCCTCCACTAGCACAGCTGCCCTTGGCATCCACTGTAGCTGTTGATTTCCCACAGCTTCTTAAGTGTTGTAAGACACTGTTTAATAGGAAAGCATACTCTGGAAGATGACACTTTGCCAAAACAGTAAAATAAAGAAAGGAAGGTGAAATTGCTGTTTCTTTGCATCCTACTCCCTTCAAATGGGCTTCAGATGAATATAATACTACAGCAAAATTAATTAAAAAACTGTTTCTACCACAGTCTCTATTTGACCTTTCCTCTCTAATATAAAGATACTCTTTCCAGAGAATGAATTACCACTTGAAGAATTTTAATTCTTATTATTCTACCTTTATATGTATATATAAAGACATGAAAATATTAAACTTATTTTATAGGATCCCATCAAGAAAAACAGAATGTAGTAATATAATTTGAAATGTTCTTCTTCCCTAGTTAAGGAGATGTGGTTCTAGTCAGAACTCTCTATAAACTTACCAAGGTGATAGCGAGAATCACACAGTAGCAGTTTATTACTGGTTGTAAACATACATATTCTACTTAATAATTACATATCTATAGCAGATGCTCACCAAATGTATCCATCAGTATGTTTCTCTTCTGGATGCCTACATTTCCTCAAGCACTATATCATCTTAAAAGCTCTTGGAAAGTTACATCACATCTGCTACTGTGGCTAGATAATAGCTTATCTGTTTGTCTCCTGACCTCCAAGAATGCTGTGTGAAAGAATTTTCTTTTTAAAAAGAAGTGGAATGTGAATGAGTGATACAGTAGAACTGCTGAACATGACTATGAATACCAGGATGCCTGCTGCGCACAGGTTATTACAGCTCTTACTTTTATCTAGCTCAACAGAAAGCTCAGGGTGGGCATACAGCCTCTTCCTGTTCACATCTGCTCTCTTCTCAGCTTTAGCATAAGACTGAAATTAAAGGATGTGCACGAAGCTCCTGGTCTCTCCACTCAGGGCTCAGTATTTTCCCAGACAACAGAACATTCTCCTTACTCATCGCAGGCAACAGGAGTAAAGACAGCTTCCCACTCATTTGGTTATGACTCACCAGAGAGGAACAGGGAGAGAGAACACTCTCCTGCTCAGTCAATGAACTCTTTATAGGTAATGTACCTCATCAAAGAGTTCCATTTCAAACAAGAAATATACTGTCTATTTTATATGTCAAATAAGAAAAAACAGATTTATTACATCCTCCCACTAAATTCTAAACAAATCAGCAATGAAGCAGCTGACATTTAAAATTAAGTGCCCTTACAAGACCTTGAGAAGCAAGTTTGCAGGTTCCCCTCAGACTTCAGTATCTTGAGCTAACCCAATACTAGAGGTTGAAGAAAGAGGTATTAAATATATAAAGATAAGCAAAGCATTTCTCAGATGTTTTGGTCACAGTAGTAATAGATAACACATGTTACAAGCGGTGCATGCTTCCAGCAAAAGCCTGGCTTGGGCTGCTTCCATGTGAAGATTGAATGATTATGCAACAACCACCTCTGTGAATCATCCCTTCAACCCTCTTTTTTTTTCCTATCACACAGCACATGAGCTCTATAGCACTTCATACAGAGGGCTAACTAAACCCTTGGAATCATCCTGCAATGTTTCATTTAATGTAAGGCAGATAAGGTTAACATTGTCATCCATCCCTCCACAAAATGACAGATGTACTTCCTTTAAGACAACATTTAAAGGATCACTAAGCTTTCATTCCTTTCTTTTAGCCCATTTTAAATCCAAATTTCTAGACATGGATACTCCAGAAGATACACTTGACTAAGACTCTCAGAACTGAGTCATATGAATCACTTAAATGGTAAAATGTATTTCACTGGGTGGTGTCTATATTATACATTCTACATACAGGTAAGAACTATCACTGGGTATAGGGCTGAAAAAACTTACTTCTTCAGTATTCATTAAAATATTTTGAAAAATGTCTAACAGTTCGAGATCAGTATTGCAAATTCTTGTAGAGTCTAAAAAGTATTGGCACTATCAGCAAAAAATGATTTTAACAGTTCAAAGTTATGCTGTTCTGAATTTAAACTGATATATATTTGATCTGACCATTTTTCTATCTGGTCACACAGATTTTTCAAACATCTGGGGAATCTTCCCCAAGGACCAGTTTTTCATTAACTTTGGCTTTTACATTTGTACCAACATCCAAAAGTTTGTAAGGCTACAGAACAGAATCTTCTGACTGGTTTCTGTGCCATGACTAAAGAGGTAAGAGTAGTAGTACTTTAGAAATCTTCCCTGAGCACTAATAATTGTATTCCATTAAATATGTGCTCAAAAGAATAGATATCAGAAGCAAATAGAAAGCAAAAAGGAAAAAAACAACCAACTAACCTGAGCTAAGAAACTCTAGTGCTTTTTCTGCTTTTAGCTCAAGAATATGCTTGTGATCTTTCAACTATTAACAAGATAATCACATTTCAGTACCTAAAGTGTTTAGGTGCAACAAGGGAATTAAAGCAAAATGCCACTGCTAAATATGCATGTGAAAAATATGCTCATTTACCAGACAGAAAAAGAATAAGCAATTTACTGGTTAAGTTTACTGAAAACAATATTCAGAGTAACTACTTCGATCAAAGCATGAATGTAACCTACCAATGAGAATACCAAGGACAAAACTTTTCAGATTAATAACATGCTATTACTAAGTAGAGAATCCAAGAGAAAAGAGGCTTTCAAGCTTCCTTCGGGTTCCACTTCCTCTGTTTGGTACCATCAGGCATAGGAAAGGGCAGGAACTTTGATATGGCTTTTAATTTTTAGAGAGGAAAGTTTATTCATGTGCCTGCATTGCATCACAGCTTAAAAAGCTAAGAACTTGCTGTCCTTTTCAAGCATAACTTTAAGGAATAAATTCTTTTTTAATACGTTGTTCCTTAAGTAGCTTAAAGCATGTTCAGTAATTACTAAGTACTTTCTTTAGTTTTACACATCTTCAAAGAATTGTTCCCTGTTTTACAGATTTCACTAAACTTGTTCACTAGCTTGGACTTATTCTCAATCCACTCCAAACTACACAATCAAACAATCACAGGCTGTTTTGAGTTTAAAGAGACTTTAAAGGTCATCTAGTTCCAATCACCCCTGCCATGGGGAGGGACACCTTGCACTAGATCAAGTGGCTCAAAGCCCCATCCAGCCTGGCCTTGAACACTTCAGCGAAGGGGCACTCACAACCTCTCTGGGCAACCTGTTTCAGTGCCTCACCACTTTCACAGTGAAAAAAAGCTTTTCAAATACTGCTGGCAAAGTCAATGAGATTACATAAATACACAGTAAGAAGAAAATGTATCACAAAAAAAATTTTCTCAAAAATAGGAGAAAAAAAGCACTTACTGTTTTTCACCTGGCTCATCAAACAATTGCAGCTATAACATCAATTATGCTGGCATGTCCCATTGCTGGGCCTCTAGCACTTAATGGCAGCTTGTTCTAATCATATATTAAAGGTGAGATTTAAGCTTTATGCTAGAGAGCATGTGTTCATACAGCCTGTCAAGTACAGATGACTCTGTAACCCGACTTCCAAGTACCTTACACAGGACACAGAGTCAGTCAGATGCCTTAGAGACCATGGCACTGCCATGGAGCACACTCAGGCATAAGAGAGCCAATTACAAATACCAAAGAAACACATCTCAAGTCCTACTCTTCTTGGAAATCACATTTCTAACTCTGAGTCTCATTAGAGAACACAGTCTCAAAGCCAGAGCATCCTCCTTAAAGGTAAATTCTAAAATCCACTCAGAATTCAGGCAGTGAATCAAATCTCCCATTTTCTGATCTGGTTGTCAGAATACTAGTCTAGAAAACCACAAAGAGGCATCAGAGTACGTTAATCAAAGAGTTATTAACTGAAAAAAAACCCCAATCCTTCCATGGCATGAAAGCTTTCTATAAACAGCTCAAAAACAAGCTTAGAATCCCTGTGCAACAAGGTGCACAGACATTTTGAAGAACACAAACCAAGCTAGGCTTTAAAAATCTATAGACTTCAGAGATCTCTTCTGCACTTCTTTTTAGTGTCCTCCTTCAACTATGACTTAAAAAAACAACAGGGGTGGAGGCACAAGAAGAACTTAAGGGAAACATTTAATGCATTTATCACTGAAAATATGTAAAAATAACTTTGCAATGCAATACATCTTGCTCCAAATATTACTCATTTTATTACAAGAGAAATCAATACAGAATCTCAAGATAGGTTAAAAATACAGGGACAAAATAAAGCTAAAAATCAAAAATCCATCAAAAAATCACGATACAAAATGAGATAAAAACCAAATTAAGATAAGCCATTTAAGAATATAGAAATTTTTATTATGAAATACAATATAGAGAATTAGCTTTGCAATGAGTTATGTATTCAAAAGGAGAAGGTTGTTCAGAACCAAAGAAATAAGTAGATGTTGTTGGAAGTTATTAGAAGGAAATTTACTATACATGATTATATGCATGCATGAGGAAATGTAATTAAATGTGTAAAATTCTCCACAGATGAAGATATGAAAAAGTCCTTTCTTCCCCCCTCATTTAAATCAGAAGCCTCTCCATCAGCAAAATAGAAAACAGAATAGCTACTTCCTTATATACTATAAACAATCAAATCTCCCAACTTTTTACATTGTAATTATCAAAACTTAACAACTTACAGAGGACAGCCACAGCTCCGGATTCAAACATGAGACATTCTTCTCTGTTTCTGGCTTCCACTATCACACTGAATGGAAGTGGATCCAGCTTGTGATAGACACGGTATCCTTTACTGAAAGCCATTTTGCCTTTATCAGAGGCAGTCCTGTTCAACACAAGATGATGTTAGTGAAACCTTCTTGTGGTTCCAGATACCTTCTGCAAAGCAGGTCTGACTTGCATCCTTTCCTAGGGATTTCATGTGTTTAACAAACAAACAAACAAAAGACAAAAAAATCCTGCTGGTTCTTTCTATTTCATGAGACTTATTCTATCTTATATTCCAAAACAAATATAAGGACTAGTCGAAGACGATATAAAAATGTTTCAAAACCACAACTATCTGGAGAAATATCTTTCAAAATAAAAGATTTATTTAAAAGCTTCTCAGAGACAAGAGTTTCTTTCACAATAGTTAATAAATAGGATTTCTTCTTAGAAAAGAAAAAAAGGATGAAAATAAGTTCTCTAGCCAACACAAACTTAGGAGTTGCAACTATCTTAATCATACTAATGCCAAAGACAGAGGACCAGAAGCCTGGGCAGATCTATTTTATTGATTCTGACCTTGTACAAAACGGCAATATATCTGAAATACTAAAGCTGTAAAAATGTTTAAATTTCAAAAGGTAGCACATAAACGATAACTCTTTTAGTTTTCTTTTTTCAAACGAAAGCAGATTTTTTTCCCTTGGATTTAAACCCTCCCCTGCAGAGGCTGACGATTAAAATATTGCAGTATTGTATTAGTGAAACTGCCTGTAAGCCACAGAAGTAAGATCTTCCTTTAAACAATAAAAAAAACCCCAAACAATAAGAAACTATAAACAAACACGAGAGTACCCAAATCTTAAAGGCTTAAGCCCACGAAACACACAGCGAGTGAAGATTCTTCTTGAAAGCCAGGAGCAGGGTTTTCTGCCCTCTCCCTCCCCTTTAGCTCAGTGTCCGTAACCTCTAGGGCGGACACGGACTTTACGCCGCCGGTATGGAACGTGCCTGCTCCCACCCTCCAGCGCAGTCCCTGCGGGGGCAGCACCGCCCAGGGAGCAGCGGCGCCGGTTCAGCCCTTCACCCGAAGCCCCTCTCCCTTGCTAGGCACGAGGAAAGGGGCCAGAAACAGCCGCGAGTTTCCCACCGCCCGGCCGAGCGTCAGCCCCTGAGCCGGCACCGGGCCAGTAGGTTCCCGCCCCGCTACCACCCAGATCAGGCGCGCGCCACAGCCTGGTGCCGCCGGTACCCGCGATGCTGACAGAGCCTCCATCTTGTCTGGCGCCAGCGGCGCCCCCGCGGCCCAAGCCTCGCNGCGCGACCCGGCCTGAGGGCGGTCGTTAAGTCGTTGTCGGGCGCCCCGCGATAGAGGAGGGTATGCAGGTGTACGAGCAGGGGTTGTAGTCCACGGGAGCAGACCTCGGGTTCTTGTGAGCGTTATCGCTTGTGTAGACCCTGTCAGGGGCACGTTTAACCAGAACGTTGACCGTTGGGCAATCTCTACTGTCAGGTTGGAGTTCAGCCTGAGGAAACGTGGCCCCTTAAGGAAAAGTAGGGAGAGAGCCCCCGAGAAGTTCTCCTTTCAAGTTGTCTTGTGCTGGATTGCAGGCTTCAGAGTTGAAAAACTTACTATGGATGCATGCTAAGGCTATGTTAAAGCTCAGCCCCACAGAATCATAAGATGTTTTGGACTGGAACAGACCTTTAAAGGTCATCTAGTCCAACCCCCCCTGCAATGAGTAGGGACACCTCTAATTAGATCAGATTGCTCAGAACCCTGCCTGACCATCTAGAATGTTTACAGGGACAAGGCATCAACCTCATCTCTGGGCAACCTGTTGAAGTGTTTCCCCACCCTCACAGTAGAAAGTTTCTTCCTTCTATCTAGTCTAAGTCTCTCCTCTTAAAGCCGTTAGCCCTTTTCCTGTCACAACAGGCCCTGCTAAAACGATTGTCCCCATCAGCCCCAATCTGGGTTATGTGTTTATTGCAGGTGCAGCAGGGAGAAGAGTCTTAGGGATAGACTCAGGAATAGCAGTGCAAACTAAGTAAGGAAAACCTTACTGCGCAAAATGNCCGCCGGTACCCGCGATGCTGACAGAGCCTCCATCTTGTCTGGCGCCAGCGGCGCCCCCGCGGCCCAAGCCTCGCAACGGCTACAGCCGAACCGGCTCCACCGCACACTGACAGGCGCCGAGCACCCCCGGTGCTGCTGCCGGTGCCGTCGCCACCGCCCTCCCCAGCCCTCCAAGCCGCAGCGGTACTAGCGTTCCCCTCACCGGCCGCGCCACCTGCCACCAAGTGCCGCGCCGCCCCGCCCCGCTCCGTTCCGCGGGAGCCGGCGGAACCTCACTTCCGCNTTTAAAGGTCATCTAGTCCAACCCCCCCTGCAATGAGTAGGGACACCTCTAATTAGATCAGATTGCTCAGAACCCTGCCTGACCATCTAGAATGTTTACAGGGACAAGGCATCAACCTCATCTCTGGGCAACCTGTTGAAGTGTTTCCCCACCCTCACAGTAGAAAGTTTCTTCCTTCTGTCTAGTCTAAGTCTCTCCTCTTAAAGCCGTTAGCCCTTTTCCTGTCACAACAGGCCCTGCTAAAACGATTGTCCCCATCAGCCCCAATCTGGGTTATGTGTTTATTGCAGGTGCAGCAGGGAGAAGAGTCTTAGGGATAGACTCAGGAATAGCAGTGCAAACTAAGTAAGGAAAACCTTACTGCGCAAAATGTTCAAGTTTTAGGGACAGACTGTGAGCATCCCTTTGGAAATTTCCATTCAGCCTGTGCAGGCTGTAAGTGGAGGAGGAGTACTGTTTCACAGGAGCTTTACTGTATTGTGTTGGTGATACGCTGCAAGCTGCTGAGGAGACTACAGAAGGCAGGTTTGAGAGCTACATGCTAAATAGGCTTTGCTGCACTTCAGATAATGTTGGGGCCAGGATGGCAGTTTGAGTGAAGAACTGAAGCAGAACAAAAATCTGAAGAGGCGAGAATAAACTCTCTTCATTTGGACTATAATTTGAACTAAATATGCATAAAATGAAGTGTGAGAAGTACAGCTACCTCCTGAGATGAGCTGGGCCGTCTTTGATTTTAGCGTGTAGCATTTCTTCCTGCTACCTTCTCGTCCAAGATCAACTCCCATTCTGAAAGGTAAAAATTAAAAACTGGGGGACATTTTTTCTTTCTTATAAAGTTTATATTAAAACACAAAAAGTTATGTTTGATATATATTCCCTGAACAGCTCCCGTCTATTCTAAAGAAATAGTACACTGTATAGGTAACCTTTTAATATTTAAATATGGTCTTATGACGCATACCTACTGTAGGCTAAGTACCAAGTGAGTGGAGTACATTAGTATAGTCCCAAAACTGAGTTTACTGAGTGTGCAATGGCCAACTGACACACAGAGTCGAGGTATTTGCTTTACTCCAGCTCTGCATAGAAAAGGGTGCTAGGTGATAAAGCCAAGCTAGCACACTGTTAGCTCAAACAGCAGCAGTTTATATACAGGACAAATACAAAGAAACTATGTATGATCAGTTATATGATTTTATGTCACATACATCTTTGTACATATGCTCCATCAATTACTTAATTCATTATACTATTACCTAATTCATTATACTAAGGTGGTCCTACATTTACATTTGAATTCTCCTAGAGGTGTAGTTTTCAGTATTAAAATCACCACAGGTAGGGGAATACCTCGATGTTTTGATTTTTGTTTTTAACTTTATCCTTCTGACATCACTGGTGGGAGAGAACACAGAGCAAATATTGGTGACGTGAAATACAGTGTAAGTAATCTTAAAGAAACTCATGAAGCATTTTTACTCTTGAGAATGTAAAAAAAAAAAAAAAAGAGTTGTCTTTTCTGTACACACCACTACTAACTCTTGCAGGAATGGTTTGCTTATGACTTCACAGATAAAACCTAATGGTCAGATTACAGGTATTGTTACTTCCTTTTAGAGCACTGATCACAGGACATTTAATTTTTTACTGGGCAACTAATAAACCAAAGATGACAGGGATACTGTTTTTAAGCACCACCACAAATAAGAGGAAAATCCAGCCTGTTAAAACAAACCTCACCAGGTCATTCTACCAGAGCTATACACTATATCAAAACTGTAGTTGCATATCCCCTCTCCTGCTATATATATTTAGAGGTCTTTCTAAAAAATGTCCCTTTTTAGATTAAGTTATGGAGAACTGAAAGCAGAACAACCAATTAGCAAACTTTTGCAGAAAATGAGATGTATCTGAAAGGGGGAGGAAGTGGAATCATGTGGCTCCCTGTATCTGCATGGTTTTTCCTTAAGCTTCTCCATTTCACATTTCATTTTGTTTTACTTCATAGTAAAGGACAAAGTTTTCCTTTTGCCATTGGTAACCTTTAGGGTAAAAGTAATTCTGTAATAACTGCCATCATATATAATAATTGTAATAATCCTGTAATATATTATCCTGTTCATAAAAATGTCAATGACTGACAATTTTACATGCAATTTTTTCTTACATATTCTACATCTTTCCTTTTCCTAAACAACACTAACTACTAAAGAGTTTATTGGACTTTCTCAAGAGTCTCTCTAGAGTTCTGAGCAGAAATAAGATTTCCATGTCACTTAATTTGTTAGTACCTTCTGACATGGGATTTCACCATCTAGGACATCTAGGATCATATAGGACAGCAGGCTCTTAACATATTATAATTATTTGTTAATTTTGGTAGGAAGAGTGAGATATACCTAGTAAACTGGGAGAATAATATTAAAGCAGTTGTCCTTGGATTATATTTCAACCAAGCAGGAGCTGTAGAACATTGTTTAAAGATCATTACATAAAGTATGGCCACATTATTATCTGCATTTAATTTGCATGATAAATTAGATAAAGATGAAGTGAAAGTGGTTATTTTGTTCATAAATAGAATTGGGCAACATTATTTACATTGTCTTTACATGCCTATACAATTCTAACCATTTATACAGAAGAACTCACATTGCCCAAGATGAGAAGTTAGATTACTTTTCACCAGTAAGTGTACTTTGCTGCAAGTTTCTTCATGTTACTGTCATCCAAATGTGGCATTGTATGGGGACAGGAAGGAGAAAATCCTTCTCAAGTGTGGAAGGGCTTAGAAGCCACATCCACATGGTGTCATTGTAGCAGAAAGAGGACAAGCTAAGTGTCATAAAAATAGCTGGTCTTCCATAGCAGTTAATTAGGAAACTGGCTACAGGCTATCTTAAAAGAAGATTCTCTATAGTTATAATTTATAATGAGGTTACAAGGAACATATTATCTTCCTTTCCTGACAGTTCTAGTCACAATCTAAATTGGAGCAAACCATCTGTTTTTGTAATAAATGTCTTGGCCTTTGCTGCTCTGCTAGTCTGGAGCTCCTTTAGTAGTCTGCACACCTACTGAAACTGCAGTTACAATCCTGCATTTAAGTTTTATAGTTATATACATATACATATACACACACTATTAGAAGAAAAGTAAAGTTTGAGATGATAGCCATTGACTTGAACCTATAGCTTTTCTCCTCCCTGAACAGCCAGGGAGAGTCAGAAAGGGAATGCTCATTACAAATATCCTCCCCCGAGATCCAGTAGCAGATATGCATAAACAGGATTTCCAAAACAAATCCAGTTACTGTTGTTTTATTAGCCCAGCCCAACACACCACCACCACACAGAGAGCGACTAGACAGCAGACCAAGGCTTAAGAGGGCTTTCAGAGCAGATGGATTACTGTTGACCAGCTTTTGTGAACCGGCCACCTTTTTCAACAGAGGCAGCTGGCGCTGAAAGAGAATAGTGGACTCCACCCCTTTTCCTGCACTCTCTATAGGTTTATTACCCCCAGTGTTTGAAAAGTTTCATAACTGAAAATCTAAATTTGGACACCTCCTGGTCAAGTACTTTCCTTAATTTCCATTGTTGAAATCTTTAAATCTGCCACCTTGTGGCTTCAGTGTTAGATAGCAGTTAAAGTTCTGGAAGTAGAAAAAACAGTGAAAAGCTTTGGCATTTGTTACTCAGCGATTATGAATGAATTTGACAGTACACAATGTGCACTTATGTTAATATATTCAGAGAGGACATTTTCCCAACTGTTTCAGTAATTTCAGTTTAAAGAATTCCATTGTCTCAAATACCCAAATAGACCTAAAGTATATTTTCACCTCTGCAGTAACGTTAGCTGTTTACATTCTTTTCCAAACAGTAACACTGGCTTTTCAGTTGGACAACCAACATAATTTAGCAGCACAGGTCTTAGAATGGCTTGAGCATATTTTATTCTGTCCACAGCATATACCTGCCCCCATGTAAATAATCACAGGTGTAAGGGTAGCAGCTATTCTAAATACTGGCAGTAGTTTTGTTGTACTGCAAAGCCTGCATTAAAGACGTTATCCTAAAACAAGGAAGTTAATCTTCACTGAGCTTTATACTGCAGTGGCAAGGCTACAAAGAGTAGCTAAACTGTGCAAAGGGTGTCTGAACTGTGCATCCTCAGCCCCTGGAGATCCCGTGACTAGAAGGCAGGTATGCATTAAGATGCAGAAAAATCCCTGTACAGTATTTTTCCTCCTCTTAAAAATCATTTTATCATATTTTTGATTACTCCTTCCCTTCTGCACTGCCTCCATACAATCCTAAACATCCATTGGACAGATTATGTGACTGATACGTCTGTCCTAGAACAAGCAGCAATTTCAAGCATTTGAGGCCGTGCTGCTGAGAACGCAGCTGCATTGGGTAGGTCATGTCTCCAGGATGAAGAACTACCGCCTTCCTAAGATCATGCTCTATGGTGAACTTGCCCCTGGCTGTCGCAAGAGAGGAGCCCCGAAGAGGAGATAGAAGGACTCCCTGAAACAACAGCTCAGCCTTGGACATATTGATCACCTTAGCTGGTCTACTCTGGACTGCAATCGGGAGATCTGGAGACACATTATTTTTAATGCCGTGGATGTTTTTGAGAAGGCACACAGGATCACTCTTGAGGAGAAAAGACTACGTAGAAAGAATCGTGTCTTGCAGGTTGTACCTCCTGGGGAGTTCTTCTGCTGTGTCTTTTGCAACCACTCTTGTCTGTCCTGCATTGGCTTTTTCAGCCATCAGTGAGTTTGTAAAAAGCGCTTATGAAGAGTGTGGATGGAGCCCTCCCTGGATCTTCGTTTGCAAAGCCTAGCCATGATGATGAATTCAAGTGTTTATGCTACTGCTTTTTCAAAGACACTTTTGTTCACTCCAAAAATCCACCTTCTAAGGACAATTTTCTTTCTGACACAGTAAGTAGTCAGACAGCAAGTGTATCATTTCCACTTTCCTAAAGGAATAAAGCTTACCAAGTTGCACTGCAACAGCTCCTTGATATATGAGTTTATTGAAACAATTTTTAAAAGCAGTTATTTCTGACTGTAACTCCATCAATCCCAACAGTTCAGAAAGAAGTTTTTCAGTGTCCAAATGAAGGGTGCATGTTACAAATTGTACACTTTTAATATACTCATTTATACCACGACATGAGCATAAAATACAATGACTTCTTATGTTATTCAGTTTGTCAATTTATTACTACGGTTCCCCCCAAAAGTAGGGCACACCTAGAAATAGCTCTTAATCCAAGGCTATTACAGCCATTCCCATGCCTTGAACTCCTTCCAAGATCAAGTCATTAGTGTTCTGATATAAATCACCAGATTTTTAAAGTGTTTTCTTTTCAATCGATATTTAAATGCTTTTCTTGCAAGACTATTCTTAGATAGCTTGCTGGGAACATTTCAGTATTTACTACAATATAAATACTTCAAATCATAGGGTTTAAAATTCTCTTCACCTTCATTTTGCTTGATATCTTTTGCCATACCAAATCAGAAGAAACAGGTTCCATGGATGAAGCTATTAAAAACAAAAAAAAAAAAAAAAAGAAAAAGACAAACACTGAATTTAACTAACTTACACAAGGAATGAGGGTCCAGAGTTCATGGATAAACTATTACTGCTACAAAATGAAAAGCATCTGGGGCTTAGGAGATGCTGTTATCTATACTTTTGCAATAATCACAAGTTCTAATTGTACACCTGTGCTAAAAAAAATAATTAAGCATTGATTTGTGTTTTCCTTTCTGTTTTGTCTCTAAGAAGAGTTCCATACTCTGAATGCAAATAATTTTTTAGCTACTCAAATCAAAGTGCAGCACAGCTGCTTTTTAAAGGTCAGGTTCCATTTGAAAGTCTCTGCTCTTTAGTTCAAATGATTTTCACATATTTGAATGTTTTGCTAGCCCTTTTGACCAATAGTATGATCATTTCATTGTCAAAATAAGTATTTTTTAGGAAAAGAAAAGCTTATTCCAACAGTACAAGATCTCTATATCCAGTGTGAAAGCAACATGGGGGTATAAATATATGCGTATGCTGTATTACACATAATGTATTATACACATTCCAGTTAACCATGGAACAGGAGCAGGTGACTACTAATCATGGGTACAAAGTATTTTTGTAAACAAGATTCTGAGAAACAATGAGGAAAATTTGATTTCTGGAAGGATGAGAATCGTGGGATTCCATTTTTGTTTTCAAAGAAGTCATTTTTAAATTTTTTATTTTTTTTTTTAAGGATGCTGTATATAAGAATGCACTTTGTATTAAAACAAAGATCAATACTTTACAGTTTAAGAAACTTTACATATGTACAGAAATTACACATCAGGAATGGTTTTAAAGCTCAAAATGAGTTGTCAGAACAGTCTATTTTCCTTCTATTAAAATCTTTAACTCTTTTACGTTGTGATCATTCGCAACTGTCACAGCATGATCCAGTGCTCGGATGCTTGCTAGAAGCTTTATGATCTGCTTAATATGCTCCCTAAAAAAGAGGAAGGAGAAGTCAATACAGGAATGGAACAAAAGAAATGGAACAATCACGTACAAGTATGAATATTTCAACAGAAGACTACATGATGAATACATATAGCAAACGAATTTCAGGTAATTTCATCATCTCCACTTGCTTAGTGTGCAAAGTAAGTTGGCTATCAGCTTTGTACTGAAATTGAGAAAATTATTCTGGTTTAATACTAGCAGCAGTATAATCTCAAGAAGAAGTCTTACATTACTTTTGGTACTGTGCAATGAGTCATAGGTCTCTTCGTAACTGATATTTAAGCCAAAAAAAACCCCAACAAAAAAACCAAACACACACAAACAAAAATATCCAAGGCAGCAAGTATGGTTTAATGCATGCCTTAAAGGTATGAAGCTTGGCTGAAAGAAGTGCATTACAATTCAGGTCCATCTAGGAAGGTTAGAGTGAATGAACTGCTAGGAGGACTGTACTACTTTGGCTGTTAAGAACAATTTTGGTATCTTGCTTAGGAGGACAGACATGAAATTAAGACCAGACTCACAAAAAAAAAAAAAAGAAGTTAAAAATTAATCTTAAAAATGAACCTAGCTGATCTGTGAAAAAGCATCCATCATTTGGAAAATGAGCACCAACAGACACAGATAAAGATAACCTTCACTCTCAGCAGAAATAAATGCATTTTTATTTCAAACGTATTCCTGCTGTAAACTTATTTTATTTGCTCAATGGGGGCAATGCCAACAGATTTGTTAAATGTTGGGAAAAAGCAGGAGGCCTGAAGACAGAAATTAAATTAGAGCTCACTACAAAAAAAAAGATTAACTGGATCTTAGTCCTCCAATACAAAGATTTACCAAGTTATCACTTCAGCTGGTAAAGTTCTTTCGACTTAAGAAACAGGCTAACAGAAGAAAGAAAGTTTAATTTCTACTGCATTCTCTCTCAAATCCTTGATTTCAACTTCAGTATCATGCTAGGCTTGGCATTTTGATTTTTGAAAAGAAGGAGTAACAAGTCTGTTTTGAATTTGAATCATGGGGAAATTTGAAATTGGTATGTGACACTACTATTATACTTTGGACACAAAGTTATGAAGAAAAACCTGAGAGTGGATAAAAAGTTGATTGAACACAACCCAGTTCTGAGAGTTCTGTGCCACAGAACTCAGTATTCTCTGAAAAGGAGATTATTCATATGCGACAGCCAAAAATGATTCCTGAGACAGAAAAGTGTCTAATAACCAACATGATAACTGAAAAAGAACTGGTATCAGGAAAACCTCCCACCTCTTAACCAAGATTTTTCTGCTGCAGTTTAAAGCAAATGTCTCTCTAAATTTCAGTGCTATGCATAAAATCAAAAGGGGAGAAGGATCTAATCCCCTAGAGAGTCTCAATAATTGAAGAGTAACTGAACAGTGGCTCAAGCAAGTTTAACTATCGAGATTTGACTAATGCAGATAGCAAGGGGATTTGTCTTTCCACATTTCAGGTTTGCTTGAACAAGAGAACTATTGACCTTGAAATCTCTCCTTCTCGTGCAACAGGAATAAATGACCTTCCGGTCTTCTTGTTTTCCTGTGTATCAGTGCAACACTTTGGTTTTTTAAGTTTATCATTGCTTAAAATGATACACCCATAGCATTTCAGGTTTCTTGGCCAGCAGTAACATTTATGCATCTAATCTGAATTTTTAATTATGCTGGTTATCACATACAAGTTAAATGACTTTTCGACTTAAGGGAAAACAAGTTCATCTAGTTGTTTGAGTAAATTAAGTCAGAACTTTTATACTGTATACAAAAACAAAGTTTGTAATTTAGAATCCATTATGTAAGAACTGGCAACAGGCTCACAAGGTGGAAACTCCAAAAGCAGTAGCTAAAAAATTTGCCAGAATCTGTGACACTAAGCAGTAGTGCAAAATATGTATTATGAATGTTTACAGATTTCCAGCAGTTGCTGTTTTCAGACACCTTAAAACCCTCCCCATCTACAGTACCATGACATTTTTCAAGTTTGAATTCAAAGAATGAAGCAGTATAGAGATATTTACCCGTGTCTTCATGCATCAGCAAAACAACATGAAGCACAAGAAATGCAACTGCAAAAACCCAAAATAAGTTACCTTGCATTTCTTTTCTCTACATCAGAGCAACCAATGCTGTTTCTATAAATTGTATCAGCCAGATGAACAAGGTATCTACAGAAGTTTTCTAGCTGAGAAATAGTCTTGTCTCCTTTTAGATTAGCAAACCACTGTTTAGGAAAGCAAGCAATTACCTAGACATAACAGAAAGAAGAAAGTTAAACACAATGTAACAAAATGTTAAAAGCTATCTAACATAATTTGTGCAGTGACAGACCCAACTGGGTGACACAGTGACAAACCTACAAAATAAAAAAAAAACAAAAAAACCCAAAATTTAAGTAGTAAACCACTGAGACCTACACTATACCTATACTATTTACAGGTATGAGTCAGAAGGCTCTTTCTTTAGTTTATGTTATTTAAAAAAAAAAAATAAAAAAATTTTTCACTGACATTACAACTTAGAGGTATCAGAGCCAAGGTTTCATTAGGTAACTTCAGGCTTTAACTACATTTTTCTTTCAGTTTAAAGTTGTGAATTACAAGTGATTTGAAGCATTGTTTCATTTTACTTACACTTTGAGCTTTCTTAATGCTGTCCTCTCCATACTCAGAGTTTTGAAAAGCCATAAGAATGTATCTATTTAGCAGACCATCTATTGACAGTTCCTGGAGAGTTTTGTTTGAAAGGATTCCATACCACTGGAGAAAGTTTCCCAATAACTGAAAATACAACATACAGAAAGTAAGTATTTAAAAATGTACTGAAACCAGGAAGCTGATCAAACACTCTATAGAGATTTTTCAAATGCAACAGCATGGCCAAGGTAAGCATTGGAAATAGACCTTCTGTTAGCTTCAAAACTATTCAGTATCCATAAAGTACCAGCCTAGAGTGTTACAAATTCTCATACAACCACCACCATCACAACTTTGCTCATATTTTGCACATGAAATCAAAAAAAAGAATTAAAATTTTAAGCCATTTTGTTCTCAAAACTTGATGTCAATACCAAGCCAAGTGAGGCCTACCATATGCCATATAGGGCCAAATTCACAGTCCTCTAGTCAATGAAATACCCAACTACACTGTCAGCATAGCTTTATTTCCAAGGCATGGTGACACAAGAGACACAGAAAATGCCATAGGGGAGCACAGGCTTAGCCAACTGTAGAGCTGTTACTCCCCCCACTGGGGTATGGCTTGTGGAGAATTGCTGCCAGCCTTGTTCAAATGAATGCAGCTAGCAGTTTACTGTTGAGTCAGATCATCAGGAAACAGAAAATGCGTGCTTGCCTCTGAGCTTCTATTTCTGCCCGTCTGCGATGCTATAACTGACTTGCTAGCACAAGAGAGCTGTACTTTTAATGCTTCCCTAAACAAAGCTGTGGTAACAGCATGCATACTCCCGAACTGCCCGGGCTCTGAGAGACATTTCCAGAAGCAGGTCATTTCACTCTTAAGAGAGACACAAGCCCTAAACAAGTCATCTGTCTCACTTTCAACAACAGCATTTTAATAAATGAGCTTTGTGCATTTTTTGCTCTAGACAGCATTTAAGAAGTTGACTTTCTTATCAAAATGAAAGAATTCAGTGCCAAATCCTTCAAGTAAATTAAGTGATTGCAAATCTATTCAGAATACAGTTTCCCTCACTGCTGCAGTTTAAACAGAGAATTCCAGGTAAGACTTCCGTTTGCATGATCATGGAGATCAGCAGTTCAATCAACCTGGGTCTCAGACTTTCCTGTTTAGTTGGGAGTTAATTTTCTTCACAGCCTTTTGTGGGAAATACACTACAGCAGTCATAGCTTCTAAAGACCTTTGCAAAATCTATACTGCATATGCCACCTGCATACTTTTCCTTTCACACTCTTCATCGTTTCTATTAAACTAAGATTACAACTGCTTTTGTACTTTACAAATGGCAGTGAGCTTTCCAAAAAGGGCAAAGTTATTTTCCTGAAGATTCTCATGTTATATAAAAACCCCAAAAACAAACAAACCAAGTTCTCTCATTCCCACATAAAAAAAAAAAAGAAATAAAAGTAACATATTTTTACTCTGACAAGCACAGTGACATTTTAAAAAACTGGGTTGAGTATGCCAAGAAAACCCACAACATACGAGTTAAAATGATACTGCTTTCACTTAGCAATTTTTGAAGAGGGCACAGTGCATTATCAAAGACAAGAATCCTAATTTAAGAGTTCTTTCAAATAAAGTCATTTCCACTACCATATTCCACAAATTTGAAGAGGATTTTATTGCTACACTGTCTAGACCGAAGATTTACTGGATGTATTTACTGACTTACCTTAACAGAGGACCAAAACTGACGTTGGAAAAACAAATATGGACCAGAGTTCTTGTTTTCTAAGACGCTGGAAAGTAAGAGAATTCTTTAATGAGCAACCAAGATCACCTCTGTCTGGAGTTTGCTGGCTTCCTCCTTCCCACACACAGTTCATTTCTGTAAATACTCCCTTCCATCTTGATTGTCTTTGCTAAATCCACACAGCATAACAAGGAAAGATCTCCTGAATTCAGCCAGAGAACCATACTGGGAAAAAACCCCCTGTTAACTACAGACAGAAGACATTGACTTGCTAACAAAGGTCTAACACCATAGTTGAAAGCAAACTTACTTTTTTGGATATAAGGGCATGAATACATCGTCATCTAGTGTTCTCCTCATTCTTAGCAACAATGCCTTTAAAAGCATCTGAAACAGATAAGTGTTTTTTTTTTTTTTTGAAGTGGCCAATGCACTGCTTAGTAGTTAACCACTCAGAAACTGGTTTTCAAAGCAACAAAGAA
The DNA here is from genome assembly GCA_013396975.1 of Bucco capensis. Classification (NCBI taxonomy): domain Eukaryota; kingdom Metazoa; phylum Chordata; class Aves; order Piciformes; family Bucconidae; genus Bucco; species Bucco capensis. The sequence goes on along the minus strand of VWZO01008842.1, from coordinate 54,405 downwards.
CATTTGTGACTTTTAACTGTAAAAGGCATACATATTTAAAGCACGCATACAAAGCCTTAGAGAAGTCTCTAATCATTAACAGAGCTGAAATCTCATGCTTTCCATTGCCTTCAGTTCTTACTGAATTACTTCATGTTTAAGCTTGGCTACACCATTAGCTTCTGTGAAGTCACAGCTTTTGTCATTTTTAATCTTCTGCTAACTTCCCCATTCACATTGCTTTGGTCTGTCTCACATTTATTTTAAAGGCAAGGCATATATGGCATTAACTACAGCACCCAAACTCACAACATTGGTTCTTGGATCCCTAAGAGATAAATAAAACAATCAAATGTCATGGCAATACATTTGATAAGGCTACAAAGATCTAAAACCAGAAAAGCCTAGTTGTAGCTGACCCTTAAAGCAAATTACAGGCCAGCAAGTCTTAGTACACTTGGTATCTTACCTCTACCATCTATTCTAAGTAGACTTCATTCAGTTCCTTCTCCTAATTTATCACTGTACTTGACTCTCCATAACTAGGTTTTCTTGCTCCTCACTAAGCATGCTGTGCTCTCCAATACAGTGTATTAAAAATATATTAAAATTCCTTAACTTATGCAAGATATTTAAGAAAAAGGCCAACTTACTTCTGTGTTTTTGTTTTCTGCGTTCACCACTGTGGGATATCCATCTACTAGTTTCTGTACGACTGTTACCATTCGAGATGTCTGTGTTGTAGAAAAAGGATCCCATATATTTTCAGAAATCACTGTAAGAGATTGAAGATTTAATCCACTTTGTAAATACTCAAATACAGCTATTAAGACAGTCAGGCAGTTCTACAAAACAGTAAAATCTGAAAGCACAGACAAGCATCAGTTTCCACACACCCACCCTCTTTCCCATTTTATTTCTAAGACTATACCTGTTAGTTTAGGAAGAACAACTCTCTCTACAATGGTAGGCAATAGTGAAATATCAGCATCATCCTTCACTTGCTCCTGTTCTTCACAGCCATAAAACAGCAACGATTCAAACCACAACATAGTTTCAAAATCTCGACACTTGCCCTAATACAAAAAGACGGGAGGTTAGATTCCTAAACAGACATTTCACCACTCACTGAGAAGGTACTGGCATGTGCTCAATTGAACTCTGGCCTGCTGGAACACAGAGGACAACAGTCCAGAAACTGCCCAGAAAAGCTTCACCCCAAAAGATGTGTACATTTTAAACTTCATGCCTAGAACACACATTTAGAAGAAACACACATCAAAAGCGCAATTTACTTTGCTCTGCAAAAGTGTGAAAGAATCAGGTTGCTTGCAGAGGACCTTACCTCCAAAGGAGTCCAGGTAAGTAGCTGAAGTCTGATTAAAGGGTTAAACAGTTTTGGTAAACAGAGGCCAATATAAGCATCTTTGTAAGAAGCAAAGTACTTCGAGCGCCAGGCTTCAAACTGAGACTTAATACAATCAATGGAGTAAAAGCTTTCCAAAACATCTTCAAAAACTTTGCTGGATTCTTTCAAGATACGATCTGGTGAGGGAGAAAGCATAAGAAGTTAATAATCTATTCCTTATAATATCTTTTTAAGATAGACTTTGATGCTTACTGGCAGAAGCTAACTCCTATAAACGGAATAAAAAAAGCATCACCTTTAAGAGTTCTGTTACTTCTGTCTCAAATATACAGAGAATACAAACATGAGCACATGAGTACTCTCCAAAATACTATTTTATCACAGGTCTTACTTTAAATATTTCATACAATGACTTTCTGTTACCAGACACTGGACTGGTGATCTATTTGGCTATATTCAGTGTTGGATCTAACTTCAAAGTTAGCCTTGCTCTGCATGAAAATTTGGAACAGCTGATCCTCCAAGTCCTTTCCTACCCTAATTATGCTACAACTTTGCTCACCTAACTACAAGAGGGCACCTCTGATAAGTCAACTGAATCAGCACTACAGAGCAACAACTGGCAGACATCATGCTAAACCACTGAACATAACATGGCTGTTAGCATAAGGAAACAATTACAATCTCTTAGCACCTTCCTTTTTTGGTGTTTTTGTTTGTTTGTGGTTCTTTTTTCGTATTTTCAGTATCAGTATTCTATGTAGTCCAGAACATTTTATCTATATATTATTTTCTCTTCATCTTTTCCACTTCCCAGGCTTAGTTTCATTTTAATCAATCTTTTTTTTTTTCTGCAGCCATGGTTTTAAATGTTCAGTTACAGCAGTATCCTGTACATAACTAACATAACTAATACACACAGCAGGTAGACACAGGGCTGGGGGAACATGAGATTATGTCATAAACACACTTTTCACAGTGCAAAAAGCAGAGGTGCTACAAATAAAGTCAGCAGGTCTGAAGTGCATCCTTCTGTTCCATATAGTTCAATGCTGACTCTGGACTAACAAGAGCTATGAATAATTAAAAATAAAAGCCTCAGAAATACTATGCTTATTCAGAAACCAATGGAACTCCTACAGTAGACTTTTGTACACATAAAAGTGCCAAGTTACAGAGACCAATTCAGATATACTCAATTTTTAATTTAGCAAAATTATCTATAGCACCTAACAACCCTAAATATTTTCCTCAGAGTTCTCTCTGCATCCCCAATCTTGGTAAATCAGCCAGCAACTAAAGATGTAGAAACTGAAGGATCCAAATGCTAGACAGTTCATCTAACTGCTTCTTTCATCTGCTCATACTTACTCTCTTTAATCAGAAAGACTGATAATTGCAGAAAGGTTTAAAACAAGAATAGAACAGGCTTACTACAATGACGTTCTACTTTCTTCACTACTGGTTTCACAGCAACCACTGAAATTTGCTGCTGTAAAAGATGACTGTTCCATCAAACTATCCATACTTCCCCAAATCTCAGGTTTCCTGCAGTTCTCCCACTCACTTTAGAGGCAATAGCTTAACTTGCAACCCCATTTATTGCATAATTAGGGGTTTGCATAATCACATAATAATGGTTACTTTGACAAAACCACAATAAAACTGCAGATGAATTTCAAATCAAGTTAGTATCACAAGGTCTTTCTGCAATGTTTTCATTCAACATTGTTTTCTTTCACCTGCAAAATTTGCCAGGCTGTAACAGGAGTCTACAAAACTTTTGTCCTTGCATTTCTAGATGCTTACCCAAAACTCCAGAAAATACTTCCTATCAGGCAAAAAAAAAAGGTTTCTAAAGAACAAGTAAAATGAACAGACAATTCAAGAATGATTAACCACATTACAAATTAGAAGGAAGATTTTGTATCCGCTTAAGGTACAAAAGCTTACTGCTTGCCAGCAAAAGAATGTTTGAATTAAATAAAAAGAATCTCACTAAGGATGAAGTATTTAGTTAACAGTAAGCTGCACAACAGGTTGACAAAAGAGAGACTGTTTTGGTCACACTGATGATCCAGCAAGGAACAGTTTCTAAGCTTTCTCCGAAATATGTTGAAATATATGGACAGGGCTGCATTTGGATTAACAGGGTTTTTCTATTGCCTAATTTTCTGTATTTTGTTACATACAGCTTCAGAAGCTTTCTAACCTCGCTCCATGTTGAAGTTTGTAATATCTGTTGAAGTTTCCTCATCATCGCTGGAAAGGCCTTCCAGGTGATCTGCCATCTTCCCAGTTTGTTCTCTTGCTTGTCTGCGACGAGCTCTGAAAAGAATCAGGGCTATAAACTATTACTTTTTTTGCCCCCCCTCCCCCCACAACGAACAGAAGTGCTTAAGCTTATCAAAACATTTAAGGCAAGGAAATCCAGGTTGAAAAAAACCCTATCACTTACACCACCACCTCAAATGCTCCACTATGTTGCTGCCTCAAACAATGGTAGGAAAAGAAGCCAGCAAAGACCATATAGACATGGAATGGGTTTACTATGCTTTCTTTTAGTGATTTCAGATCAGTATCTTGTAATGGTGCTTTGTTTTGTACACCTGCACGTAAGCTGGGATATGTAAGAACATCCCTGCTGAGCGTATCAGCTTAAGTGTTTTCTTCCCTTTGCAGGAAAGGAGCAACTTACATTACTATGTCATGCAGGACAACTCTCTTCTGCAAGCTGGCAAAGACTCCTAATGGACAATAAATTTCAGTACTCTACCTTCTAGCTTCTCTTTCTGCAGTCCGACGCTTTACTTGTTCTTGATAGATCACTCTGTCTCGTCCAAAAGATTCAAGATTTGGTGCCATCAGTGCTTTATCTGTAGAATTACATTGATGAAAATTAAAATGCTTATCTAGGATTATATAAATGTGTTGTAGGCAGTTTCGTAAGTCTTTTACCTACTTTAAACTAAGTGTAATTTGAAGTAGAAAGTCAAAGCTTTCAAAAAGATGCACCCAGAAGCCTGAATCTGCAAGTGTAGAGGGTAAGAGAGGATGTAGTGGAGTTCTGAAAAATCTCCACTTAAATGTCTAAAGGTTTTCACCATACCTCACTCTTGTTCCTCTCACAACAGTGTCCAACTATATAAAACTCAACAGTTTTAACAGAAATTGCTTAAATTGAATGTTACAAGACAAAAAGTGCTCTTTACATAACAGGTTCACCATGTATCTCTTGAAAAGAAAATGAACAAAAAGGAAGGCAGAGAAGAGTCACTGAAACAGGAATATATGGTATTTCAGAATTCTAGTCACAGTGGTTTCTAACTTCATATGTCTTAGATAGCCTAAAGTTTAAACCATGTCAAAATCTACAGGAAAATAAATCATCTTCCCTCGTCTTTTTAAAGCTGCAATTCATTATAGATGTTCCGGATTACAGAAAACAACACAGCTAACAAGTGAAGCTGATCAGCAACCAACAGGCAGACTCAAGTGTTTCCAGTTCATCCTTTTCAGGTAAATTTTAAAAAGTGGATTGAATGCTAGCCAGTGCTCAAGTACACCCACTAAAATACAAACATCAAAATTTAAACCAAAGCCTACTGAAATTTCAGGCGTAAATTCGCATGTTCTAACTAAATCTATTTACAAATCCATCATTAAAAATACTAATGATGGTCTATGTCAGTATTCCAATTCCACACCAGAACTACCAAGATCCTTAACATACAAAAAACACACATTTGTCCAATTTTTTTAAAATGTTATTCAAAGCTGAGCTACTTGGCTTTACATAGAAGTAAAGCAAAAGCTGGCAGACAAATTCACCTTTAGCCCTTTAGTATTCTGTGAGTGTGAAGAAAATCAGATTGTCTGTGCCCACAACACATCAAATCGAAGGCTGGCATCAGTTCCTAGTACCTGTGATAATTTGAGAGACAGAACTGAACTATTTCTACACACAGTGAAATTCATTCTCAAGACTGCCAGACACTAAATAAGATCTCTCTTTAAAACCTAGCCTTGACAATGACAGCTATTCCCTCCTTGCCAATAAATTTCAGTCTAAAATAATCCATTCTAATCTTCTTTCAGGAAATATATTTCTAGTATATTAGGTTTCTAGTTCTCACAACAGCATTTGCATGGTAAAACTGCAAGGCCTACGTATGATGACAGAGGCTCCACACACAGTCCTAAAGGGAATACGTATGCTAACCACACTGTGAAGGGATGACCTGCTCTGATGCCCTAATGCTTTATCACCCCCAGTACATTCTATCTAATGGTATTAATGAAATGCCATCTCTGTGAAGATTTCGTCACTGTGACAGAATAGGAAATGGCTTTTATTATAGGATTTTAGGTCAGCAATAGGACAGACAAGAAAGCCATTTTTAAAAATGGGAAGCGGTCCAAACCAAAACGACAATTACTATTAATATATTTTACCCATCATCTAACATGCTGAATAAAACCTCCTCCAAGGAACGTGTATTTCCACCCAAGGTAACATTTATACTTCTGTATTTTAACAGACTGAAAAGTAATCACCACAAGAAAACTCTTCAATGAGAATTCTCCATCCATATACTACTAGTAAGCAAGTATTTTAACTGTCTTATTTTAACCTGTGTTTCATATAGGGTTACTTTGTATTAGTCTGATTTTTAACAATGCCATGAGCATCTTCCAGATCTTGAGCTTTACCAGTTAAGTGTTGGAAATTAAATACTTATGCTGCCTACAAAACAGAGCATTAGATAGAAGTCAGTTCTAACCCAGTGCTTTATGGCTTTGTAAAGTTAACTGCAGATGTTACAGAAAATTTATAGATTCACGAAGGTTAAAATAAAAAAGTCTTGACATAAGAGGAAAATCATGAGTCACAAGCTACCACTACTACCACTGCCACCATGCATACATTTCAGTGCTAGGAAAGAAAAAATATAGTTAAGAGCAACAGAAAGGAGAGATGAAGTCAGAGTTAGAGTGGTTTTGAGTTTAAAACAAAACAGATTACAGAACTGTAGCCTAAACTTCCTTCTACCTATCTTAGAAGCAAGGATAAACTTTAAGACAGTCATTTACATTTCAATTAAGTCATACTAAGTAAACAAGGTTGTTTAATGAATAATAAAAACCTTCAAGATGGACTGACTTGAATGGCTTGAAAACTCCGAAGATTCATCTTTAATATCATCTTGTCGTCTTTGGACAAGGCGGGAAGCTCGCTGTTTGTACAGCTGGTGCATTGCAGATTCAAGGTCATTAATCAGAGGCACCTGTAAAAATACAACACACTACGTAATACCAAATTCTTTAGGTGCTTAGTTTCTGGGGTACCATACTATTCCGAAGCATAAAGCTGTCACTGTACTTCTAAGTAGCACAAACTCTTTTCTTTCACCCATCTGTATCATTTGAGCCAGTAAATATTGCAGTGCAAAGAAAATGCATACATTTAACAACGCTGACTGCTTTCAATCATGGCAATAGCATTCCGAAAGTAACTTCTGTTGACTGAATGCATCTACACAGTAAATGTTATTTCTCTACCAAGTGCATTACAAACTGTGTTACAGTGCTTACAATTCTCAGACCTCATTGCTTCCTCTCTATTTTTAAAAAAGAATGCAGTAGTATTCTCCTACTGAATGAGGAAATAACTTGACTGCATAAAGTGAAAAAATAAAGCACGAATCCTGAAGCCAGCAAGCATGGTTTTGCTACAATCCTTACTAGCATATATTGAAATAATGTTACTGAAATGCAATAAAACACTGCATAAGCCTGTTATGCCAACAAGTAATTCAAATCAGTAAAATCCTACTCTAGCCTATCATTAAAATAATCATATAATTTGTGAGCATTATGCATTAGATATAACCTCTGAATGATACAGACTTAAGTCAGATCAGACCTGCCACTTCTTTTAAGTGGACTAAGTGTCAACAGTAACTATAACAAAAATAGATGATGTTATAACAACTAGGAATTTCCTGACATTAAATAGCAGATTCACTGCTCAATTTTGCAAAAATTAGTTTCCCAGAACAACTTAAAATCAGATTATTTTAAATATTCAAATGCAAAAAGGCACTTCTCAAAATCTCTTAATTTGGAAAGGCAAGTCCTTTTGGTATGAACACTTTAGCCATATCCTCCTTACCTCCAAGACATGTGCTTAGTCCACAGTCTTCTGGCCTTTCAGCTCAAGTATTTCATTGCTGCCTACCACCCAGTCTTAAGGTTTTTTTTCAAAACAGAAGATAAAATCAGAAACTGTTCCCTGACATAATTTAGAATGTGACTCAGCAGCTATTATAAAACCTCCTCCAGTAAAATACAAGATTATGAGATTACAGCTACAGGGCCATTTCAGCCATCTGAGAATGACATACACATCAGAGGACATATTAAAAGGAAAGAAGTATTAGCTCTTTGTGGTATAAACTGGGCTACAGGGATTAAAATAAAGCAACTCTGCACCAACTCAAAATACGTACAACTTTGTTTTGGAGAAAACAGAGTATAGAGAAATAGAGGGAGGGAATATCCCAGCTCTGGAAACATATTAAGAATTTAAGACAGTTTTGAAAATATAAATACTAATTAAACAAACCCCTAGTTTTACTGCAGTTTACCATAGAAAATATAGCTTCTTCTCTCAAGCATGTAAAGGGAATTCTAGAATTGAAAAGTTCAGTGAAAATTTTTCACAGTATCCCCAGAGGTTGCTTCCATAATTCCCTCAGGATTAAAAAACACTGTAGCTATGTACTTGGATATATCAATCCATTCAAAATAGTTCCCATTTAAACCAAAGAGACTTAGAATCTGTTACTCTTCTACAATCAATACTGCAGTTGATGAGTGACTGACAATTTCACTCACTACTATAAAGTTGCAGCCTTTGTTCACTGTGTTTTGTTTATTCAATATCTTAAATTCAGCAGGTTTTCTTCCTCCCCCCACTTTCACTGTAAATAGTGTAAGAGGAAAACTGGAAAGCTCTCTGAACATTTAGATGAGAAGGATAACAAACGTACAGTGTCTCTCTAACACACACAGTGAGTTTCTGATAATTTGCTTTTGCAGGTAAAATAACAGTTCATCTAACTATGCTGTCAAAAACACACTTGAAACAACTTAAGCTTCCTGTATCCCATGCATATTCCTACATTCAAAACGCCATTACCACTCTCTAGCCTTCTCAGAAAGCATAACTTTGACAGTAATTACTTGTGAAGAAAGTCATGAAAGCACCATACACTTTTATCATTTATGGGGAAAAAGAAAGAGGATTTGACATTTCTATTGCTTGCTTCTAAAATTTGCATAATACTGCATCATTATACTCTCCACTGCACCTTACCAATGAGCAAAGAGTTTCTAACATCCAGAATCTCTTCAAAACAGAATACAAACAATACTTGGTTGGTGGTCATGAAGGGCTGAATATGGTGAATAGGTGCAGAAACAAGATGGTAGGGCGAAGAAAGTCTTTTATGAGTATGTTTTTTGTTCTCTGAAATGAAGTCAACAGACATACAAGAAAACTCTAGGGGAATGAACTCTTTTGGAGTAGACAAGTATATTGTGAACCTATTGGTGTTTCCTCTGCAAATCACTTCCTCATTCAGATCAGTACCAAAGTGAATTTCACTAATAACCATGACTAGTCCTAACAAAATAAAGAAAAAGCGTCCTAGCATCATATTTGAAAGGATAATGAAGGAGCTAGCGTTATACATATTTAGGATATGTGTTCATATACACCTAAGTGTACGTATACACACACAATAGTTATTACGTATATGGATACATATTTTATACGCTTATGTATATTATAATAGTAACAACTATGTACATTATGTATTATAAACACAGACATACTTTAAATATGAAGTTGTCAGGGGCACAGGTTCTACAAAAAAACTGAAGGTAGTTTATCTTCATACTCATAAAATAAGAAGAATTTACCATCACACTGCACTTCATTATTTCATCTAAACAAAAACTGATACTGATTTGATTACTTTATTCTCCCTCTCCCCTGGTCCCCTTTTTAGAAAATCTTGTAGTGTCCTGTGGGCTACTGTTTTTTAATTTGATAATACTACTGTCATACTGAAAGCACTGAATTCCAAAATTGATTATCTGGGCAAAGAACAAAGAAATATATATGATGCCGTAACAAATGAAATGCTCCTGTTAAACTGACAACATCACATCCTAATTTTGCAACTCACTGTACACTCAGGTACTGCAGCAGCCTCCAACTGAAAACAGCAAAACTCTTTGAATGTCCTGAAGAAGCATGAGATGGCAAAAAAAGTTCAACGGTCTGGCATGGCAGGTGAGTTACAGGAAAGGTGGGAAGGGGAAGAAAGGTGTTCAGGTGTAAAATCCTTAAAAGACCAACTACCAGGAAAGCAAAGGTATGTTGTAAGAAAGCTTCTTATTGTAAGAAATTTTTAGTTAAATTATCAGCAGCTAATTTGCTGTATAATGGCCGATTTACTAGTCTAGCTAGAGAGGTCAATAAACTTCCTACAAACTGAACTGAAATTGTATACAAAATCTGGGAGACTAAGTCTTGGTTTGCATGCAGAATGGTGCATTCTAAAACAATTTGTTTAAAGGAAATATTTGAACAAGTCAGCATGGGCTATTAAAGAGAACCTCCAGACACAACTTTTAGTTATCATTAAAGAAATTTAACAAGAGGTCTTTAGAAGTACTGAGAGAGCTGCAAAGGAAAGTACCTTCACTATCCCAAAACAGCTAATGCCAGTACAGACTCAGGAATAATGCATCTTCAGTGAGCAGCATCTATTTAGCTAGTCAGTTAGCTGGGTGAATTAACTGGACCACACTTCCTAGGTTTGTTCACAACATAGCTATTCTTCAACTTAAAAGACTGAGGATGGTACTCTCCCAATATCACCAATGCTGGACAATTAATTTCTAGCTGATTAGCAACCAGAATGCTTTTATATGTCTCTCCCACACCTAACAAGCTAGGTAAGCAGTACTTTCAACTACGTAAGTAATTCTGACAGCTAATGTATTAAGAAGATACTATACTATTGTATTCAAGTTGGAAGACAATGAAGAAATAGCCTATGTAATGCTAACTGAATTTTACAGCTCCCATGTGTAATATATATATATATACATACATATATATACACATACATATATGTCTATTCAGGAGCTCCTGTTTTATTTACAACAAAGTAATTAAAGCATAATGAATAACATAAAGACTAAGTTTTCAAGTTAGACATGTACAAACGCATCACGCTGCATGAAAGAAGAGGTTTTTTTTAAGTTTGGGTGTATTCAGGCAGCTACACTAGTTTCAAAATTTCTCTCCTTCAGACACGAGAGCAATACCTATCACACGAAACTGTCTGGCAGGAGGAAGTTTGTAACAACACACAAATACAAATTTTTCTTACTGTGTTTGTGAAGTATTCCAGAACCTAGCAATGTTGCCATTCAGCCCTTACTTTTGTTAACCTGATATCCAATAGAAGTAGAAAGCAGCATCTGAGTAAAGTTGACACATGGGCATATCTAGCAAAATCCTAATGACATATAATCTAAAAGTAGTTTTAGGCAGTCTAAAGTCAGTGATCTCTTACTTTTTGAAAGAGAGGTTTCTGATAACCAACTCAGCATGATGAAAAGTTCTCTCTTCAACCCTCAAATAATCAAACCTTTAGAAGAGTGTGCTCTCAAGGGCCTTTTTTCACAAACAGAGGGAGATGTGGTGTTTGGCATGTACTAAGAGTCCCGATTTTTTTTTTTTTTTTGAAAAAAGATGAATGTTTTTGCATCCTTACCTTTTCACTGAAACACTCAAGCAAGTCTTGGACATACCCTCGCATTTCTTGCAAAAACTTATACTGTTCACCAATACCCCCAGAAGACCCTTCTAATCTTTCAATTGCCTTGGTAGAGTCCTCTTGGCTTTGCTGATGTTTCTCATATTGCTGCCGATTAGCTTTGTGCAAGTCTTTCATAGAGTCCAACCTGAAGGGCAACGGATAAATAGCAAATTTACATCCAAAGTCTGTGTATTTCAGACCACTGAGATATTAAACAGACAGTGCAAGTAGCAAGTCTATATATGGGAAATACTGCAAAGACATACTCCCCTTTCTCACTTTCTCCCCTCTCTAATTTAAACCATTAGCCCTGTTGTTTATATAATTTGCTAGACTACACTGAGTGCATTGCACTGGCCACTCAACTGATTTTTACAGGAGTTAATAGCACTTAAAATAGTGCAAGGTTGGCCCTAAAATAAAATTGGGAGGAAATGCTTTAGGGGGCGGGGAAGAAATACAGCTTCTGCAAAGCAGTCTTATTCCTCTAACTTGATTTGCTGTCAAGGGCTGCAACACTACAAGGGGCATACAAACCAATTTTGAAGATACGTGAAATGCAAGTTGCTCATTACAAATGATTTCTCACTGTAATCAGTTTGTTCATTCAGTAGGACCTTTTGCATACCTGACAAGCAGATTACAGCGTTTAAACCAAAAAAGCCCTGTATACACTAAAATTTAAGCTTTTTATCTACTGAAGGGAAGAAGTCTGATTCAGTTGAAAAGAATGTAACTTGACAAGCTAAACACCTCAATGGCCTTTCAATTCTTGCCTATAAGACTGTGCAGTGTCCAGAAGATGCAACTCAGACCTGTCTTCAACAAGATCAGTGGCCTCATTTTTAAAGCTTCACTTCCATAGAAGCAATCCAAGGAGATTTTCGAACAGTGTCAATGTCATCTTCACTTTGAGCTTTTTTTGTTTGCCTTTTAATTTTTTTTTAATGGATGTGCCAGTCAGTACTTTTCCAGCGATGAAACTCTGTGTTTGCTCACCGAGACTAAAAGATGCCTGAGGAACAGAAAGCTAGGGGACAGGTCTTTAAGTCTAAAAAGATGGTCTGTCCTACCTGTCTTTAAGCTGTTTCTTTACCAAATCAATAGTAACAGGAGTCATCTCATTACTGGGAGTTTTGAAAGGAACTGTATTATCTGTTTTTTGAGACTTGGCTTCCGATGATCCATACGCAGCATAAGTGTATGGAATGCCATATGATGAACCATAAGACAGTGTCTGGTAAGTGTTCTGGTAGTACAGATTGTTCACTTCAGCAGGCTGACTTGGTTGAACCTTATGGAAGAGGAAATGCAATTATACTACATTAGACTTCAAAGAAAGGAAAACTTATTTTCTTTCCCATTTCAAATGTTATAAAGTGAAAAATGTAGGCAAGTTACATTTACAAAATATAATTATCATGTTGATTTAAGCGTAGAACTTTCAAGACAGAAGGTAGAAGAAACAAATTCCCTCACAAGCACCTTCTTAAATGGACAAACTCCTATTATCTTTATCATTTTAAATACTAAATGACAATTTTAACCAGTCTAACTCCTACAATAACCAAGTGTTTGGGACTATACTAAATTTTGCTAACATTATTTAACAGGATGATAGGTTCTTAGAATCAGTGTATTTGGTTGTGATTTTGTTGAATTTTTTTTTTTTTTTAAATAACAGCACACAACTGTCCTATTCAACTGAGTGGCAACTTCACAATGAGTGCACAGACAGCATATGATACAACCTTCTACAAATTCTAACTCTGTGATGCAACAGAAGATACAGAAACAAACACACATTGTTTACAGAGATTCCACTGATAAACAAGAACATAGGTCTTTTCAAAGCAGCATTATTCTAGCTCTGTTTTAGGCTGCAAATAAATGCTGGTTAACAGCACCGCATCCAACCAGTATCTATTCAGAATAGAGACACTAATGACACTGATACCACTGGCTACTCAAAACCTCTCACTTCTCTTTAAAAAATATCAGAAGTTACACACTGAACATCTCAGATGAAATAGCTTTCTGTAAACTACTGAAGTTTGTAACAGATTTAGCCAACATATGCAGAAACAAACCAAAAAGAGTTCACAGCTAAATACATGCCTGAGGTATGTTGATTCCTTTCCGTATCTGTTCTTGCTCCCATCTACTGAGTTCTTCATCTTGCTCCCCTGCCACCAGTGCTTCATCATCGCTTCCCTCAATACCTTAATAAGAGTAAAAGAGACAGGTAACAAAAAGAAGAAGATAATGTATTCATAGAAGGGCCATGAGTTCAAAAATCTGAGAGATGTGCTTCAATGGGAACATCTCAGTGCGTTCTCCTTGCCTTTTCATGAGGAATTAAGGAGTTCATGCTAGCCTGTAAATTACTGTCACTGAGGTTCCACTTAAAAAATACAATGGGTAAATTTGCAATTAACTGCTGGTAAAACCCTCTAATGTTAAAAATCTGTATTATCTCCTTTTCAAAATTTAACCTGCTTGTCAGCAAGAAGAATGCTATACCAAAGAACTAATGTTTTGCTTTCACAACTATGTATTTCCTAAAAAACAAAGTACAGGAACAGTATTAATTGTGCCTTAGTGTAAGTTTCTACCAGATTCAGCAGCACTGTGTGCTTCTAAGCACAGGAACACAGTTTGTGCTCAAAATCTTATACACAGATTCCATTATGCAGTATTTTTCCTTTGAAATGGAATACAATTTCAGATTCATGCCTGTTGGAGAAATATACTGTTTAAAAATATTGAATGGGAGCACTCGCAGTGAAAAAAGTGTGAATGTTTATCAGCTGTCCTTCTAAAAAGTTTTTACCTATTTCCTCAGCAATCTTTTGCCTTTGGGATTTTTCCTTCACTGTAAAAACTATCCTCCTCTTCTCGTCATCATCTTCATCATCACTGGCATCATTTTCATCTTCTCGAACAAGGCGGCTTTTACCTGGTTCACTGTCAACAGGGGTAAAGTCTCCAAGTTCACGAGCCATTTGACGCTTTTTCCTAGCGGCGTGAATAAAAGCAGCATCTGGAATTTCTCCTAGAGATAGATGTTTGCACCGTTAAATAACCACTGCAACAAAACAGGTATTACGGCTTCCTATTACTCATCTCTGCCACTCTGTCAAATCATATTTGCAAACAGAAAAAAATCCATACTCACAGAAACATTTACAAGCAACTTACAAGATGCGTGTGCAATCTGACTAGAAACCCTCAAAACTAGGATCTTTCCCCAAAACTGGCTCTGATTCCAGAAGCTCATGTCCCATGAGAGCAAGGAGCCTGATGTTCCTATGAAAAATATTCCTAAAGAAGAGGAAGCCCTTTACAAGACCTGACTACTGCAAAGGGAGGAAAAAAACAAAGTTTTTGACTGTATCACTTCCTGTCCTGATATTGCTCCCAACTCTTATTTTGGGGGTAACAAAAACCGTCGGGCATTTCAACAGATAGTCACAGGTCAGACGTTAAAAGGAAACCAAAGAGGAAAAAGCTCATGTGAGAAGACACTACAATCAAGCAGAAACAAGTAAAACAGTCCTAATTAAAAAAAATCTAAACACCCTAGCATAAGATTAATGCAATTTACATAAGTCACAAAGAATGGTCACCCAAAATCAGTTTTTTTTAAACAAGAATAATTTTTACCACTACTTTGACTAGGGTATGCACAAAACATTAAATTTCAGATTCTTTTTATACTTCAGATGAGATACTCTACTCAAGTCAGCAATATCTTTAGAGATGCAGTAATGTAAATATCACATCACTTTGCAATTACCAACAATATAAGAGGAAAAATAATTCGGGAGGCTACCATGAGTTAGCTAACAATTAGTAAACCAGTTTCAAAAATACTTTCTCGACCTGATTTCTTTGGCCTCAGGGCTTGACCAGAACCTCATTAGACAAAATGAGATAGGAAAACATTTGAGATATCTTGCAGTCTTGTAACTGAGATATTCAAACTAAATACAGAAGCATCAAGTCACCTATTCCAAATCTAGATCTTCTTAGTTTGTCATCACTCTGAGAGACAAATTACTGCTTCTGATCAATATGAAACATTCCACAGTAAAACATTTCCTCTCATAAGGCTTGTAATATTGAAAAGCTTTGGAAAACAGCAGTTCCCTGAATTCTCAGATGCTGGATATATTGCTGGAAAAGATTTCCTCATCTCTCAAATGAATAGTCTGCTGTAAGTGCTGGATAAAGCATTTCTTAACATATCAGACATATTACAATAACCAACCTGGGCGGAGAACATTCAGTGACGACAGCGCACTTGAAAAAGTCCCACCAGCTTTTGGTTTTTCTTCTTCCTTCTCACTTTCAACTTCCATTTCTTCTTCACCATGCTCACTGTTTGCAGTTCCATCTTCTGGACCTATATCTTTAATCTGTCCTGTCTTTTCTAGTAGTGGTTCGACTGGTAAGACAACAAAGCCCATGTTTTACTCTTTTTATGAAGATCACTCAGAAGTCTTTTTTTAAGGTCTAACAACCAAAAGTAAATATAAAATGCAAATGATCTAGTAAAATATGCCTTCTTAATGGCAACGTCACTGACATCCTCTCACAATAAAATCTGACAAAGAAGACACCCTGACAACCACTAAGCATTCATTATATTGCCAAGTAATAAAAAAATGAGGGAACTCAATAATTAAGTTCATATGTGCAACCCTCACACAGCCTCTTAGGTATGCAATTAGAAAGCATTGCCTGTATTACACATCTTCCCACAAAAGCAGACTCATTCAGAACAACCCTTTCATTTTCCTCTTGGGCTGGGTGCAATGTTACCCTACATTAGGTGGGTAACACACAGATACAGGCAGCCAATACAAATACTATGTAAAAAAAAAAAAAAATCTATGTTATAGCCAGCTATCCAATCCAAGCTGCACAGACCTGGATTTTCAGATTTCAGGATTTGTTCAGAGAATGCAGGCTAGTGGTAACAGCCATGAGGTCTTTGCACTATAACCAAATCAACTACAAAGATGGCAAATCAGATAAAGAGAAAATAAGCACAGGCTAGCCATGTGCAAAAAGCAATTTTTTAAGGATCTTCATGACAGAAACAAGAATTAAATTCCAGGTTTCCACAGATCATCTGAACATGAGTCACAGGAATGATCATTTCTGGTTTTGTTCATGCCCCATACCACTGCAAAAGAAGGAATTTGCAGGTTTCCAAAATGCAGACAAAGACCCTTCAAAATCTTTAAGATTTTTAAAAGACTAATTTAATTAACTTTAAAAAAATTTTCTGCATGGCACCATGTTCAATTTTCACACACTTCAGCTATACCATTGTAATATTCAGATCATAAGCCTCTCAGCCTGTGCTCATAGCATTGCAGGTTATCACTCTACACAAAAATCTAACTGAAAAAGGAATTATTATGCTTTACAAAAGAGCTTCTCAAAAACCAATAGCAAAACTACAACGAAACTGAAATCCCAGGGTCTATTCCAGACTCTGGAGGACTGTAGATCATTAAAAAGATCCTTCTGCTCCAAAATTTTAATCCTACCATCTTAACCATCAAGTCTGCTCTAAGGCCCAAGTCCTGAAACAGGTAGCTGCTGAATAATTTATTAATAACAAAGAACACAACTACGCTGGTAACAAATTCTTCCTTTTTGAGAAGATGCATTCCAACAATACATCTTGTCAGATAAGCATCAGTCACAGTCCTAAACTAATTTAATTCCTCCACAATTCATCTGATATAAGCAGAGCTGAAATACAGAAACTACCGAGGTCTACTGACCACTGTATATACAGCTGAGAAATTTCATCCTTCTACATTCATTTCCACATAACAGAGAATCAAAAAATTCTATCAGCTTC
Source organism: Bucco capensis (assembly GCA_013396975.1). Classification (NCBI taxonomy): domain Eukaryota; kingdom Metazoa; phylum Chordata; class Aves; order Piciformes; family Bucconidae; genus Bucco; species Bucco capensis. The sequence continues at coordinate 37,268 of VWZO01008842.1, read as the reverse complement.
AGAACGGCATTTTTAAGGTTCAAATGAACACATTTAATACATGCTTTACTTCAGCTCTAAATGTTGAATCCTCTATAAAGACTAGTAAGTCATCTTGAAAAAAGTAAACTGTATTTAAAATTCTTAATCTTTTTCATTACAAAAGTTAATTAGTTTTGCAGTTACCATCTGTTGGAGAATTGACTTCTGTTCTAACTTTTGATTTCTCAAGATCTTCTTTGTATTCTTTCTTCAATTGTTTTACAATCTTTTTGCTGTAACTTGATTTCTTCACTTTAAAAACTTCTTCAGTTTCTTTAAGAGAGAAGTTGGAAAACATTACATTAGACCTGCCAAGAAGTATACTTGCCCGTTAATCTTCCAGTTTTGTACCTACAACTTAATGAAAGTCATCAACAACATAATTCGACTTTACATTTGCAATGCTGCAACAAAAGCAGTCCCATATCCTTTCATACGGACTCATGTCTATCCCACATTTTTGGAGTCATTGTCAAGCGTATTCACCCCACTTATAACACTGTCATGTGTACACACATGGCCTGCTTTTATTTGACTGTAGTAATCTTGGCAGTCTTTTTTTTAAAAAAAACCTACCCCAACCAACCAGACGAAAACCAACTAAGCCTTCACTGTGACCATGAATTTGGAAGAAAACAACTTGAAGCCCCCAAATTTTGCATCATCTTTTCGCAGCCACACATATACATAACTAATGAGTAAGGGAATGGTTGCTTTTGGTTTTAGTAGCAGTCTGTTCAAATGCCTGCAGCACTACAACCTACCAAAAGATATGCAGTAAGTCAAAGAACGAAATAGCACAGGAAAAAATCAGTTTGATGTAGGAAATCCAAAAGTATTGGGTTTTTCTGTGTTTTGAATTTTTTTGTTGCTGTTATTTAAGTATACTGCCAAGATTTCAAGTCACTAGTCTTAGAATCCAAGTTCCAGTGATTAAAAGGGAAGCTGAATACTAACTCCTCTACTGACAAAAAGGACCACAAAAATGAGCTCACTTTATTCACCCTGAAGTTCCGGGATGCAAAGAACTCCGGAAGTTTGAGGAGGGGTTTTTGATCATTTTGGGGTCATTTTTACTATGTAATAACTATTATCCACAATCGGATGACATGAGAATGGAGACCAACTAATGAGAATGGACCAACTAATGACTGCAGTACCTGCTAAAATCCTATAGCTGAAAAATTGTACAAGCACAAACAACTATGCTATTTTTCCAAAAGCTGAGGTCCAGAAACCACTCAACCACTTTTCCCACTATTTATGAAGGTAAATCTAATAAACTTTGTGGATGGCTAGATAAATTAACTATCTCTCCAACAAAATAGCACTGGCTTCACCTGGAGTTTGCTAGGACAACAGGCAGTCCACTATGACTCATGAACACTAGCAGTATCAAATGAAAACTAACCTGATACAAAGCCAGAGGAAAGATGCCCCTCAACCATTACTGCTAGGTCTGAGAGGAGGCTGGGGAAGTTCTACAGGTGATGGGCCTAAGTACCTGATACAGAGCAAATCCAGGTCAGGCTAAAGTCTGTGTCCTGACCAGCAAGCCACCCTGCTGCAGTGAGTATAACATGGGTGCAACAGTTAGGCACCAGCAATACAGCAGAGGCAACCTGCACCTTGCTAAAATTAAATCCGCGGGACATCATATCCCTGTTCCCTGCTGCTGACAGAACCCGCAGGAGCCCGGTCGGGCCCAGGAAGACAGCGGGGCTGAAGGAGGCTGCCAACGGGGCACTCCTTGCCCGTGCATCCTTGACACTGCCCGCCCGGCTCCCCTGTCCCCGGCCACCCCTATGGGCTCTCCCCTCTTCTGCGACCCCTCATCACATCCATGTCACGTGGGGCAACCAGACGGCCTGAAAAAAAAACCAAACACAAGGATCTGCCTTCTTTTAAGGGACTTGGGGGTGCGCAGATAACGGGCCGAGGCCTGATGCAGGCTGATCAGCTCCGGGTCCCTTCCACCCCTGCAAACAGTGAGCCGAAGGCCGCGCAGTCCCGGTGCCCGAGGATGGGCAGCCACACGCCTCACCCTCCTCCTCGTCCTGGAAGCTAAGCAGACTGGCCCGCGGCACCTCTTTGTTCTCCCGTGGCCGCTTCTTGTCCTTGGGGCGCCCGGCCCCCGGCAGTCCGTTGCCCTGCTGTGGAGGCGGCGGCGGCGGCGGCAGGAGGGCGGGCGCCGGCAGAGCCCCCAGACCCGCTCTGTCGCCTCCCACCAAGCCCAGCCCCAAGCCGAGAGCAGCGCTGTAGCTCGCGGCGCAAGCGAAGGCCGCCGGGCTGCCAGGCAAGGCGAGGGGCACGCAGCCGGCGGGCAGGGGCAAGAGCCCGGGACCCGCCGTCAGCGCCATGGAGGCCTCGCCGAGCCCTTCCCCCCCCGCCCCGGCTGCCGGTGCCGGCTCCTGAGGCGGCTCCTCGTCGCGCTCCTCGTCCTCCTCTTCCGAGTCGTTCCGCTTCCGCACGTTCACCCTCCGTGCCTTACGGAACATCCCGCCGGGCACCAACCCCCAGCGCCACGCCGCTCCGGCACCGCTGCTCGCGCCACCCCACGCCGCGGCCCAGGCCCGGCTTCCCGAGCATGATAGCCGCCGCGCCGGTGGCCACAGCGCCCTCTGCCGCCCACCGCCCGCTGCCTCCCGCCCGCCAATGGCGAGTGGCCGCCCAACCATAGAGATGTGGCGGAGACAGAGGATAGAGCGTGCGCAGCGAGGAACGTAGAGAGATGTGACTAGAGGAACCAGACTGGCCGCCCAGCCACTCCCTCTCTCCCTTTCCCAGCGGCCGCTGCTGCCGCCATGTTGTGTTGAGAAAGCAGCGAGAGCCAGCGCTGCGCGTCACGTGGCCGCGTCGCGCGCGAGCCAGGGAGGGGAGGGTAGAAGTGTGCGGGGAGACTTTTGGTGGTTGTGGTGCTGTTGCTGGTGTCCGCTCGGGGTGAGGGGAGATGCCCAGCCTCGGTCTTGTCCCCTTCCCCGCCACTGTGGGCTTGTTTTCCACAACGAGCCTGGGGACAACAACCGTGGACATCTGGAGAGGGTGCAAGTACCCACGGAGCTACTGGCCCCTGTTATGTCCTCGGAGGGCAAGGCTGGCTCTGCATGGTCTCTACCAAAAGCCCCGTGCCGTCTCTGAGGAAATCTTCGCTTCTAGCTTGAAGTGGGGAATAGTGTGGTGGTCCTCATTAGTGCTTAAAGTAGTGCCTTTCATGTGTGGGGCCGTTTGGGGTTTGGTTTCGTTTAGGCAGGGCACATCCTCAGATTTGAGGTGAGACAGCCTTGGTAGCCACTGTGTTGACTAAAGGAAAAACTGAGTTTGGTGGAAGATACTGAAAGATTGCTGGACTTCTTGAAGACAGGCTTGCTAAGTACAAGTGTTGGGAACTGGAGTGACCTCTTTTCAGCCTTCTCATATCAGGAGGGCCAGACTTGCCTGCAGCTTGTCTTTGCCAGACATCTTGGGAGTCTGCTGAGGCGGTGCTGGGGGCCTGGCAAATGTCCCGCAGCCACTCAGTCTGCTTGTGCATCAAGATCTTCCATAGAAAGCATTACATTACTTGTGTGCTGTTCTCAAATCTATTTTGACTTCCTAAAGTCAGACAAGAATTACTAGTAGGAAGGAAAACTGTAAATTTTACAGCTCCTATCTCATTTCTTTTCTGATAAACAAAAAATGCTTTAGTTTCTGTTGACTGGCACATCCAATAATCATGTATGTATGGCTAGGCTTCGCAAACGAAGATCCAGCGAGGGCTCCATCCACGCTCCTCATCAGCGCTTTTTACAAGCACACTGATAAAAAGAGGATAGCGGATAGCACCCTCGAGCCTGTGCAATGGATTTTTTTTAGGTGAGACACAGCATGCACAGAGCTGGACCCACCCTTTAGTCCTAAGGTACATCTGCCAGGGCCTAGCAAGCTTGGACGCTGGCAGCGAAGTCCTTAGGACAGGTTTTATTAGAGTGTCCTTCTCTTAGATGGAAGGCCTTACAGTGCTAAACGAGCTCCATCTGCCTAGGTTTGGAATCAGAGTTGTCCTTCTCCTAGGATGACTGCCAGAAGGCTAATGAGCACATCCTACCCATACAAGGATTCTAGGAACATGGGTATCACTCCCCACACTTTACCATGGGCAATGAGTTTAATGCTCCCTCTGCTGTCGGCACAGTTATGGCACCAGGGGCCACAGAAGACCCCAAGTGATTTTCAGACTGTGCCTACCAATAATCATGCATCAGTGTTAAAGACTGACTGACATACAGGTTGAACCTGATACGTGGAGAATTAAACCATTGTGTGTATAACTAATGATTGCTATAAATAAATAATCAAACATCATAGGGTGTTGAGTGGTTAAATGTGAGTATCTTACACTGGAAATTAAAACAGATTCACAAAATCACATAATTATTTCTGCAGAATGATGCTTGATGTACCACTGTGTGTAGATTACACACAGACAAAAGAAACCTCGACTAATAAAACTGAAAACATGTGAGGTATGTTTTGTACACATTGCTCTGAAGAAGTTCTGCAAGCTTCTAATGCAGTACTATAACAGTGAAATTGGGAGAATCAGGTTCTAGGCATCTGTTGGATAAGAACAGAAGAGTTTAAACAATCACTGCAATATTGATGCTGTGGATTTCTGCTGCACATGTAATTGAGGGGAGGATTTTTTCCAGATTACAGGAAAAGCTCTGCAGTGCTTACTTGGGTACAGGAATAAAAGATCTCTTACATTGCCCTTTTTCAGAACACTACAGTGGCTAAAGTGACTGAAATTGTAATTTGGAAAGCCTACTAATCTTCTCGTGCTTTCTTCCCAACAAGGAAGAATACATACATTCTAAGTTAATGCCATGTATGGAAGTGTTTAAAAAACGTGTAGATGTGGTGCTTGGTGACACGGTTTAGTGAGATGGTACTTTTAAGTGGACAATTAGATTCGATCATCTCAGAGGTCTTCTTTTCCAACCGTTATGATTCTGTGTGAGTTTTGAACAGTAACAGCAGCCAAGCGCTGCTGTCTTTGCAATGTGGAAGTATTGTGTAATTCAGGACATTATTTGCTAGAGGGCAGCAGAACCCCAGTTAGTGAATTTGCTGAAGATCATTTGGGTTTGATTTTCCCAGATTTGAGAGAGGGCTGGCAACGTTTAGAAATCAATAGATTTGTGTGTGCTGACTTTACTTTTTTTCTTTTTACAACACTATCTTGTGTAGGATTAGTGACTAGCCAGTCTGCGAAGGCAAAATTAGTACTCTTGCACAGACAGTTGGAGCATGGGTTCCTGAACAGACAAATACGAATTATTTCCCTGTATCTGTAATATATTCCAGGCATGCAACATGCTCAGAACACACACACCCCCTCAGCTCTAGCTCCTAACCATTTTGTAACCTGTGACACAATTGTGAGAGGTATCACTAGAAAGGCATATGATTTGTTGCCAAGGTGCTGACAAAGGAGACAACATCATTACAACAGCTGGTTTAATAGTTCTCTGGTTGTGTTAAATCGAGTTTAATCCCCAGCCTTCAAACACCCATGTGCTTATATCTGTTAATTTGCAATTGCAAACAGACCCCTTTAATTCAGTAGTTACTGCATTGTTGATTTCAGTGGGAAAGCTCACAGTAATAGGGGTGCATGTATTTAAGTATTCCGAAAAATTAAATTTTGCTTCCCAGCAAAACTGGTCCATCACTGATTACAGTTATAGAAAAAGTCTTTAAGTTGTTGAAGCAAATTCATTGGTTCTTCAGAATCTTGATAGCCATTCCTCTCAGTACACTTATTTTATCCCAATTTCATGTAATCCTTTGCTGGCAATGCAAGCCTGTTAAAACTTGATATTCCAAAGCCTTTATTGTACTATATGGATGGATCTTGGTCTTAATCGTATCTCATAGAATGTAGATCCAGCAGACGTAGGCAAGGAGCAGACTTTGGTTATATAACCAGTATATATCTCAGGGTATGGCAATCTTGCTCCCGCAATGTGTCTTAAAGTTGTTTGCTACGTGTCTGCCAGAAACCTCATCTCTCTTACCAGACAAGAATTGTTAGATGGGGTCTTTCCCCTTTCTCAGAGGGGAGAACATGAGCAAAGCTTGCTGTTATTACAGAAGATGAAGGCAAGTTTCCTGCATTTAGGGGAATTGCAGGGATTGACACGCCCAATGTGCAAAAGACAGGCCTTTCCCTGGGAAAAAAACCTTTGTGAACCTGGTGTCTCACCTGTCAGGTGGCATCTTGCCCAGTGGTTTCCCATGAGGTGCGCTGTGGCTTGGCAGAGAACACAGCTTCCTGGTATCTCCCAAACACATCTTCGGTTGGGTGCTGAGGTTGGAGACTGCCTGTGTATCCTGTCTTTTCTCTCCTAAGTGATTGTATCACCCAGCCCGAGCAGAGGGTTCCCAGCTCTGACTGAGTACAAGAGGGCAAAGCCAACTTACCACTTCCAATCTGAGTAACCTGGAACCAACTCTCACCCCTTGAACCTGATGGCAATGGGTTGTATCAGCAGAGACACAGCCAGTAGTTGGAGGGAAGGAATTATTCCACTTGTCCTGGCACTTACTGTACTGCGTATGGAGTACTGCATGCAGTTTTGACCCTCTCAGTGCAAGAAGGATATGAATCATCTGAAATTCAGCCAGCAAGGCGGTCAGAGGCTGACACCTGTGACTGTGACAAAAGTATGAGGGAATTGGGCTTGCTCAGCCTGGAGAAAGGAAGGATGAAGATAGCACATGGGAAACAGTTTCCCTATGAGGAGAGGCAGGCAATGGAGCTGGTTGCCCAGTGAGGTTGTGCAGGGTCTGTCCTTGGAGGTTTTCGAGACTCGACTGCAGATAACCCTGAGCTGCCTAGTCTGATCCCAGAGATACCCCTGCTTGGGGCGATGGGTTGGACTGGACCTCCCAAGCTGCTGTCTAACCTGGGTAATTCTCCAGAAAGCTCAGGTTCTTCTACAACTGGAGGTACACAGTGATGTCTTTTTTTGTTTGAGGCACAACCTTAAAACAAAATTTTTCTGCAGATTTCAATTCTTAGCCTGCAATATATAGAAATAATGTATACTGATGCTTTCTAGAACAGTCAATTCACATTTTCTTTATTTTTTAAGAAAGCATTTACTGATTTAGTCTGATGAGTCTGTCTTCATTTAGACACCTCCTTGCTGAGTTCTGTCAGAACAGTCTATCCCATAACAGCTCCTCCTGGACAAACCAAATAGACTTAGAGAAGTCCCATCTCTTTCTTGGTAGTTTGCCATGCCTCTGACTACTGAATGTCTTAACTCAGTAAATGAAGGTTACAACATAGCTCTTATTATCTGCGGTTGAGAAAATATCAGAATACAGCAGGCTGGGAAAGTGCTTTGTGATACTGGAGACATTTTCCACACTGTATGACTTCAGCAAAGAATACCCATTGAAAAGTGAGGTATCCAGAAAAGAAAGATGTACAAGCTTTTGCCTGTCTTTGTGCACCACAGACAAGTCTTCCTTTTCACTGTTGCTGCTGTAGATGGTTACACTCTGCTCTGGAAATCGTCCCTTGACCTTGTTTACCCGAAGCTTTCGAAGACCCCAAATGGCCAAGTATTCTGTTGGGAGAGGAGTGGTGCCACAGAAGGACAATTTCAAATCCCATACCCGTGTGAAGTTGAGGAGCATCTCCAGCACAGAGATGTCTGTGAACCAAATGGTCAGGTGGCTATTGTAGGTAGTTTTTACCATGGTAGAAAGCAGCACTGTTTTGCAGTTGCACATCAAGTTTGCCAGGCAGTAATCACAATCATGGATATCTGTCGAGCAGCTGCAGTTGCGAATTGTGTTTTCCTTGGTGAAAATTAGCGTGTGGTTCTTCTGACTTTTTACAAAACTGCCAGTGATGTGTATGCCACAGAAGCCAGCCAAAACGAGAGCCAGCCAAAAGGAGAAAGCAGAGAAGGCTATTGGCTTCATTAGTACTGGTGCCAAGCTGCCCAATGACTCCTCTTTTTATTCAGTGAATTATATTACTTGGCTATACCTATTGAGGAAAAACAATTTCTTTATTATACTAAAGACCACTGAACAGTTATTATTACTTTGCTTTTCCCAGTCATTATCTGCCTCATCTATTCATATTGCAATTTTGCAGGTTGCCCTACACTGGAGGGGAAGCACAGCTACACTGATTCAGAAAAATTGTGGCTCATGTTTGGGATTCTTCTATCACTCCTCTTTTGCTCTGAATGGTTTCTTCTGCATATAGGACAGTTTGGACACTCTCTTCCATACCCAGGCAACTCCTCAGCCCACCCAGTGTGAAGATAAGAGCAGGACTCCTGCTTACTTCTCCTTTCTGTTTTCTGTTTTTCCACTTCCCAATAGGTAGGGGTGACAAATTATTCAGTTCTCCAGTGAGTAAGGCAGTCTGAGAAGAGTTAAAGATAAGCATTTTGTTTCACACCAGAATTTTTAAGTAAGGGTTGTGATAATCTTCCTTTTAACCTGAGTGTGGGATATACTGGGCAAAGGGAAAGAAAGAAAGGGTGGTTAAGGGCAGAAGCACTGTTGGATGCAGCACATATCCTTCTGAGCTGTGTGGTATGCCAATAAAACCTAGTTTTGATCCATATGAAGTTACGTCTGCTCCAGCCTCAGCCTATATGTTTTGGGGACCAAGGACCATCTCTCAATGTGTCCCTGCACAGCAACTAGCATAGGATAGGTCCTGGCTTTGTTTGGATGCTCTGCCCTGCTTTACTGGCAGAGTAAAGTAGCACCTCCACACATGCTTATGGCAATGGAGCAGGTTTCAGTCCCAGGCATGCTCCACCTCAAATAGTCGGGAGCATGTTTGGCAGGACTCTTGTATTCTTAGCTACCTGCCCTTTGGTTTTCAGATCAGGGTTGAATCTGGAATTGACATTGCTACCAGATCCTTTCTAGGAATAAGATCTTTAACTTGTGATAGACAGTTGCATGAAAACATCAGCTCACTGCTTAACAGCAATCAAAAAGTAATTAAATTGTTAAGATGTAATAGGAAAATGATGGAAAAAAAGAGATGGTACTGTTGATCTACTGCATAATTTGTTTGCTGACATTTGCTTGTTGTGTGCAGTTCAGATCCCATCATTTCAGAAAGGATACCACAGGACCGGAGTTCAGAGAAGAACAACAAGAGTGATGAGATATAGAAGTAAGGTAGGACTAGCAGTAAGTATCACAGGTTCTTTTCCTATTTGAAATCTCTCCTACACAACTTCTTATGCTTCATATGGAGATGGCTACTTGACTAGATGGATCTTTGGTCTGACAGATTATGGCTGTTCTTACATGATACCTATATAGTGTAAATGTATGCAAACTGACTCAAAAGTTATTTAATTTTTATATGTATTCCCTGAATTTAGTATGTTGTTTTCTTAAGTGAAAGATACAAACATTTTAATGCTTGAATCCAATATTTAATCCATGTTGTGGAACATACCAGAAATACCAGTCCAACTGTTAGTTAATGTTTAACTTCAAAGGTCAAACTCATCCAAGCTGTAGCTGCTCTGGTATCATTAGGGCTAGATTAATTTGGTCTCCAGTATCTAAGCATCTAATCATGCATCACAATGAAAATCCTATTACTAAACCTCCACATTGTGATTATTTTCTGGGCCCTTAACCATGGCTAACAGTTGTGATAATTCAGGAAGCTGTAATATCACCACTGTTTCAGAACTCAAATTATTTGCACTTACATGTTCTGGAGGTAATGTTTGCAAGAAGAATTCCTAGACAATGTTAACAATATGAGTTTATACTCAATAAAAGAGATTTTAATTGAAGACTCGGCACTTTTGCATTTCAGAATCCCACCAGCATCAAAAGGGGTGATACTGCTTTTTCCACAGGACATGTGGGGACTTAATAGTCTTGAGTGGGGAGCCTTTTAAGTGAAAACTAGACTAGATATAGATACTAGAAGAAAACAATTCCAGTTTGATTGCTTCAGCCGTGCATATTTTTAGATGTATGTCCTCTTTCCAGCATTGAAACCCTTGGTTTATTACATGTTATCCCAATACTTTTCTAGCACAAGATCCTGTTTGTTTTACTTTGCAAGTTCTGATAGCTAAAGGAGATTTTCAATGCTTATATAGTAATAGTGTCATTTCAGGTTTCTGAATTTACTTTGATCATTCCACTATTTTTTCTAGTTGCAGATGTGTATTAAGAAAACTGCAAAAAGCAATAAAAAGCCTTTGACTGTTGTGTGAGAATGCTACTGTCTCAAGGAAAGTTAATCCTATTCAATTGAAGTCCCAAGCCTATACAATTAATTTCTTCACAGGGTGCTTTCTTCCATTCTCTATTCAGAAAAAAAACTAATTAAAACCCCTCATTGATCACTTGTGTTAACATGTGCCTATGTGAAAGTGCTGTATTAAGCAAAGAGGAGCTTAAAGCAAAATAATCTTGTGCAGCTTGAGTAATGTACACTGGAAGAATACCAAAACCACCTAATTTAGATCAAAATAGCACGAAAGGCTGGACAATGTCAAAAGCATTTATAGGAACTACCAAGACTGCCTCTTTATTTTCCTGTTTGCATGCAGTTATGGAAAGGATGTGAAAAAAACCCCAACACTGCGTTTCAGAGTGAAGTTGGCAGCAAGGATGTAGGTACAGCAGCTTAACTGGGCTGATCGCACTGGGGCCACTGGACTACTCACCTGCCACACAGAAACCTCAAAAGGGAGGCAGGGGGATTAGGAGTGCAGACAAACTCCCATTACTCTAAGGAGTAAAGCATGCCCCAGGCTTGCCTTCATCTGGACACTCTTCTGGTGATATTTAATAGTGGTTTAATCTGTAAAATGTTTGTTGAAAAAGAGGTTTGTAAAGAGTGCACAAGGCTACCATTGGGTGACTGTGCTGTGTTCACTTCATGAGTAGCCATAGTTTTTGAAGTTTCTTTGGCATTTGAACTCTTTTTTTTTTTTTATCCTGCTCAAAGATAACGTTAAAAATTTGCTCAAAAGCCTATCAAACCCATCTCTGGTATGCAAAGAGGTATGCACATGAGAAAGAGTGAGGTTAGCTTTTAACATCTACTGAAGTAAGCAGGTGTAAAAATACAGGATTTCAGGAAAATGTAAAGCATTATATAAAAGGTAAAAAGTCAGTCTTTTAATAAGTCTGTGCTGAGTTTTCACTGCAGAGTAGCTACATTATTTGACCAGAAAGCCCTAGGGAGGCTCAGGCCTTGGGAGAAACAAAATGCTAGGTTTGACCTTTTCAGTCTGTGGGGGTTTTGGGAGTTCCCCAAGTGGGCTGATTGCAGAGAGAGAGGGTTATTTTTTTTCCTGTCCCTTGGTTTAAACAATTACCATGTTTATTTAGTTATTCTCAGATAAATGTAGGAAAATAACTTTATGATAAAAGCTGACATTCTACAGACTTCCAGGCTGCAGCATGATCCCTGCTTGTTGCCAGTAATTTGAAAACTACATTTGCGTTTGCTTGTGCAGCAAAAGCCCATGCAGCTCTCACTAGGCTGAGCAGCCAGTGCTGTAGCAGTGGTGCTGTCAAGTGTAGCAGAACAAGTTATTTCCCAGCAATGGTAAAGTACAAGATAAAACAGGCAATTCTGGTGCATTGAACTTGAACAACACATAGACCCTGAAAAATGTTCCCGTGTGGGTATTTTGGTATCCGGGTGTACATAGCCTCTGGGACAGGGAATTCCTCTAAAAATATCTCTCCAAAATTGCCAAGCCTGTCCATCCCATGCAGAACTCCTGTACATACAGGAGGCAAACGCAGAGGGAAAGATTGTGACATACAGCTGCAGGAAGGCACATTAATAGGAGAAAACTCAAGGCAAAGGAGGAAGTCTTGTCCTCCTAAAGAACTGAGAGTGGTGACACCTCCCTTTTCCCCTGGATGAGGGTTATCCTTGGCAGTTACAGCCTGATTATTCCCAACCCTGACAAAGTAGAAAGGATGCATGTATAAGGCCTTTGTTTTCATGCCCTGCTTCACATATGGAGTCTGCACTTTTCCTAATAAAGAGTAGGGGACCAATATGAGTGGCAGGGTTTGCTTTGCCAAAACAGACCTGAAGCTAATCCAGCTTGGAGGTGTGCATAGCACATGCTGTCTTGGAAGGCTGCACACACTGCTCTGGGTACTCACCTTTGAATTGCACCAGGATAAGCATTTACATAAATGAAAAGTGAAGAGAAAGTGGTATAAAGCTTTACCAATCCGGCAGGAGAGCACTGTTCTGCACAGCTTTACAAAGCAGCAGCAGATCAAACATACTTCACCCACTTGAGCACTGTAGGTACGATTTGTCTTTACACATCTGTGACTGGATTTTAACCAGTGGGTTTTGTTTTGTCTGTACTGTATCAATGGCTTTATTTATAAATTAAATGGCAGAGTAAAACACAGGTCCTAGCTGCTCTTTCCCTGATCCTTCTCAGTGCTATTCTCAAAGCAGTTTTAATTGAACAAAATGACTCAGATTCTGTCAGCTGGAATAATTCCCACCAACACTTTTGTCACCTTTAAAGATTTGCCTGAAGAAGTATTTGCAAAATGGAGCAAAATCATTCCACTCTTCTTTGTGGTTATTATTCATAGAGCTATTAATTATTACTCAAGGCATACAGACACAGTGTACAAACAATTGCAACATATGAAAGACAAACTTTGCAGAATCTGTTATTTCACCATCACTACAAAAAAACAAATCTGAAAAAAAGAATGAATACCTGCCAGGAATAGAGTTACTGGGAGGAAGGTAATTGTGCTAGAAGAGAAGCAACTTCATTCAAAAAAATACAGGCTACTAAACGTTCCTCTGTTACTTACCCCCGCTTTTAGAGCTGAAACAAAGACAAGGACTTACTCCTTTTCCAGGTGCCGGTAAATGGGTTTGTCACTGCCTGTCTTCCCACTTGGCTGAACTTGCTGAGGCAAGGATGCTTGACTAGGGCTGGGAGCAGGGTCAGCCTCCAGGGCAGCTGGCAGTGCCTCCTCTCCCACTTTCTGCTGCACTTTTCTGTTTTCACGTGGCTAGCAATCCATGTAGTTCCCCTGACAACCAGGAGAGAGGTCCAAGGTCTACCCCTATGGTTAATGGCACCTCGGGCAGGATCATAGAATCATAGAATGTTAAGGGTTGGAAGGGACCTAGACAGATCATCTAGTCCAACCCCACTGCCAGAGTAGGATCACCTAGATGAGGTGAATCTCTGTTCACGCAGGAACAGTGTCCAGGCAGGTTTTGAATGTCTCCAGAGAAGGAGACTCCACAACCCCTACCTGTCTTCATTACCTCTGCTCCCACACCATCGGGTGTGCCATCATACATTAAGGGCTTGCTCAGAAATTCATAGAGGTGACCAATGGCCTGCCTGCTTGCTTTAGGAGGGGAGCTGGGGGAGTCTGAAATCCATGTTCACCAGCCTGGTGTGCAGGGAGGTAGAGGGGACTTCCCATGTCCTGTGCTCCCCTCCTTGCACTGTGCTGGCCCTCCACTTGGGGATCCCCATGACTGACCCCATGAGACACATCCTGCTCTGTTCACTTTCCAGGGACTTTGTGCGTAGATTTAAAACAGAAAAAAACTAGGTCCAGTATGAAAGCCTGCTCACCCAACTAGAAGGAATAACTGGAAATTTTCAGTCACAACTGGAGGAGAAGAGGTACTCAACCGTGGCTCTAAACGTTGTGGATGCTTCTCCATGATCTAGCACGTTAAACAACATCTCTGTAGCATGTTTTGCAACACTGCTACCTCAGAAAAGTACCTACAGCTAATCTGGTACTAACTAGCCTGAATAACCAGCAAGATTATTTGTAAGGACAGGACAGTCATAAGCAGCTTCACAAGGAAATGCAGTCCAAGCATCCTAAAAAACTAAGAAGTAAATTAAGGAATTAGTGTTGATAGAGAGATTTCCAGTACTGCAGGAGGGATTTATCTTTTTGGTAAACAAAACACAGATGTGAGGGTGAAGCTGAATGGGAGAAGTGATCCAAAATATGGTTTGCCAAGAGCCCCTAGCCAGGCTGCTGTTTTCAGAGTTCATTTGTGCTGCTGCCTAGGTGCACCGAAGGATAACAAGCGACAGCGTGTTGGAGTGGGTGGAGGGGCTGTGGGGCGGTGTGGGGGTTGCGACAAGGGTCGTGAAGCAGAGACCAGCAGCCACGAGGGGGCGGTGTTGCCTCTCCTGCCGGAGCCGTCTGCGGGACGCGGTCGACCCCGCAGTGCCCTCCCGCGGCGACAGGCGGCGCCCACAGCGTTGGTAGCAGCACGGCCGCGGCAGAAGCGGTGCCCCGTGGAAAGGCGAGCGCCCTCTGGCGGCCTAGCGGGATCTGCGGCGCCCCTGCCCCGGACGCTGCGGCAGGGCTGGGGCCGAGGTGATGCTGCGATAAGGACCTTCACTCCCCCTCCTCACCTCCAGTGTTTTCTGTCACAGAAGTGACCCTCCTAGAGAAAAGGATATATCAACCCTCTTGCCCCTGTCAGAATCATAGAATAAAATCATAGAATGATTCGGGTTAGAAGGGACCTTTAAAGGTCATATAGTCCAACCCTCCTGCAGTGAGCAGAGACATCTTGAACTAGATCAGGTTGCTCAGAACTCTGTCCAACCTGACCTGGAATGTTTCCAGTGATGCATCTACCACCTCTCTGGGCAACCTGGGCCAGTGTTTCATCACCCTCATTGTAAAAAATTTCTTCCTGATATGTAATCTAAATCTACCCTCTTTTAGTTTAAAACCATTACCCCTTGTCCTGTTGCAACTGGCTCTGCTAAAATGACTGTCCCCATCTTTCTTACAGACTTCCTTTAAGTACTAGAAGGCTCTGTTCTCTGGGCTGAACAACTCCAACTCTCTCAGCCTGTCTTCACAGGGAGAGGTGTTCCAGCCCTCTGACCATTTTTGTCATCCTCCTCTGGACCTGCTCCAGTAGGTTCATGTCCTTTGTATGCTGAGAACTCCAGAGCTGCAGACAGTACTCCAGGTGGGTTCTCAATAGAGCAGAGCAGAGGGGCAGAATTACCCTGCCCAACCTAATGGACACATACTGATCAGGTTATGCTATAGCTTTGATTTCTCCAACTTAATGAGCAATTTGAGATGGTGAGTCCTGGGCAGTAGCGTTGATGCATCATTTCCAACACAGAAGCTTCTTCCTTTGCTCATTCTGCAGGCTGTGGAGAAAATCAATTCATGGCACGCCTACCCCATGCCATGCACCACGCTGACTAAAGTGGATTTCATACAGGAGGAAGACAACCAGCAGCACAGAGCAAGCATAGCTGCTCTTCTCCACCTCAACCCCCTGGCCAGAAGGGGACACAGATGGCTGGGGAGAAACCTGAGATGGCTTGAGTCTTCCTTGTTCTGGCTTTACTTGGGATTTCCCTTCAGCCCTCACTGCTGTCCCCAGGCAGCTCAGGTTCCCTGCTGCAGGTAGGTCTGGCACACACAAACTGGGATGCACTGGAGGGTCCTGTGTCAATGAGAATAGATGCTCAAGAACCCCAGGGCTTCTACTGACCTCCCTCAGGGCAAATCCTCACTGAAACCTCCCTAGGCATGGAGGGAGCATGATGTGGGCATGGGGGAACAGGACAGGGGCACTGAGGGTAGCCACTGCTGATGCATTCCTGGGAGCTTTGGGCCCAGGTTACTGAGTCACTGGTGTCTGTGGCTCTCCCAGCTCTGACAGGGATGCCTTGCTTGGGGTTAGATGTGCCCATTTTGAGCTATATGCTGTGAGGGGTTCCTGAGCAATGTGTCTATCCAGATGCCCAGCTGCCATTCCTGCAGCTGAGGGCAGAACAGCTGGTGGGACCTCCATGCTCTGAGACACTCCCCGTTTCAAACTGCCCAGGGTGTGCTTCATGTTGGCCATTAGGCTGCACTGCTGATCAGGTATCTTTTCCTTCCCTCCTCTCTTTTTTTTCCCAAGGAACAGGGAGGTTTGTGAAGCTGGGGAGGGCTTACATATTAAGTCTGGACAAGGGTAATTTTTAGGGCGGAAGTGGATGGAAGGAGGGAATCCTGCTACCTGTCTCCTTGCCTGAGCCTTTGGAATTACTCTCCTTAAAGCCTGATTCAAGGAAGATGCTGGCATCCTTCGTATGCTTCGGAGTGGCAAGGAATGAAAACAAAAGCAGGGATTTATACTAAATATGCAATGGAAGGGTGTTATGTCTTGGTCAGGAAAACAAACCAGAAAGCACTTAAGACTCAGTGGTTTCTGAAGGAATTAAGAGGTTGGCTTAAGCAAGAACAAGATATTCCTGACTGCATTTTGACCGCATGCTCATGGGAAAATTCATGGCCCCTAAGAGGCAGTGATGCTAGTACAAAGCAAGTAGTTTTCATTACCATTAAAATCCTCTACAAAGAAATATGATCAAAAAAAGGCTTTAAAACCAAAACTGTGTGTGTCTTACATACCGTTATCTGCCAGATTTTTGAGCCCATCTCTGCTCATCCTTTCTCAGTTTTCCTAAAGTGCCCCAAGTTCACCTCTCGAGTAATAAATCTCATTACTGATGCTCTGAGTTTCCTTTTAGTACATTTCTATGTTTGAAGTGGAACACTGGAAACAATTGTATCTTTACTGATGGTTGGCTTCTAATCATTTTAAAATGTTGATGCACTACACTTGCACCAAATATCATGCAGGATTTCTATAATGTGTCCTTCCTTTGTGTCACACCTTTATCTCATTACCCAAGGTAGGAATGACATTTAAATAGAGCACATTTATTTCTTGCTGAGGAGAGGTGCCTCTTGTTTCCTATGTAAAATGTCTCCATTTAGGATCCTCCAGATTAATTGCTTTTCCCATATTCATTGATCATCACTAAACAAGGTACCATCCAGTGAAAAGGATAGCTTTTACAAAAGAATGAAGGAAAGAAGCCTTATAGCAGAACTTTTAATATCCCAGTGCTACCAAACAATTTGTTTGGGCATCATTCAGATCTCTGTATCAGGCGAACTGAATGAATGTGGTACCAGCAATCTCCACTTAATCCTTATCCTTTTACAGAAGGCAAAAAGGCTTTCGTTAGATGTGTGATCATGCTTTGAAAGAGCAGGCAGAGGAAAGGGGTGAAAAACACTCAGTGAAGCAAAGCCTCTGGCAAGCTTCATCTCCTCTGATCTCTGTGTGCTCCTACTACATATCCAGCAGTGAACTCTGGAGGTGGAGGCTTGAAGCTTGTTCTTAGTTTGTGTCAGTTTTTTTTCTGGATGTGACCATTTTTGCACACTTAGTGTGATAAATGAGAGTCTATTACTGTTTATTGGACCTGAAATGTGCTTCCAGCATTAGTATTCAACCCTATAACCCATCTGATCAGAGGCTAGCTTTCCCTTCAGCAGTCCTAATAACCCTCCTGCCTACCAGGCTTCTGGTACAAAAAATTGAGGTGCTCAAATACAGACTGAGGATGTGAAACCTAACATGTCTCATGAAGCAGGTGGATCTTCAGAGAGCAGGAAGCTTCCTAGCTAAAAGGAGCTCACAACACTGGAGGAAGAAGAACAGGAATAGAATGGTCCAGGGTTTCTGTGATACAATTAAATTAGCCAAAATGCAAGTACCAGGCCAGCCTATTTTTGGCATGGTGCAAATGCATGTGGGATTGCTCAGATCAAATGCATGAAGCTTGTGTTGCAGACATACCTTTTCAGCACGTTTCTTGCTGATTTGGGAAGGCTGGCTGTGGTGAATCACAACCCTATCCCAACACAAATCTCTTTCAGTGTGTAGGAAGCTTGGGTGCCTAGGTGAGTGTGGGATTTTTTGTCACAACCCAGGTGTAAAATGGTTAGGTGTTGAGTCAATGTGTATCACAGCCCTGAAGGATTTGGCCTCTGGCACCTGGATGGGTGATGCTTCTGCATTTGCTTGTGCTGGAAATAGTTACTAGATAAACATTGCTTAGCCTGAGAACTGCGATCATAAGCCATATTTTTGTGGCTGGAAGTACGTACCATGTGATAATTCTATAAGTTATTGGAACAAGGTCATCTTTTCATATCTTTTTAAAATATCTTTTAATAATACCACTTTCAAGAGAACTTGTTTTGCCACTAGATAGTTTCCCAAGTGATAAAGTCACAGCATGAAATTCTGCTTTACCTGAGTTGATGAGGACTAAGACCACAGAGACATTTAAAGCCAGTCCAATAATAGACCATAAGGTATATCAGGACACAGAAAAGTGGGCTAGTGTTTCCAGAGAGTCATATAATTGGTAGTTACTGTGAAGTTCAACAACTACGTAAAATACTACCCTGAAAAATGAACATTTGGAAAGGTGCCAGATTGAGAACTCCAATGTTTATGATCAGATAACACAGATGATGCTTTCTTTTTAGAAAGTGGGTACAATGAGAAACAAATGACAAAAGCATTTGATTTTATGTGTGTGGTCTTCATCAAATTAGCAAAAAATCCTCAGAGGGCAGGATGAGAGTTTGCAGGGATCATTAAAGAAATTTATTTGTAAAGGGACCTTGAAAGGGGGATGTATGAATAGCTGGGGGAGAAAGTCTGATTGGGAGATACACAGACAAATTAGAGGAGTTATTACTAATTTTTGTTTTCGTCTTTGGTAACCAGTCATAAGACCTTGTTGTTTCCTGGAAAGACCTGCTACTGTGAAAACAAGGTCTGTTTAAGAGAGTCCTAAATGCACCAAATAAAAGTGGCATCCCCACATGTTGTCTACATGTGGAAATTTGGGCCAGCACTAGGCCAGTGTCTTTATAGTGTTTTGTTTGTGTGGTTTTCTTTTAATGTGAAAAATGGATTCGTTTAGTATAAGCTGTAATTAAAATTTTTCCTCACTTTCTGATGTAGGAATACTCTGACACTGAGGCTGGTCATTCCCTGGTTTTGTGTTACTCTTTAAAGTTTTTGCTTAAGTGAAGAAGATAAATACTGATGGACAAGTAAAAAAACAAAGATGCCAACAAGCATTCTCTGTACAATGTGCTGCTCAGAGTTTTACAGTAAGTGAACTATACACATGCTAGGACTTTCCTTTTTCAAAACTAAACCTAATTATTCCACTTACTCTACATGCAGCCAGCATTTGAAGAAATATCTAACGAACATGTGATCATACTGTAAATACAAATGAAAGGTCACAGGCAGAACAGCTTCTACTTGTGAAGCCTCCTGATTTAAAGTTGGGCTCCCGGGCTGATGTCACACTGATCTTTTACTCATCCTTTTGGATAGCAAACGTCTGCCCAAAACAGCATCAGCCAGTCAGATTTAGGTCTATTCAGGTCAAGTGTCAATATCACCACTCAAATAAAATCAAAATAAAATGAAAAAATTCTCTATCTTCCACAGTCTCCAGCCAAAAGCTCTTTTTGAAGAAAAATGGTTTTCCAGAAAAAAAGATGACAGAAGCGAGGATGATTTTGCCACTCTCAAAGTATATGGAAAATTGCAATGTTATACCCTTTTGTCATCTAATTATGAGAAATAAAGGCTTCCCCCTTTTCCAGTTTTTCATTTGCATTTATAATAGCATGTTGCCATGGCAAAATCTTATAATCCTTCACTTCTTTGATGGAAACACATCTTTATAGGAATATAAGAAAAATAAAAAAAGAAGACCAACCGAAACCAGCATCATCCATGCTTTTTGTGCTTTGCTGGCCAGAGCCCTCCCTGCTGGTAGGCAGCTTTGCAGGCAGCATGGGTCTGGAGGCTGCCTGTGGCCGTTTCATCTCAGTAACACTCAGGGAGTGTGTCCCATGCAAAGCATGCAGAGGTGATGTGTTCTCAACAAGGGGACAAAAACGGGCTGGATATGTCAAATGGAATCAAGGCACAAAAAGCTGGAGAAGCTGCCTATTGTCCCCAGCTCGTGCTCTTAAAAGTGGGATTAAGGAGGAAACAGCCCCCCGGCTCATTGGGCCCATTCAAGAGGAGCTTGTTCCAAAATTTTTTGACAGGGATAGCTACTATTCAGAGCCCCAGCTGATATCACCAGCCACACAAAGGGGCTTTAGGGGGTTAATTAAAACCAGGTAATGGGAAGAGTTGAGTACTGACACTTCACAAATGCCACCGTGGATCCAAAGCAAGAGAAAATACATATGGTAGGAAGAGCAATCTCCCTGCTGCCACCAGCTCTCGTTATAGTCAGCTAGTAATTGACACTTGGTTACTTTTTCACTTGAGACAGAACATTAGCTGTTAGTTCCCATTCTTCTGTTTTTAAACATGAGCAGAATTGGTTCATAGCCAGCATCACAGAGTTCAGCATCCCTACCAGCCTTGGAGAATCCCAGATGGTTTGCCCAAATACTCCCATATGAATCTCACTGCACCTCCCCAGCACTTCAGGTTATGAAATGCTACAGTCAGTGTTTCTCCACTTGCCACTCCAGTGTGAAAGTATGCAAAATGTCACAAAACTAATGACATGCTGATTCCTGAACGTTGTGCTTAAAGCATACCCAGGACCCCAAGGGGACTGCCACAGACCTGGGTGGAAGCCAGGGTGCTGAGGCAGAAGAGTGATCCTGCATGATGCTTGCAGGAACTACTGTTGGAATATGTAAGTGCAACAAATAATGATCCAGTTCTAGAACTTCCCAGAACAGAGTGAATGAAAAGAAAAAAACACACACTAAGGACAGGCATTAAATTTCATAAGTTTATACCAGACTTACCCAGTTGTGAATTCTCTGAGAAAAACAGCCGGAAGAGTTTATAATTTGTAATGGGAGATTGTGGATGTGCATTACTTTTACTGAATTTACATTTGTTTCATTTTCTAAAACCAAAGTACCTAAACCCAGAACAAAACACTTCTATCTGGAACAAAGCAAAACGTTTGGCTTTAAGGTTCAGGGGTTTTTATCTATTGATTTTTTTTAATTGTTTTTGTGGAAATCTCCTTTCTTTATCCTTTATAGAGAATGGAGCTCTAGCTAACACTAAATCAGCAGCCCCAAACTTTTCTGATAATGCCACTATTTACAGAGCAAGCACTTTTTGTGATTTAACTGCTGAACAGCATTGTATTTCAAGTGTGGTCTCAGCTCCTAAATTCAGAAGTGCTATGCTAACTAGA
Organism: Bucco capensis; assembly: GCA_013396975.1. Taxonomy (NCBI): domain Eukaryota; kingdom Metazoa; phylum Chordata; class Aves; order Piciformes; family Bucconidae; genus Bucco; species Bucco capensis. The sequence goes on along the minus strand of VWZO01008842.1, from coordinate 16,089 downwards.
CATGAATATTACAGCCTGGAGAGAGAGGTCTATTCTAGAGATATTGACAGATGGACAATTTGCTGTAGATCAACCTGGGCCACTAACATGCAGTACAACAGCTACTTTATGGCAATTTATTTGCAAGTAGGCTATTACTCTGCAGTAATTGTGAAACAAATCTCTTTTTTCTTAGGGAGCAGAAAGCTTCCTTCCTTCTCCTATGGATTACTAGGGTTAAGAGCATGGCTGCAAGCAGTTAATGGAAAAACACAGAGATATAAACTATCTTACCCCCATTGACCCCCATCTGCAGGGGGTGCAGTGGTACCACTGGTGGGATGAAGCTGACTTTGGGGAATTTGGGTGCACAAAGCCTAACCTGCAGATCGAGGATGCTGTGTGTAAGTCTAACCCTTGAACATCTTGCTGTCTTCCCTGACCTTCAGAATGGGCTTGCCAGCATTTCCCTGTTTCATAGGTACTTTGTAAGGATAAATCAGATCATACCTGTGTATCATTCAAATATGAGAGCTGTGAGGGATGCTGGAGAAGGGGAGAGAGATTGAGATGTTTTATTTCCAAAGACAGGTGACGTTCTTTCCACAAAAATATTGTATATGTTTTGTTTCTTAAATTGTGGGGGATTTTAGTCGAATCTTAATGCAAATTGTAACAAATATTAATCTATCCTTTGCAAAATGGTAGGGAGCAAATGTTGCAGTCCTGAAGGCAGAATCCTGCCTGCTACTAACCCCACATACCAAACAGAAACTGAATTACATTGGCAGTTTGGGCAGCAAACTGCTCTTAGCTTGAGGCAGAGGCTTCCGTTCTTCCTTGGAAGAAATACCCTGGTCCATCCCTGGGGCTTTCCCTACCTTAGATCCCTCCTGATGGTCCCTCTTATTCCTCTTTTAAAGGCTGTACTGCAGAGACCCAAACACTACAAGTTGCCTGTTTGTCTCCTCTCCTGTTTTTTACGAAAAGCAGAAGGGAAACAAATGCTTCAAGCCTGAGCAAAAGNCAGAAGACCCCAAGTGATTTTCAGACTGTGCCTGCTGAGCAAAAGTGATGATGAGTCAAGTGAAGACCTCAGACAGGTCTCCTGTTCTCCCCAGAACTGCCCATCCCTCAGACCAAGTAAATTTATAATGAATCTTTGCATAAGAAGACAAAATATTCTGATTATAACAATCCGTTATTGTTCAGTGCATGTCTTCACAGCACTGAGCATTTGGAGTAGAGGCTGATTTTTGCCCCATGTCAGACTGCCAGGAAATGGCTGGTGAGGGATTATTCACCTCACACAGGGGTTTTTATTCTCAGGTATGTAAGTCTGGTGTGTCCAGCAAGGCCTGTTTGTCAGAGGTGCTGCAAAACAAGACAAATGCTGTGGGTACACCTGAGCCATCACCTTGAGATTTTTATGTTTAAGCAGTAACAAATTCCTGACCTCTTATTAGTCCTTTGGCATCCACATAATATTAATAATAATAAAATGAAAGCTAGCTAAGGAACTCAAAAACTAATTATATAAATAGTTTTATGTTGTTTCAGAGCTACTGTCAGATCCTGCCTGATGTGCCTTGCTGTTGTTTACTCACACAGACTGTGTGAAACAATTAAAAGGACAGCTGAGAGACATCCATCCCTGTAAGTACAGCTGTGTAGTAGTAGCACTGATATCACAGTCTTAAAGAAAAAAAAAAAGATCTTTTCTCTGTTGTAGGCTTTCTTACCTTTCTTATCAGTTGAACAAGTATGTACCAAGGTCTTACCAGGCACTCTTTGGGGCTGCAGTTTCACTAGCAGAAGATATTTCCTGGGGCAGCAGACTATGTGCCACTGTAGTTTTGCATATTTTTCTCATGTAGAAAGGGGCTGCATCACAGTGAGGTCTGTACTGAACACTATTGCCAGGCTGAGAGAACTAGAGTTTGAATATCATACTGAAAAGCAGAGATTCAGAACTAATGTTGCCTCTGCAGATCATGTGTAAATGCCATAGGTGTCCTACAAGAGCTGAGTGTGGTTGCATGTGTGGAACTCTAATCCTTGGCTTTTATAAAATTAGCCTGTAAACAAATGCTCTGTATCACAGAATTCAGTCCCAGCACAGTGACTCTTTTCACCCTCCCAGTACATAAATGCATATACCTTGGCATGCAGCTATTCCACAGGACACACACATTGCTGTACATCACCTCCTGGAAGCAGTGCTTGCGGGGGCTGCCCTCCTGCCTCTCCCCTACCCTATCCCTGCTCCTTCCCAGATGAGATGGTGAGAGGTCAGCTTTGGTAACCCAGACCTGGGCAGCCTGGGAGTTTGCTTGCTTGGTAAGCAGCATCCTGTAGTGGGGGGGTTGAAACCTGAGGGCTGACCTGAAGCACTGGATCAGATGCTCACCTTTTCTTGCAGCTTTTGCCAGCAGGTAACTTGAGGCAAAGGGACAGCTGCTGTTTGCTTGCAAGCAGTATCAAAGACTTTGAAGTTGTTCAGCTAAAGAGGATTAGTCACAGTCCAGCAGAGGCAGGGTAAAGACTAACTAAAGAAACACAGTTCCTATGGTTTTGTGGGTCTGTTAACAGAAACATTGCTTTCTGGAAAAATGGGCATTTCATGCATTGTTTCTCTCTGCTTCAGTTCTTTCCAGTCCTTGAACTTTTGTCTTTAAAGAAGATCTTTCCTTATTACCATGGTAGCACCTCCAAGGTAGGGAAACCTACTGCCCCAATAGGCAAAAGGACATGCCACCTCCAAAAAACTCCTGTTAGAGATGAGGCCTGTGTGGATACACAGGGGCACAGGGCTGGTGCCAGAGGCTGATGCTCAATCTGCCCAGGCAGAGAAGCTGCCCTGGAAGGGGGAGAGGGAGATAACAGAACAAAGTGGGTCAGTAAGCCTTGAAGAGTGGGATTTGCTGAGTAAAAAAGCCTGGGAATATGATGAGAAGCTTAAGGACTGGTGACCTCTCAGGGAAGAAAAATGGGACTGTATAAATGACTGTATAAATAATACCCAAAGGAAATGTCCATTTCCATACTGACTCTGTTCTTTCATGTTGTTATTACTCAGATTAATTTTGTATTATTTTTATGTCTTGGCAACACTAATGTTCAGAGTGATTTGTGTTCATTCATAATACAGTGAGGCTTGAGACAATTTCCTGGTATGATACAACTGGCAAAATACTTTGCTTTTAAACTAAAACATTCAAGTACAGTTTCTACTAACACCCATGATCACAGCAAACTGAGATGTGCTTTGAACATAAAATGAAAGATGAGATGCTCTAAGGCATATGGTATAAGTGGTTTAAATCAGAGCCCAGATTAGTAAAATAGCTCTACACAGCAAGTTCTGTCCCAAAAAGGGCTAATTAGCTAAGACTCATGGCAGCCCTGATGCCATCTATGGTGCTCCCCTCTGTGCCTGGCTGCAATTGCTTAATGCCAATATGCATATATATATATATATATATATGGAAAACAACAATCCCTCTTGGACCCTGATGATTAACTCAGCATTAGCACTAGCTCAGGTATCTCTCTGCATCAATGATACAGTTTACCCCCAAAGCAGGAGTAAATCCATCATTATACCAGAGGCATTTTCCATCATCACTCAAAATATTGGAAAAGTATGTTTAATCACCTGGTATAATTTTCCAAACTGCTGCCATTGGATTTCAAAAGTAGTTTAGCAAAAAATATATTGTATTCTTAGCAATAAGTCAGCAGGGTCAGTGTTTTACCAACTTGATGCATAAGCTCTGGAGTGATGTTTGTCATATGCTAATAGCCTTGATTTTTGGTGTTGCAAACACTTCAAGTGTACCCAAAATTTATTACCTTCAAAGTTTGACACCTTCAAAGTTTGTCATGAATTTAGTGTATATAGTAGTTATTTAATACACTAAGTCTACACAAAAAATTGTTACCTCGTTTGAAAACAAATTTCAGTAGCTGACATACATACCTGAAGTTATTACATGTTTCTGTTAGTTTCAGAAATACTAAATATCAGAATACTTCATGCTTAATCACCTCAGAAACATACAAAGTGTTGTATGTCCCAAGCAGCAGATAGCTGCCTAGGACTCAGGAGCCGGAGAAATAAATTGGAAGAATGCCTCAAAAGCCCAGGCCTGACCTAGCAGCAGTTGTCCCCATACTTCCAGCAGCTGGTTTGTGTTCATCAGATGGCTGCACACATCTCCCACCACACTGTTTCCAGCAGCCTTGGTAACTTTGGATTTTGAAGCAATGCCTCCTTTTGCATCAATGCACTTCTAATGCATAGTGTAATTTCGTAACATCAGCTGATGCAGTTGATCAGTCTCACACACACCCCTGAAGGGAAGGCTGGATGTGCACATCCCATAAAGATCACTAATACTTCTGATGCGGTCTAATATTTTCCTTTCTTCCAGCACTGACATGCTCTTTCTGTGTCCCACAGATCTGCAGACTGACTTGTGGCTTACGGACTCTTTTCCCTGGATGACATGTTTCCAAAACCATGGTGGCTCCTAATGCACTTGCTTACTCACTTGAAGGTCCCACATCACCTCGGGAGCTGCTTCAGCTGCAGGCATTTCATAGGAGTAAACTCCATTTCCATCATTAATTAAAAGCTGATCCTGCAAAAAAGTCCACTTTTTTTTTTTTTTACAAAGCATGACTTAAAAGTGCAGCAAAACAGAGTGCTAAAGAACATTAATATTAAAATAACAAGCTTTTTTAGTTCATTACAGCTGTTGGAGGATGACCATCTATTTCAGGTGCCATCAGAACATCTATTTCTGTCTCCATCCCAAATAAATAAACAAAAAAGGGAGACTGAACCAGATTGTGCCCTTTGGAGGAGGAGGAGAGAAGGGAGTAGATATGTTTACTCCTTTTTTTTCCCCTTCATTTTTTTTTCTGCGTTTTTGTCTTGATTTCTTTAACCACACACTATCCCATCATCACCCTCCTGACCAGCTCTCTATGCTATGCCCTGTCCAGTGGCTAGCCTGGAGAAGATTAAAGCTCCCTGTCTTATCTTGCCAGTTTTGTTCAAGGAGCTTTGGAGTGTTTAAACACTCATAAAAAGAACTGAAAGCTAAAAGCCAAACCCTTTCTAATCATGTATTTTAAGAAGGAAAATACAGAAGATGTTTTCTGTCTTTCAGTTTGTTACAGACACTAGCACAGACTGAAGGTCATAGAGTAGTGCCTGCAAAAAAAAAAGTCAGTCCTGTATTCTTACTGTGCAGTTGCTGGTAGGAAGCACAGTAATAACTAGTGATGGAGTTTCCACTCTGATCCCCCTTTCCTGTTGAGTAGCTTTTCAGAGAAATTCCTTTGTGCTAAAGCTTCCTGTTTGATCTCAGCTGGAAGAGGCCATTTTGGGAAACCTTGAAGAAAGCCTGCTCAAGGATTCTTTGAGTTGCACAAATGAGGGGAGAGTTTTCCCCTGTGCTTGGGTGGCAATGCAACATGCAGAATCAGAGTTATGATCAGCCTTGCTTATTTTTATTTCCCTTAGTTGTGAAGCAGTACGAGATTAAGGAAAAAATTTTTCATAGTTGCAAAACTCCAGATTGTTGAAACCTGAATAGAGAGATATGCAGTTTGCAGTGGTGTGTATGTGTTGATAGTTACCTTAATATTTCCCAAAATATTTAATAATGATAAAAAGGCTGAAAGATATATTATGAAGGCAGTTTAGTATCTTTCCCCCACCAGCCTTTCTCCTATTTCTTTTCATCAATACAACAAAAACAAGGCAATGAGACAATATCATCATCATTAGTGACAAGTTTGCAAAATCAAGCCCTAAAAGTGGGATAATTCAAATGATTAAGGATCATCATATCGGAGCAAGCTGGCTGTGTTAAAACTCTTGTATTGTTGCTGTCCTAAACTTGAACATAATTTGGTGCTATCCTAAACTTACCATTTTCTTTCTTCATTTAATAACTTAGTCTTCCCAACTGGAGCACTGAATGAAAAAACATCCCTTGATATTATGAATGCAATATATTACCCTGCCCACAGCTACACTTAGCAATGCAAAGCTGCAGAGGGACCCAGCTGATTTTGGAAGAGCTTGGTGTGCCAAAGCTGCTGGTGTCCACAGCAATCATCTGGTGGGATCAGTTGAGCAAACTCCTTCCTTGCTGAGGCTCTTCCCAGACAGAGCTTACTGGGGCAAGGAGGAGAGTCAGTTGCCTGCAAAAAGAGGACATGGAGAAACAGAGAAAGCTTTGCTCTTTTTCACATCCTCATGGCTGGTAGGGATGGTTAGCAGGCTCAAAATTGGTATACTGGTGAAAAAGAGGTTATTGGTTTAACATTAAGTCCCAGAGGTTAAGAAGCCATATTATAAACAAGTGCCTGACAGGACCCAGCATCACTGGTGATCCCAGGGGATGGATGAGGATGCCAAAACAGCACATCTTGCCTTTTGGAGAGCTTCCTGCTGAGCTCCTGCACTGCCACCTGCACTGTGCTCATTGCATGAGATTGTCAGAGGGACTGGGCCAGAGGGGTGTGAGCAACACACTCTCCTCAAACTCTTCTTTCATGTAAAGTGGCTGAAATGTTTTATACATGGCAATTTCCATAGCTGACCAGAGCAGTCTCACTAATCTGCAGTTTAGAAACGGCTCTCAATTAGGAGATGCAGCTTTACCAGGCCAGCTGCATGAGAAATTAATTAAATTTAATGGATGCCATTTTTAATTTGAATCCACCTTATATTTAAAGCTTCAGGAGGAAGTGATTAATTGCATTGTGTGTCATGAATTCAAAAAGGAGTGAAAATCACATAGGGAAATATGATCCTTGCTGATTTGCAAAACAACCTAAGTCTGTGTTTCATGTAGATAGGAGGAAAATATTTGCCTGGTGTTTAAGGATTCTGGGCTCATCTCGTGCTTTGGCACTCCTCCTTGCCTCTATTGGTGGTTAAGGGCCTGATCCAGCACCTGGTTAAGTCATCAGGAATCTCCCTTTTGACTTGAGCTGGCTATGAGTTGTGTCTCCCAATTGACAAACATATTCATGTGGTCCTGCAAGAGGGAAGCTCTGGGCTCTCCTGAGCCAGTTCAATTACCTCTCTTGAATTAATTGCCAGACACACTGACTGTCCCACCACAGCAATCATGATGGCCACCCTCTCCACCAAGAAGCTGTTTGTGTGCTCCCATTTCCATCGCTGCCTCCTTTCTCAGCCATGAGGCCATTGCACGTGGCAGCTCTGCACAACCCCTCCTGTCACCCAAAAGAGCATCTCACTGCACCCTCTGCACCCCTCCAGCCCCATATAACCACCCCCACCACAGCCAAAAACCACAGCTATCTCCTTGACAATTGTGTAAAGCCTCATTCCTGCTTGGCTGCAGGCCTTGGTTTAATTTGACCTTGTGCATGGAGTAAAGGAAAAGGAAAGCCAAGGTTTTACCTTCAGTCCAGGGGAAAAATCATCTGCCCCGGCCTTTTTTTCCAGAAAGGGATGCAGGAAGGGAGGGGGAAAAGAGTCTTTTGGAGGCTCTCTTTTTCATCTGAGAGTGAGCTGGCAATTAAAGCTGACTCTGCTTATTCATTAGATCACATTAAAAAAACAACAAACAAAAAACCAGCAAAAGTGGAGGGGGAACTCTTTAAATAAATTTTGTGCACTCTTCTCTCATTCATCAATAGTTATGACTAGTCAATGTGCTCAATTTGTAAGCTAACTGCTTCTGAAGTAGAACCATATGGTTGCTTTAAAACATCTTTTTTCATGCTTAATTTGAGGCAATGATGCACCCTAATCAGCTGTGTGCGGATGAGACCCCTAATTGATGAATAATGAATCACGTGCTCTTGCTCTGATTGCAGCATCACCAAATTAATCCTTTTAATCACTTGAAGTTGAATTGTTTTGCAGGCTGAGGTTTGTTTTAATGGCCAAATCGCAGCACTGCAGGTGGAGAGGATGCCTTGCAAGGCACCATCACCCACTTGCTCCTCTTCCACTTCTTGAGGGACATAGAAAGCACATGGAGGAGGTCATGGTAAGACCTGCAGCATCAGGCTTTAACCATGAGGAGAGAAAGGGATTCATTTTCCCGTGGTGTCACTATGGTCACTGTCCCTGTTTGCTTCATGGCAGTTCACATCTACTTGGTGGCCAAGAGGTGACCAAGCCCATGCCATTTTTAGTGATGATATGGCACAGGCACACACATCAGTGTTGCTTTGCATCATTCATTAGCATCCTCCCAGGAGGCTTTTAGGACATGGTTTAGGCTGTGAAAGGATTCCCCTGCTGTGACAATAGCTTAGCAAGGTGAGCACAAGGAAGTCACAACATTGAGTGGTAAATACCGAGCCTGGGAGAAAGCTGAGAGGGCTTCAAGTTCACATTTCTGCCTTTATATAAGAGGCTGTAAAGCTCTCTGCCTGGCATCCTGGCATAAAGCTCAGCCTGATTACACAGGAAAACCTAAGCAGGAAAGAGATGTTGCTGTCCATATCCATAAACTTGTGGCTCCACATTTCTTTCCCCTGGATTTGTGATCACCAGTCCCTGGCCAGGGCCACCCTGGAGCTTGTTCTGCCTCTGGTGCTGTGGTTGTACACACACTCATGGCCAAACATTAAAATTAATTTTGATGCATCCAAGTCTAGGTGCCTATTAAGATAAAGAAAGCTCAGATAGTTCCTTTGCCCTCTGCAACAAACTAGGATAGGACATCATTGATGACAATTTTTATGGCTGTTACCTGTGCAGACACTGAAACTGCAATGGGAAGACTTTGCTACATTTCTAAATTAATGTTCTTGCTTAGATCAGGACAGACACTGAACTTAAAGCAAAGTTCTAAAGTTACATTTAATCAAAGAAGATACTTGTGTGCTAGCACTTAAAATAAGGTAAAAAAAGTAAGTCAATAATGATTTGTCTGGTGTTCATTATAACACTGAAACATTTCTGCTATGTTGTTTTTCCATTGCTACCTATGAGCCTTTCATACAGAAGCTGAATTGATTATCTCCTTCTGTCAGAAGCATCCAGCTCTGGCATTATTGACCTCATACAGTTAATTGCACAATTATCTTTCAACTCTGCAATGAAGTGCCGTTTATTCTTATGTTTTGAATTTTTAAAATCTTACTGTTGAACTCCTGTGCATGGACCTTTAGCTGCAGCTGGATAAAAATTTCTGTTTTCTCTTCCTCCTCACACTAATAAACATAACACAGCCACACTGGGCTGCATTGGCTTTCCATTTTTAATGGCAACACAAGTCACAACTGATTTAGTAATACAGTGCGTGAAGAGTATATATGCTGGTACTGATGCCTAGTGATCTCAGGGAGCCTAGAAATAAGAAGGTAATTTACACCAAGAAGATGTGAATGCTTTAAATTAAAAGATGAAAAGCTCAACAACACTAGCATGGAAAACTGTTCCAAAATGTTGCAGTTGCTCCATGTTACCAGGCTGCTTTAGTGCCCTATTTCTTTTCACACACAAAACAAATTTGGCCTTCCCTGGTTGATGTGACCCTAGGCAAAATACCTCAACCCTATGCAATGCTATTTGTCCTTCAGTGTTTCTACACAAAACTTCTACCCTCCACGGTATATTTAGGGATGATCTCATGTCTGAAAGCTGAGCTGTGCTCTTGCAGATGGCCTGTCTCTCAGTCCTGTGTTTTCTGAAGGGCCAACCAGCTAGTGAAGGGAGGGCTCATGATCAGGGAGGTCAGTTTTAGATCCTGTGCTCTGATTCTCAGAAATTCTGTGTTAACTGCAACTGCCCTCAAGGATTTATAAAAGTGGGTGGACAGAACTTGTTTGCAGTACTTTAACGAAGAGCAGTCCTCTTTGTTTTTCAATAGGTTGATAGTTGTCAATAACATTGTTTTATTAAAATACTTTTATCCAAGACAATATTGTAACTCCACTACATCTATAGTTTCCCTCTCAGACATCCATGCAGATGCTGCCTTTAGTCCTTTCCAAAATGCAAAAGCTCCTTTCCTAGCCCACATCGCAAATTCCAGCAACCCCACACACCTCCTGTTTTTCACCAAAGGGCATCAAGAAACTTTTTTCCATTTTTTTGTCTTTTTACTGTATTCATTCTGGACACTTCCATCTTCACCTCCTCTACCCTTCCATCTTGGTCCCTGTGTCTCACTACATGACTGGTCCATGTTGGGATTCCTCTACCCTGCAATCACAGCTGTGCAGTCTGGGCACACCCAATGACAGCTTTCGTATGGAGATGGGCTGGCTCCAGGCTCAGGGACATGGCCATGTGTGCAAGAGCCATGAAAGCAGGGCTGCAGATGCTACCACAGGTACAGGTCTGTGTCCTTCTTCCTCCTGGTGAGGTGCTGTCTGGGAGCTGGGGAAATAAGTGTTTTCTCCATTTCAGGGGATTCAAGCACAGACTTCCTTGCTTCTGTCCTCTGCCAGAGCTGCAGCAGTGGCAGCTGTAACCTAGATCTTTTCAGCCACCTCAGAATACATCAGGGCATGAGATTTATCTCACCTCCTTTTACTTGCCTGAGATAGGTGCCAAGCCTGAATTTGTTCTCCAGGCTCCCTCTACAGTGATGGGAAAGTGTGAGCTGCAAAAATGTTCTGTTGGACGCAGAAGCACAAGGGCTTGCAGCACCCACCAAACATCACCCTACCTTATCACTCTCCCATGAAAACAGAGAGCATTAATCTCAGATGAAGAAATCCTGTTGCTATCTTTGGTGCCCTGCAGAGTGGGGCAGTGGCTGCCCAGGAGGATGATTGACCCAGCAAGTAGAAGAGGAGAGAAGCAAATCTCTCCTTCCCCCGTTCCTAATGAGATATCACATCTATTGCAAATAAAAGCCCTGGTCAAAAGGGAAAACCTTGGCAATAGCCCCAAAATCCCATATCAGTATAGGTCTCATGACAGTGAGCCTGAGCACCACAGCCTCCATCCTCAGCTATCAGGGTAACAGAGATGTGACAGAGGTTTTGTGCCAATGCCTCTATGTCTTTCACAGCAATTTGCCAGGGCTGTTGGAAAAAAATTGTCCCTGTTGTCCCATCTAGTCATAGCAGCATTCCCACAACATGACACAGGGGCACTACACTACATCTGTGGGGTCATTCCTAGGGAACTTCCGATGGGGAGCCGTGAAGGCAACTGCTCACCCCCACGCATTGCTGGGGATGCATCTTCCAGTTCCTCCAAATTTCAAGGAAGTGAGGAGCCATGGTGAGGAATCCAAATGTAACCCCCAGCCTTGCTTCTATGGGGAAGATGTTTTTTAAACCCACATCCTTGTGAGTGAAACTCATGTCAGCTGAAGCTGGCACTCACAAGTTATTTCAAACACGTCCTGAGATTATCCTTGTTTGTTACTTAAAAACCATATTCAGCTGGCTATTTTGGGGCTTTGCAGAATGATGATCATTATGTGATATTGCAGACAGCTATTATTCCTGCTCCAGCTTTAATAAATGCCTGACAGATTTAATAAAACTGATCCAGATTTACAGCGTCCCTCTGGTGATAAATCACCTGGTAAAAATTTTCCATAGTCTACTCTTGCTCTGGGATTTCTGCTTAGTTCAAGTCATTAGGCAAAGCAAGTCACCCCACCTTATGAAAATCAAGCTGTTTTCATCTAGTTCATGCCTAGCTGCTGAACAAAAGAGTTCATAAATCTAAATAATTACAGTTAATGATTAATGCAATTGAAAGTGTAAAAATTATTGCAAACAGTTTTAATTGGCAGGTATTAAAAATCATTGAAATGAACTCTGTATATCCCAAAGATTTGAGAATTAATGTGGTCAGGCTTTCTTGCTGCTTTGGAAAGAAAAAGGGGAGAAGAAGCTCAGAGGCTTCTCACAAAACCAAGTTGCCCAAGTAGGTTTCCCTTCACCAAATCTAGGTATGGGTACTTCCCCAATCCACCTTCAAGTTTTTCTTTCCTTTTTTTTTTTTTAATGGTGAAGAAGGGAGGAAACAACTCCTTAAACAAACTAATTTTTAGTCATTTTCTTTCCTTTGCAAACAGTTTGAAGACTGAGTGATTTGTACTTACAAATCTGTGCCATTTAGAAAGAGGGGACCCTAAATCCACATGCACACAAGCAGTAACTGTTTGTATGCCAAGCTGTTTGTAAGCCTGATTTGACAGTGTTGGGCTATTCATTCCTTTGTCAACTGTCCATCTCAAAACGTTAACCTGCATGGGTCTTGGGCTATGGGAGAGCTAAATCTTCCTTCGACAACTGTATAATGACCAGACTGTTTCATTAGGAGGACAATTCACTCGACAAATCCAGCCCAAACAACTTATTTCACAATTTGTGAGTAGAATTAAATTTGGGGGGAGAACAGCGTGTGAGGGAGGCAGGAGGCGGGAGAAGGTGAGTGGCACACAATGTGCAGCAGGATCAGTGCGTTACGACAAGTGCTCCAGCCCATTGCAGCGGCGGTTGTGGGCCTGAATCCTGCACGGCTCGCCGCATGCAGATCAGCGGATTAGGGGGTCCCCGGCATCAGGTCAAGTGTCTAGAGGGTAGCTGATAAACACCCCAAACCTGACAACAGATTTTTCTTTCTTCCTGCTCCACTTGTTAAGTGCCAGAGCAAATCTGCTGAATGGCAGTGGAGTTTACTTAGGGGCCTTTTCTTCCAGAAGACACTCTATCCATTTTCTGAAGCCTATTTCAGGCAGTCTCTAGAATAAATTTGCTACGCATCCTGCACAAAAAACCCCTCTTCCCTCCCCCTTTGCAGTCTTAACTATAGCCTTTGTCTCAAGGTGTGTGAACAAGAGGGGAAGAAATCTGCACTGAGAAAAGCAAAATCGAGTCCCCCATGGATTAAGTCGAGCACTTTGAACATTGTCTGAATGACTGACTTCTCATCTTTTAAAAAAATTGTTGGGTTCTTTTTTTTCCCTTTGCAACAACTCTACTTTTGAATAAACATAACACATTTTTTTTTCCAGTGCTTTCACTAAAAGTGCCAATTGCTTGGCTGAGAATCTGGTGGAGGGATTCCCTGAAGGAGGGATTCTCTGACAGAAAACAACTTTATTTGTCACCGTCACCTGGCGATCACAGCTCCTGCTAAGGAGAAGTGAAAAGGAGCTCTGCCGAGAGGGCAGGAAGTATATTTGAAATATTAAAAATCAAAATCGTCTCATATTATGGAAGTGGAATGCCTGACCCGTGGATTCAGAGCTGGTGGTACAGGCAGTGGGCAATCTGCATATTTCAGGGTCTGTTAGACACTGGAGCATTTCATAGACATTTCATGAATCTTACCATTTCATGGACATCTCCAGAGACAGGACTGAAACACAACCTGCTGATGAGGTTGGGTTTATGTACCATGGGGCTGGGGCCAAGAAGGTTGGAGACAGCAAATGATAGTAGACTTTACCCTGTGTCACTGCTCCCAATGGTGTAGTCACTTGTCCTTCAGCCTCTCCACTGCTGCTTTTGCTCTCCTGATGGCTCAGGCATGGGATGATCCCAGCTTCTGAGAGCAAGACACAGATTATTCTCAATTTTAGATGGTAGTCACACTGTGGACCAGTTTACGAAGGCAAAAATAATTGCCTGGGGGCAAAACTCCTGATCCAAGAGCGTGGGTCCCAGGCCACCCACATGGCTTCCACCATCCTCTGCTCAGCTTCAGAGGACTCTGGTCTGAAGGCCTGAGGTTTTTGATATTTTCATCCTCTTTATTCCTATGTATGGCAACTCTCTGCTATGTCAGGGGACTTGGGGAGCGGATGCTGCCTTACTGGAGCCAGCATTTCCCACCATGCTTGCTTGCAGCTCCTGCAAATCTACTGGGACTCAGGACCACATTGCTTGGTCTGATGAATGTGTCACACAATCCAACTCCACACTTACTATTCTCATGCTTAGCATCTTCCTTTTAAGATGCTTCCTTTTGTTCTAGATGAGATGCACTTTGGGTAGAAGAGAGGTAGGACACACACTGTGTATTTGGCAATTAAACCTCCTGTACCATCTGCAATATCCTGCCATCCTTACATGAGTATTGCTACAAACAGTGCCAGCCATCACCAAAAATGCAAGCATGCAGCTTCCCTTGACTTCCAAAGCACTTTTGTTTCAGGCAATATTCCATGGGAATTTCACCCATTGCTGTCTTCTCAGGGGTAGGGGGTTCAGGATGGCTTTGGGCTGAAGAATCAGTAATAGAAGATAGCATCCATGAACCCAGGGTGCCAAGGCAAGACTAGCACTGCTGCTGCAATGCTTCCTTTGGCAATCAAAATTAATGGCATGACTGGGACTTGCTGTTCTCTGTTTATCTGGGGACAAAGGGAAGCAGAAGCAACCAATGTGCAATTGCTGTGTAGGACCTGGTAAGTAATCTACAGATTTATTGAAAGTTAACAGGCTTTCTAGAGTGAGATGCAATTCCTTCTCCTCATTAATTCAATATAACTGTTCTTTCAAAGAGAGGATTATAACCAGGTTGGTCTCACCTTGCTTCCTGTTTTGCAATGATACAAGCATGGGTGTGCTTGGACAGCTGAACCCACCAAAATCACTCAGCCAGGAAGTCAGGGTGACACTAACCTCTGTGCTCCAGATGGAAAGTCATTAGTTTACCTGGAGGAGAGCCTGCCTGCTTTCCATGCAGCAGGTGGGACCTCCTCTGAGCTCACTCCCAGCAAGGACCAGGAGAAAAGTTTCTGCATAAGAGGCAGGTTTCACACAGCTAAGTGGCCTAACCCTGCCAACTACATTGAAGAAAAACTATTAGAAGAAATCAGCTTTTGATGGGAAGTGTGAGATGCATACAAGTCAGAGCACATAATGAGATAAATTTTAACTTGAAACTAATTCCTGAGCTTATCATACTGTAATAGCTTTGAGAAAATCACTTCACATGGGTATATTACATTCTCTAAGATAGATCTTCTACTAGTGCTAAGCTAAAGAGGTTATTTTCTTCTTTATTTCTAAATGCACTGGCTTTAAAAGGCACTTTCAAGGATTAGAAAAACCCGTTTCTGCTAAACTGTGCTACCCATGTAGAGGTTGCATGTAATTAAATTCTTTCCCTGAGATTATCAATTATTAGATTATATATGTATTTTTTTTAAAAGGCAAGCATGTTTTTGCTTGTGTGACAAGGGGTGACATGAAGAGAAACAGTAGTATGTGCAAAGAATCATTAAATAACTGATAAATAGGCTTAAGTTATTTAAACTGGCATCACAAGTAGCTTAAGCAGTATGTTTTGTATCATCTAAATTTCTAAATACCTGTAGTATATTTGTAAACATGGCAATCTAACATTTTGCTGAGCAGCACGAATTCACATTCAAATTAACATAAATGAGGATTTAACAGCTGATTGCACAGTGTGAATGATAGTAACTAATTGTCAGAGAGGGAGAGTGGTAAGATGATGGTCCTAATTTGATCAGCGAGGAATAGGATGCCTTGCAGGGTGAAAGTGAGAGTTTTTAAAGACCCCTGGTACCTCTGGTGAGGCAAACGTGACTGAAGGGTGACATGGGTAAAGCGGGCAGTCAGAGGAAGGAGGCTCGGAGAGCTGGTGAAAGAAGTGATGTGAAACCTTATTTCTGTGGGCCCCCACCTCCTTTATGGTGGGGATCAATGGGCTCCCTGGCTATTGAATGCTGCTTCTCCTGGAGGAAGCAATTGTTCAGAGGTGTGGCTCATTTCAGGCATTTAATCTCTGCTGAATGGGGGCTGTGTTACCCATTTTGCTTTTGGTTGGGGGACAGCAGGCAGCTGGTCGGTGGGAAGCAACAATGACCACTGGTACCAAATGGGGGCAAGTGCCAGGCTGCAGGCGCCTGCATCCCTGCTGCTGACCCTCGTCATCCTCCTCCTGCCCTGTTGCACCCAGAGGGAACACAGATATTATCCATGCCGCCATTGTAGCCCAGAGAGAGGCTTACCTGCAGGTTTTATCCTCACCTGATAACATTTAGACCTGATAGACACAAGTGACTGTGAATTAGCTGCTCAGTTCTGCAGCCCTTCTCCTTGCCAGGACGAGTTGCTCATCTTCTTGACTTGGCTTAAGTTCTTTGA